>CM037867.1:9428727-10028727 GCA_021292105.1 Anadara kagoshimensis | reverse complement strand
GGAAGAGACTTGTACATTGTTAGTGTTACAAAATAAGACTACGAAAATTTGGACACAACAGAAACTTAATTTTACCATAACTCCATACTTTCTGGTCATATGAAAATGTCATACGTAATCTGATATGTTCCTGCTTTGTTATTTTCGTAATATGTGTTTCGAGGATCTGTCGGTGTTCAGACGGATGAACAAACGCGGACTGCATGATACGAGGGAAGTTCATAGAACAGCGTATTCAGCCAAGCGTAACACACATTTTCTGTAACAACATTCCGCCATTTTAAACATATTAAGTTTATTTGTCACAACATATTTGTATAATTCTCAAAAGCATTCAAAGTTGGTGACCATCAAGCAATGTTGGAAAATCAAAATGTTGAGTTTAGGGCAGTAATAAAGTATCTCATAGTAGAGGGATCAAATGCCAAAGAAATTCACTGGCGAATTGCCGAGGTGTACTGTGACAGTGGTCCTGCCTATCCCACAGTGGCAAAATGGTCAGCTGAATTTAAACATGGGCGCACCTCACTGTAGGATGACCCACGGTCAGGTCGGCCAGCTGATGCCATCACAAGGCAATTGTCACGTCTGTGGAGACCCTCATGATGAATGATCGTCGAATTAGGATTGATGACATAGCTAGGAAGTGTGACATTTCACATGGAAGTGTATACACGGTTATCCACGAACATCTTGGGATGTCAAAAGTATCCCCAAGATGGGTCCCCAGAAACCTCAATGTACAGGATCGCTTCCAAAGACTCCAGTCAAGTCGGGAGCTTCTTGGCATTTATAATGATAACCCGGAGAGCTTCCATTTACGTTTAGTAACTGGCGATGAAACATGGATTCATCATTGGGACCCAGAAACCCAAAAAGAGTCCATGCAATGGAAGCACCCTGGCTCACCCCCACCAAAGAAATTAAAAACCTAACCATCAGCTGGCAAAGTCATGGCCAATGTGTTTTGGGATTCCAAGGGTGTTCTGTAAATCAATTATAAACCTGCTGGGATCTCTATCACTGGGGCTTACTATGCTGATCTAATGAAGCAGCTGAAAGCTGCTATTAAATTAAAAAGGAGGGGAAAGTTGAGCCGAGGGGTATTGCTTCTTCACGACAATGCTCCAGGTATAAGTCAAGGATTGCACAAGTAGCGATTCGTGAATGCAAGTTCGAACAACTTAATTACCCACCCTACAGTCCAGATTTGGCACCCAGTGATTATTTCCTATTTAGAAATTTGAAATTCCATTTAGGGGGAATCAGATTTCCTGATGATGATGGACTTAAGTCTGCCACAGAGGCATGGTTTCAGGACCAAACCGAAGACTTCTATTTCAAAGGTATAGCCTCTGTGTCGGTATTCCTATGTCAAGTCTCTTCCTCTTCCCTTGTGGGTTCCAGTCAAGATAATATGATACGCTCCGCTTTTTCCAAAAGTGCGCTTAATTAAAGACGATTTTCTTATTGAAATAAATGATTAAATCAAAATCAAAACAAACATACTAATCCATGTCCGAATCACAATTCAGAAAAAAGTAAAAACTTTGAAACTGACAAGTTAGGTTAACACGTGAACTTAAGCCAAGTGAGGCCGGGTGCTACTCCTGATTAGCTAGCTACACCCGCCACGTGTGTAATCAAAATTGAGTGCAAGTAACATGGAACTTTGTGACGTCAAATATATCCAGGGCAATCAAGGACACAAAGAGAGTAAAACTCATCAACAATACTGTGGTATGATGGTCATAAAAGTTGTTGAGAGCCCTGATAAGCCTAGGATTGCAATATTCCTGGGTCAACCATTTATTTGTTAGCAGCTTGCTGCGTTGTATAAAGTTCCCATAGTGGGAACAATATATACCATAGCGTATTGCTTTGAAAACAAATAAACCATAAGCAGGAGAAGCAGGCATATTGCTGCATAGAAAAGGAAAGTTGATAATAGAAAAATATAACTCATCACGTTTTTCGTATAGCATTAAATATAACCTTTCGTGGGAGTCATAATTGAGGTATACGTCTAAATATGAAGCAGAACTTGGTGAATCAGTCGTATCTTATTTCAAGCTCGTTAGGATAAATGACATTATACACAAACTTCAATATTTAAATTTATTTATTTTCTAGAAAATGTCTGGAATCATTTATACATTCAATTTACACACATATGACAACAATCAGCATCTATTTACTAAACAATATATAAAAAACAATGAGATTAATTAAAAAGTATACAACTGCTACTAAAGGTAAAAAGAACACAAAGTTTTATTGCAACGGAGAACAATATAGAGGCATGGTGAACGATTTCTGATTCAGATTTGCATACATATAGCTACAATTGCAGTATGCCATCTAACTTTGGGGAAAAATTGGCATATAACACGTAAGAAACTATGCACACCATCAGGTCATTACAAACGCACATACCAAAATGTTTTAATGAAATCCCATTCAAAACCGTAGGACTAGCTATGGTCGCAAAATGTGTCTTAGAACTGTTTCAGATTCAGATTCAGATTTGCATAACTACAACTGCTTATTAATTAATAATATTAAGTGATTTTATGTTAAGGTGAGATTCTATCGAAAAGAAATCTCTCAAATAAAAGTTAAGTGTACTTAAGTTGAATAGACGTATGAGAGAGAGAGAGAGAGAGAGAGCATATTAAAGACTGCATCACAGCTGAATAGACGAAATCTATCATCAAAGCGAATATGACAAAGGCTTTGATTTTAATTTTTCAGAACCCTGTCTTTTGAATGCTAATTTTCCAAAGGCAGTGGGACGGTTAAAAACCTGCATAACAATACCCAAAAATACACTATTGGGTATGTACTGCTTTGCTATTTTACCGGTTGTCAATGCAAAGAGTTCTCAATCTCAAACATACTGCTCCACAATCCAGAAAGTAAACTAAAACCTTTAAAATTGACAAATTGAATAAAATAATTTTCACGAATACAGTTTGTAGCGTTACTCGTTAATTTGTCTGTTGTTAGATAAACGATTGTCTGATACCATTTGATTGGTTTTTTTTTTTGGTTAGTTGAAGTTCAAGCGTTTAACCTATTTGCAAGTTTCAACTTTCTTACTTTGCTTTAAGTTTTTGGTTTAGACATGAATTGATGTTTGTTTTTTATTGGACATGGATTGGTATGTTTGTTTTTTACATGTATTTAAAAGTTTGAAGCTTTTAAAAAATTGACAATTGTCTTTTCTTCCAATGTCAAACCATTCATGCACGTACGAGTTTTCGTTATTAAAATGGAACATTATGATTTGCAGATGAATAATTTAAAAAAAAACGAAATAAGAAACCAAGATTCATGTAAATGTACAAAAACTACTTCAATTTCACGGCATGCATCATACTGCAGTATATGCCGTTTACAATCTGATGGCAAAATATACAGCAAGTCTATTTTTATATTAGGGAAGAATAACGAATAAAGAGTGCGCTGACGTGATTAAACACATACAACGATACGCTACTTATATAGTGCGTCAAGTTTGACCTGGCCGTTTGATCTTTAACTTTAATATTAGATCGGACTAGTAGACTGTGTGATTTGGGAAAGACAATATGTTTCATTACCATAAAGACCCGGTACACAGTATTCACTAGAAGGGGGTTTTACCGGAATAATTGCGAAATTCCGGAATAGTAAGACACTTTCCGTAATCTTTGCGAAAATCCGGAGTATTTAGATCAAATCCAATATTTTTAGACCAAATCCGAAATAATCAGACAAAATCCGGAATAATTGGTCAAAATCCGAAATAATTAGAATATTTTTACGGTAAATTTTACGGATTCTAAAAATTCCGGTAAGTGTCTGATAATTCCGGTAACTTGTCTGATTATTCCGGTAAAAGACTGATTCATGATTACGGTAAAAAATCTAATTATTCCGGCAAATGTCCAATTATTACGGTAAAAATTTTGAAAAAAATTATTATTTTTTAGAAAATTTCCCGTAATAATTGGACATTTGCCGGAATAATTAGACGTTTACCGTAATAATCAGTCATTTTCCGGAATAATCAGACACTTACCGTAATTTTTAGATTACGGAAAACTTGCCGTAACAAAATAGTCCAATTATTCCGGATTTTGTCCGATTATTCCAGATTTTGCCTGATTATTCCGGATTTTACCGGTTTATTCCGGATTTTACCTGATTATTCCGGATTTATTTGGTTTATTCCGGATTTGGTCTGATTATTCCGGATTTTCGCATTTATTCCGGTAAAACCCCCTTCTAGTGATTAATATCATCTATTTTTATATATTAACGTTAACTTTATAATATATTCAAATTAAAGGTCAAACGGCCAGGTCAAACTTGATGCACTATATCTATATACATTATTTTAACTCGCCCATGTTTATAAACATTCTGTCATAAGATCGTAAGCTACCTATAGTAAATGTTCGTACAACTTTATCGCAATGCTGAAACGTGATCGTAGGTATCATTAGTTCCGTGCTGTTCAACATCACGCTGTACACCGTCGTACATATCGTCTCCCCGTTCGTGTCCTACAGCCGCATGGTCATATAAACCGTCGGATTCTACTGGTAATTCATCTGTATGTTTAGATCCTCTAAAGTTAATATGGTCGTAGTCAGTCCCAGTTGACACATAAGTGACGTCATTTCCTGGTTGCAATTCCGATTCAGCAGATACATTTTTATTATTGTTACATCCGGTATGCATCAGTTTATTGTCATCATATCCGGAAGCAGTTTCAGATTCAGTAATATTGATGTCATTTCCGGTATTATTTTCTGGTGCTCCTTTTGTAGTTTTCTTTTTAACTTTATTCACCTCTGCATACAAAGCGGCTGTACCCCCATTATTTTCCCTTTCGACAGGTGTGCTAGATATAGGCGTAGCAAGAGAGTAACAGTCGCCATTTCGATTATCTGTTTGCTTGGGTTTGTTTACTACTGCATAGACAACATTTCCTTGATTTGCCACAAGCGTCGGGTTGGCAGAAATTGAAACTGAATATGGCGATATATTTTGGTCGTACACAACATCTTGTTCCTCATTATTATCAGAGACTGGTTGTAAATTAACTGCATCTAAACCTTTTTCATTCTTCTTCATACCTGTACACCTGCAGCATAAATAAATTAAATATTTGAATTAGAGTGAATTAATTGTAAATATATCTAAAATCTGACTCAGGTGCATTTTGCTTTCAAGAATAATATTCACATAGTTGATCTTTGATATATATATGTCTGCTGGTAAATGTTTCCCTGAGAATATCACATACTCAGTAGGCAATAGGAATATCTGCTGCTAATTAAAATATGATATTCCTAAAAAACTAAGGTATACTCCGTCAAGCAAAGTAAAATTAAAACTGGTATAGTATTTAATATACATAATTTACTATGAGGGGTTGTTTGTTTACTGTATGCCTAATTTAAATGTGTTGTGATTGCAACTGGTTATAAATTGAATCAACATAGGTTAGGAAGTGTTATAATTAGATACTCTAAGACGAAACATGTGTTACTTAGCTATAATTTTTTATAATATTCAATTTTGATTGATCTAAATATTTCTTTTGTCTTACAAAAACTTTTATATTGTTCAATATTCCTTTCATTCCAAGTTTTATTCCTCACATAGAGGGTTATGCTACATAAACACGATTTGTTACCCTTCCAAAGCACCCGGCCTCACTTTCTGGTGTAGCTACGTAAACAGAAGGTTGCTAACCATTCGACTCACTTCTCCAGTAGAAGATTACGTGTTTAACTAGATTTTTGCTAGTTTTCACTTTTTTACTTTGATATATTGATTGTCCTGTATGTTAGAATTCCTTTCATATAATACTGGGGTATATAATTGTCATACAAACGCTTTTCAAGAATATAATGTAATATTATTTGGTAAAATGGATTCTTGAAAAAATACTTCGATAATCAGAAATGGCTCAAAAACCTATCTTTGGTAAGAATATGTATTGTTCTGACAAACAGCCCCTGATATAGTAATATTTTACATTTTACAAGAAGAATTTATGCAGAACCTTGTTAAGACTTTTGTTTATCTCCACATAGATGTATATACGACGTTCTGTCTTTTAACAATCCTAAATTTGGAGACTATGTGAATGTCATCTATCCCAGCGAGCTTGAAATAAAAGATACGACTGATTCCCCCACCATCTGCTTAATATTTAAACGTATACCTCAAAGGCTACATTTGAAACTGTACGACAAACGTTATCAATTGAATTTTTCAACTTTCCTATTCTACTTCTGCTGCTTAGCGTGTATTTGTTTTCCAATTAATACGCTATGGTAGAGTGTGTCCCCACTATAAAAACTTTGTACAACGAAGCAAGCTGCTTACAAATAAATTGTTGACCCAAGGATATTGTAAATCTAGGCTTATCAGGGGCGTCATTTCAGTATTGTTGATTAGTATGTTCAGTTTATTTTTTTTGGTTCATTATTTTCACTTTTTACACAAAGGTATTTTGTGTTTGAATTGCTAAAGGAGGTGTTTGTGTCATTATCAACGATTATGCGTAAAAATGGTGTGTGTTAAATCTATTAGATTATTACCTAGAATTAAATATTAAAAAATCATTTACAAAACGCCTCAAACATTTTATAGTACTACTCAATGTCCGAATCACAATCCTAAGGAGAAGAAAGAAAAAACTTTGAATCTGACAAAGTAGGTTAAAACATAAACATGGAAGTTAGGTCGGGTGCTCCAGAAAGACATCCTGTTCCGCTAGCTTCACCCACCATATGTCTAATCAAAATTGAGAGTGAAAGGAACACGAAACTATGGGACGTGAACTATATCAAGTATAATCCGGAGACATCATACTTATCAGCAATACTGTGATGATGGCCATAAGATGTTTCAAGATACTGATAAGCCTAGGCTTTGCAATAAATTTTGGTCAACTTTTTATTCATAAGCAGCTTGTTTCATTGTATAAAGTTTCCGTAGTGAGAACATGCTTTACCATGGCGTATTTCTTGTGAAACAAGTATACCATAAGCAGGAGAGGCAGGTTCATTGTTGCATTGAAAAGGAAAGTTGACAATATCAAAATTGAAGTCATCCATTAACAAACTAATACTTTGTTATAAGCTATGCTTTTAAGGACTCTCCAATTTATTTGGCGTTGACCTGTACACTGAAGTGTAATCAAATCATACATATTTTCCTGGTTAATTAAGTAATTTGACAAAAGAACAAATAGTGACATTGTGAAGCTTTTCTTAAATATAACTTTACCTTTTCCTGACAATGAATATTATAGTAACTGTTAAAACTATGACAGCAACTCCGCATGATATTCCTACAATTAACCCTGAAACAAAGTAATTACATTTTGTATTAATGCATATGCAGTACTTAACTTAGTTATTGCGTCTTTAAATACATAACGCCACCACCGAACTTTCCCACAAGTCCAAAATCCTTTCTCTTATATATGTTATTCTTTATAAGCCTCCCTGATTTATCACAAATCGCAATTATAACACCGATTTATGAATGAACAAATGAATCGTAAATTTTCTGAAGCCACTTCATTGAAAAAAATCCGTGCTTTAAATTGCAAAACTGAAAAATATAGTTATCCATTCTTAATATCTATTTCTATTATGAATTGTGTTCCGAATTTATAAACTGCCATCCATAAATAACTTTACAAATTTATATTTGCCATAAGTTGTCCTAGATATATTTCACGCCCCATGGTTCCATGTTCACGTGGCTAGAGTGGCTGGCTGTACGGGGGTGCTTGCCCTTTCGGGGCACCCGACCTCGCTTCCCTGGTGGAAGTTCACGTGTCTAACCTAACTTGTCAGTTCCAAAATTTTTACGTTGCTTCTAGATTGTATTTCGGACATGGATTAGTATGTTTGTTTTTGATTTACATTATAATCATCATATCATATTTTGTTCCTACAATTGAAATATTGAAGTTTTTCCTGTATTTGAAAGTTATATTTTAACTTTATGATCTAAATGTATGCATAAATAAATTTTCTTGCAATTATCTGAAATTTTGAAAAAAAATTGGGAAAATGATATTTAAAAAAATTACAACACTATTTAAGCTGAAAAACTCTCAGCTTGGACATAATGATGTTTTCAACAATTTAGTTTTGTGAAGGCCTTGAGTCCGTTATGATGGGACTAGATTTTAACATGTATGATAATTTATGGAGGGCAATTTATCTTATAATGATTATTAAGCATAAATTGTTAAAAGTACATAGAGCCAACTTAGATTTACACAGGAGGCAGGTGTAGTTAACTAACCAGGAGGTGCTTCCTCTTCCAGAGCACCCGGGCTCACTTTTCTTGTGAAAATTCAAGATTTTAATAAAATAACTTAATTTGCTGACATGCATACTTTTTATTTTAATTTCGTGATTGTTATTTGTACATTAACATGTATGTATGATTGTCCTGTTGTCAGTCTATATATATTTATCAACTCGTGCCTGCCTTCTTTGTTCTATCTAATGGCAGATATATAGTATACACGTCATTCAGATTTATACAGAATATGAAAACAATTACACACTATAAGCGTTTATGAGCATGTGTCTAAAGAAAGCGCCATGATAAGACAGAAACGTCTGAAAAAGATATACTAACATTTATTTGGCACATCGGATACAGGTTCCGTGGTGCTACTAGTACTAAATTGGTTTGACGTCGTTGGCCCATGGTGGATGTGATTTCTTGCTGTGTGAGTGTTGACCCCTCTATTTGGCACGTTTGGCATACGGATACCGTTTTTGGTTGTAAATGCAATTGTTTTTATGGTGGATGAAGTGCCGACAACTGTATTTGACACTTCTGATGTATGGATACCGTGTTTGGTTGAAAATACAGTTGTCTCCATCGTAGCTGAGGTAGTATGCCTATTTTGGAATGAACATGTCTTTAAGTGTGTTGATGGTGCACTGACGTTGTCTGGAATATAAAAATGTGGGGCATACCATCAATCCTTATATGATAAGGCAGTGACAAATAACAAAAAAAACCTCGTATACTTCAGCATTGCAATATTAAATTGCGTTTGTTTAAAATCCTTAAAAGCTAAGATATATTCCCCCATGCAAAGTATTTCCTTAGCTAAATTTGGTTACGTTTTAAACGCCTTTAAGAAAATTCAGTTTCACAATTTTGGCCCTAGCACTACTGATGAGGAATTGTATATCGAAACGACCTTCTAGTGCTGTTAAATTAACAGTGGTATGATATGTAATTAGTTACATTCAGTGGTGTACATGTTGTGACGTGTTGTATAAAACCAGGAATTTAAAAGATAAGTAATAATCTTTTTCAGGATCATATAAATACTGTAAATATTGTTAAATAGGTCATTGATGGACGAATAATTACCGTAGCTATTCAGAATAAAACCAAACCAACCCATGTCAAATTCACAATTCCAAAACAAAGAAAACACGTTGAAAACTGACAAATTAAGTAAAACACATGAACTCCCGCCAGGGAAGCACCTCCGACTCGTAGTCAAAATTGAGAATGGGAGGAACATGGAACTATTGGGCATCAAATATATCCACTAAAATCCTGGACACAGGGACATCAAACATATCAACAATATTATTACGGTCATACTTTTTGAGATCCTTGATAAGCCTTGGCTTGACATATCACTGGATCAAGAAATTATTTGTAAGTAGTTTGCTTCGTTGTATAAAGTTCTCATAGTGAAAACAAGCTATACCACATACCGTATAGTGAAACAAATAAGTTCAGCAGGGGGATCAAGTACTAGTATATTGCTGCATAAAAGGAAAGTTGACAACAGGAAATAAAAGTCATCACGTTTGTCATAGGGCGTCAAATGTGGCCTTTTGTGGATGTCATAACTGGGTCTAAAACGAGGCACATCTTGAAAAATCAGAATTGTAGAAAAGTACATTTTTTGCGTTACCTGTTTTACATATATACGGTAGTAAATCTGTACATTTACGTTCTTTTATGTAAATTTGATTCCCATCTACTTTCAAAGACTTGCATATCATCATCTGTAATTGGTTTGTATCGCCACTCCACTGATCTACAGGAAACAAATACAGAAGAAATTAATACTGCCATTTAAGCAATATTTATTTGTTATATTTTGTGATCTACAAATATAGTTTTAAATGATAGTAGACTATTTAAGAACTACTGGTGCATACATGCTCTTAATCGTTTATTTTTCTGTTTCTCTAAACAATTGAATGTAACATGTAAAGAAAAAATACGTAAAATATTTGAAAGCATAGGCAGAAATCCAAATCTACCCGTAGCTGCGCATGCGTGAAATAATCTTAAGACAGCTATACCTGCGGTCACACCTGTACATTACTTTACTATGGGAAAGTAAAAGGTGGAGATTTTAAACCTTGTTTTCAATTTCAAAATAACTTTTATGAAAATCTTATAGTTACCATAAGAAACTACAGATTGCCCTGAACATTCAAATATAAAAATGATCTAGTTGTGTTAAAAAAAACTTTTAATTACAAAACATTATCATGCAAACACTGTTAAGAACAAAGTTTTCGAAAAAATTCTGAACGATTTTGATTTCATTTGTACTATTAACGGTTGAGATGGATTCAGGAATGGATAAAACATTAAGTTTTTTTAATACCAGTTGAGTTGTTTATACAATAATATGCATATATCACAATATTGACATTAAATTTATAGGTCAGTTTAAAACAATGACTATAGTCAAAATATGCAATTATTCTTGAATATACATGTGTATATAAAATTTACCCACTTTTGATCCTGTCTAGCATCGGAAAGAAAACTGGTTTCCAGGAATTGCTCAAATTATTTGCACGACCCAATTCCTTCCCGCATTGCTTTAGAGCATTCAGGAATGTGCCGTTTTTTATTCCGTCTATCCATAAATATAATTTAAAAAGAGTACATGTATGAGGTGTATGTATTAATAAAAATTAGAGATTTAAGATTTTAATTGGACAATATGTACACGAACGTTTTCTTAAATTAATGAGTTAAATAGTTTGAAGCTGAAACATATAATTAAGTTATGTTTTTTGCACGCCTGTATCATAGACTTAATCTGTTTGTCCATGTTCAAATAAGATAGCCCTTTTCCTTTTTCCTAATTGAAATACTTCAAAATTGTCAAAACTATACACTTCATGTCATCTGGAATAAATATGTCTTTTCCATGATTTTGTCAAAACTAATGTCAATAACAAGTGTGATAAAAGTGATTTGAATTTTAATTGTTGATATTAGTTGAACCTTTAATGTATGCAGATGGGGCCACCAAGTGAATATACTATAGCTGATTTTTATCAAAAAGTTTTCTCTACGTAGGAGAATAACGAAAAAGGTAAAAACAAAACTAAAAATATTCTTTTATGCCTTTTTTCAAAACCAAAAATGAGTGTTAGGTTTCAAAAAATTTAAAAGGTAAATAAGATATTAAAGAAAATTGTTGTCATTAAACATTAAAGACAAACAATAGTAGTAGATGTTAGCTTACTACATTGATACGGCAAATTCTTCTGACAGTTTTCTGTTGAGTACGCCGTCGAATTAACTCGTGCCACACACTTGTTAGCTGAACAGTTGGGTAACTGAAGTGTTGTACTGTTGTATTCTGTGTAATAATATAATGTATATTATTATATTGCGTTAAATAAAATTAAAAATAAGTTATTTATTATGTGCACATCTTCTATCGAGTCAGTCACTGTAATTAATTTCTTAAGAAGATGTTTCGCAGTATGTAACACATGTTAGCATTGTAAAGTTGACACGAACTATGCATGATCAGTAGAAGTAGTGCCCTTAATTTAACATTGGTTGTATAGGCCTACATGAAATGCAAAATTTAACGAGGTGACTGAATTATAAATTTGTGTTATTTTGTAAACATTCTGTGCCAGAAAAGCGAGAGACGCCTAAGGAAGACGTACCACGCAAACATTAGCTGTAAGCCAAATCAAATGAACAACCGGTATTGAATGACGCTTTTAATTAATAAGCTTTGTTTGTAGCTGTATGTGATAAGTTTTTGCAATATAATATGCCTCGAATAAGTATTGGTTCATATTTACAGAAAAAATTGTCGCCAAAATTAAAGTGATTTATAATTCCATTCCTGGTATAAAACAATTATTTATACTGCGCACTGGGGAAAGATATTTGTTTCACAGGTACAAAGGAATATAGGATAACTCTATACCACGGTCATATGAATAAATAATCTTACTTATCCCTTTATAGAGTGCCATGAGTTTAGAATCTTTACAGGACTCTAAAGAATTAACGCTGCAGTTTTGAAAACAACTCTGGTTCGAAGGATTAAAATTCATGTCTCCATTAATACAAATACATTTATCATCCTGTAAATATATTTTGTCAGTCCAGAGATGATATATCAAGACACAATTTAAATTCGAATTAAGTACATTAGTGACTTCACTTGAATTCATAATTTCGGCATATAATCCATTTAATATACATATTTCTAGTTCATGTACTAGTTTTTAATTTCTACATGAAACGAGGTATTTAAAATTAAAAAATGACAATCTGCATTAGATCTACTTTCTATTTGTTGCCTATATTGTTTCTCTAAATAATTTTCAGGAAAAAAACAATTATAAATCATCTTGAAATGAAAATATCACACATTCCGTAAAAAGTAAAGTTTTTCCACTGAACACTGTTTAGTAGACATACGTCACATGATTGTGGAATCCAGTATTATAAAGAACTTACATGCAGACCATAGAATGGGAAAATATCGTAATTTCCGTCGTTACATGCTCTTTGACAATCGTTCAAATTTATTCCTTTCCCTTCTGGTGGTTCTGGGTTGTTTTGAGGTGCTGCTAGTGAATACACATAACATCCTACAAACGAAATTATATGACTGTGTTAACAGATTTACACCATAAATGAGAAAGAAATAGATTTATTACTTTAATTATAAAACTGTAAGTGAAGGCAATCACATTTTCCTTTAGAACTATTGTCAACAGAACTTAGGTAATTGTTTTCAGCAATCACACATTAGCCGGTAAACTTCGGTTGTTAAAACGAAAAAATGTAAAACAATGTAAATTATGTATATGGAGCTTCGCCAGCGTACTGTGTGATACCAAATAAGATTTGTGCAGAGCAAGTTATTTCAATAATTGGTATGCTTGTTTTTGATACGATGAGCAACGTTATTTCCAGTATTTGCTACGTATACTTTTACATAACACTCAGCATTAACATTATTACGTGACACGCTGATGAACTTGGAACTACTTGGAACTGTGTCAGGAAAGTGCATGTTCAAATGAGTTGGATATGAAAACCAAAACAGAAAAATGTAATGAGGATGTTTTGACAAATATGGCAAACACCACCGGTCAATGTCGACTTCAATGTAAGACAACTAGAGTAATTGATTCTCATTCCAGGGAGTCAAAATGGCAACAGTTTAACAATATTTCAATATTTACATTACGAAAATATGTTAAATTCTTCCATTTTTTCAGATATATATATATATATATTATATATATATATATATATATATATATATATGCGAATAAAAACAAACATACCAAATAAAAACCCCAAAGTAAAGACTTTGAGCACTGGCAATTAACATAAACACTTGCACATCCACCAGGAAAAGTGATCATTAGGACAATTGCTTCGGAAGAGTAAGCATCTCCAGATTAACCAGCTAAATCCGCAACGTGTGTAATAAAAATTAAGATTGAAAGGAACATCGAAAATATGGGACGAAAAATATATCCAGGGCAATTTTGAATACAGAGACATCATATAGGCCTAATGATTTGGAAGATTATATGAATATGACAAACCTTTATATTCAACAGCATAAGCCACTTCAATTACGTTAGATGTCCAGAATTCTGTTACATTTGTTTGAATTAACAGCAACGGGTCTATTTCTTTTAATTTGTCTGCTGTCAAAATTGTGCCAGAAACACTATTACAGTGTTCCGTAGCATTCTTCCAAGTTTCACCCGTCTGGTTGCAAAGGTAATGTGAATAACCTTAAATCAAACAATGTACAACTTTGAGAGGTACTATGATATCGACTGTTTCAGCTTAGAT
The DNA here is from genome assembly GCA_021292105.1 of Anadara kagoshimensis. Classification (NCBI taxonomy): domain Eukaryota; kingdom Metazoa; phylum Mollusca; class Bivalvia; order Arcoida; family Arcidae; genus Anadara; species Anadara kagoshimensis. Next base: position 10,014,552 of record CM037867.1, on the reverse strand, counting down.
TTATGCTGCTACGATACATACATATTCCAGGAATTAAAATCATTACTTGCAAAAAAAAATATATACATTTTATACACTTTTGTATGCTATGCAAATAAACAGCTATATTGAACATTAATGGAAATTCCGAAAAGACTTAAAGAGAACCATGAAGTACACGTAAAACAATTATCGTTAGTAGTAGAGCTAAGTAAGTCCTTAGGTACTTAAATATCTTCGAAATTTCACAAAAGTTCCTTAAAGAACTTCCTAAGGAAACGGTCCCACATCTTTGAAAATTCAGTAACAGTAGACCCTTTTAAATCAGTGTTTCAGAAATAATTCCCTTTTTAAACCAATCCTTAATAAAGTGTTTTCATAACTTATATCTAGCAAATTTGATACCAGTAATATTTTTGTTCATTTTTACGGAATCCAATGTGTCAGTTTGAAGATCACTTAAAGCTTATAAAAACTGCGTTCAGTTCTGTTAAAAATGTATATTCGTGTTTCAAAATAGATTGCCAAAATTCGCTTAATTAAAGCTAATGAATGATTTCAAAACTAGAGTCTAGTTAATGTCCTTAATCCATGTTAATTTCTACCTATAAACTTCAAACAAAGGCTCATACTCGCGTTTAATAGTACATTGTGTAAAAGTATAGGTCGCATTAGTTCAGTAAATCTACCAGATAACAAGAGAACAACGTGCTAGCCTAGGAATACATGTGCAAGTTTCAGAAAAATCTATTTCAGGGAAATTTTTTTGTCTCAGCTACCGGGAACAACCATAGATGGCGTGCATGTGGTTGAACAGTGAATTTATTCTGAGGAGTTTTACGTCCCTGTCAAGATCCTTTCACTAATATCGAGGCAGCAAGTTCAATGGCGGTGTTATCTACATTTGTTTTAAATTATTAAATACATTCAATTTGATAAAATAAATACACTGTTTATGACAATGGCAGTAGAAACAGGGGTGTTCGGAGAAAACGGACAACCGTCGGCAAACCAACTGACTAAAATGTAGTGGGATTTTAACCTACATAGGCGGTATGAGGCTCTACTGTCCGTTTGCGTGCATGCAAGATCACTGACAACCGCTGACCTTGCTTTGTAATATATTTCATTGATTGTTTACAATATAAATATAGCAAATAAGAAACCTGTATAACAGAAAAAACAGCAAGAAAAATTAAGTAATATAATATATATATATATTTACCAAATGAGAACAGCAATGTTAAACCCAGGGTACGTTTCATAAAATCACACATGGCTCGTTTTAAAATTTTGTATTCTATAATCTAGAAGAAGGAAGTGATTTTAGTTATCTCTACTCGGTGGGGTTTTACCAAACAGGTACAATACACACCTGTCAAAAAGTTTAATACTGAGCTGACGAAAGGGAGTCAAAGCTCGACTGTCGAGTGGCTGAGATACGGATAGCTCGTGGTCAAAAAGCTACCGAGAGATAGATAGCGCGTAGCTGTGGTTATATAAGTAACAAGGGGACCAAGATGCGCTGCCAATTCGGTGATTATTTACTAGCTTGGTGTTATACTTTCGACAGGTCTGTACTGTTATTTTAGAGATAAACCCATACTAGTATACTAGTAACCACATAAATAAAACGTTCAAATCAATGCGATTTAAACGTTTCTGATTAATTGGATATGCAATGTGACAGAGTTAACTATTATCTAGAGATAAAGGTATACTTGGTGAAAAAAGAATGTCAAACTATCGGGAATTTTAAGAGCTAGGGACTGAAGTGGTTTTTTTCACGTCGTATCAATATCTTAAAGCTGTACACGTAATAATGGTACGATACTATGTTGTTATTCATCAAATAATCTAGTGTGCTAATCCTTTTGTTTTCCTGGTCTGTCTTACACGTTTATGACTAATATAATTCAGTTTCGTTAAAACATGTGGCTTATAAATACCACAAACCTGAAGTACGTTACTTATTCCATTCCAGAGTTTAACATTTAATAAATAACTGTTTTTACTTATCAATGCCCTCAAAAAGTTTTATAATCATTATATCACAATATTGTTGTTAAGTATGTACATGGATTTGTATCTAATTTTTTTAGATATATTTGACATCCCGTATAGTTCTTTGTTTCTTTCACTCCCAATTTTGATTCTACGCATGACGGATGTAGCCAGCTAAACAGGAGGTGCTTACACTTCCGAAACACCCGACCTCACCGATTTCTCTGGTGTAAACTTACGCGTTTAATTTGCTGGTTTCAAAAATTTTACTTTGTGTTTTGGGAGTGTGATTTGGACATTGACCTGTATGTTTGTTGCGTTATTCAACGTTCGATTTTCTTTGATTTGTTTTACAACAGTAAAGACCTGTCGAAAGTTTTTAACACTGATCTAACAAAACGTATTCGAGGCTCGAGGAATATGTTCAATGGAAATCACATATGATTATTTTAACAGATGTCGTAACTTAGTTGTATGAAACGTCCAATCAAAGGAAATATACATATTACAAATACACATGTATTAAAATCGTGAAGTAAAGGGTTTGAGCATAGTGGAGCTTCAATGATGCCCAAATTATCGTAGCATCATTTTGTGATACCATCTATAGACAAATGCTTATAGGCTTACAGCATTGACCTGTCCGCTTGACCTTTCGTTAGGGATATTTATATAGAAGTATCCACCCAATAAATTGGTTGTAGTCAGATTCGCACTCAATGTGTACACAATGTATTATTATCTATACGCTATGTAGACAAAATTAACCTGTGTGATATATACATAAATGCACTCATTCATGATGAAATATTGAAATTAAAGGTCAGGGGGACACGTCAGTTGTTTGCCTATACCCTCAAAGTGTTAAAACATAAAACAACATTATATTTTATGTAGAGGGAAAGTCAAGGGTTCGAACAAAGTAAAGTTTTCACTGTCACCATATTATCAAAGTGTCATTTTGTAATACACTGTATAAGTAAACAACATTGACCTGTCTGTTTGACTTTTAATTAGGAATATTCATATAGGAGGGTCCACCCAATACATGGGTAGTGTTGAGGTTCGCAGTTAATACATATAAACATTGCCTATGATGAGTGTTCACATCATATAGACGAAGTTTACACGCATAATCCCTATTCTTAAATCAACTCGTCCAAAATGAATATTTAAATCAAATGCCAAGCGGACAGGTCAATGTTGTTTGCCTATACATGTACTGTCTATAGACAAAGTATGCTTACCATCAGAACATAAGCTAAAAAAACATTTAACTAGGTAAGCACATGTCATAACAAAAACAAATATACCAATACATATCCAAATCACAATTCCTTTAATGAAGTTAATAATAACACAATATGTAAAACTTTGAAGACTGACAAATTAAGTTAAACACGTGAACTTCCACCAGGAAAGTGAGACCAGTGCAGGATATTTTCTATAGGCAGGAAGTTAATGGTTTGGACATAGTAAAGCTTTCACTGTTTCCAAATTATCATCGTGTCATCGATAATGCTGTCTACAGGCAATTACCGTACGAAGTATGTTTACCCTAACAGACTCGAAACATGCTTTAAAAGCATCAAACTAAGCATATAGCATGGCAGTTTTATTTGTATTGGTGGACACATCCAGGGCATAGTAAAGTAATTACTACATATAGACAGAAAGTAAAAGGCTTGAATATAGTGAAGCTTTCACTGTTGTTCCAAAATAATCAAAGTGTCATTTACAATATCTATCGACAATGTTCTTGTAATATAAGCCGTCAAGGCCTCAAAACACATGGCCAATAAGCATAAAACTAAGCATATGTCATAATTAACAGAGTTTATTTTTTGTAGGTGAAAAGTACACTGTTAATTATCCTACCAATTATACATGTAACGGCTGCAGACACATATCGGAATATTGCATTTTTATCTTTTGGCAAAAATGTTGATCCAAACACTACCTATAAGATATGCCAATACCAAGTATTCATTTTCACAGACCCTCGAAACATATGCTTTGAAAGCAGCAATGCAGACAAAAATAGTACTGAACAAGAAAGGATGGAGTGTGGGCAGTGAAGTCCATTTTGGTTTAGTAACACCACCTATAGACTATGTCACTAGGAGTTGGTTTACCCTCAGAACTCTTAAGTACGAGTCCAATTACATAATCTGGGTACAGTAAAAGCTTCATCATAAACCGTTTACTTTAGGGTTGTATGAAAATACTGTATTCTGATATTTAGCTACTTTGTTAGTTTTGGGAACACATGTTCCAAGGGTTTGTGGATATTCATACCCAGAAGTCGCATTGCTAACAATGTTGGAACTCTTTAGTTTCAAATTTTAACTGTCACCAATTATTGTGATATGTGCATGTTTCAGATCAGATTCATTGCCCACATTTGAAGAGTGCCAATAGTATAAAGTCATTTTATGTGGTAATGTTGACAAGCACTCAAAAGGGTAATTGTACTCAAGTCTAGGATACCATTGATTATTGGACTTGGTCTAGTACTCCAATCTGACATTGCAGACCACTGGCCATTGTACTGTTGTTATCTGACATACTGTAGGTATTGTACTTTAATTCCTGTTCTAAAATGATGTCACATAATATATTGGTAAAAAATAAAATCATGTCTTTATCATGAACAGCAGAAAAATTCTGATATGAGGTTAAATAATACACAACCAAAAACATCAATATTTTTATACTGTATTACATGTCAAAACAACAAATACAACATATCTTAATAAATTAACATTGCTATAAAGGTGCATACAATAAAACCTTGTTATCCGTGGATAACTTTGCCACCTACTTATCGTCAAAGTAAAACTTCATTTATAATACACACTGATAACTTTGTCACTTAGCTTATCATCATAGTCAACCCTTGTTAAAATGTTCCTTGATTACCTTGCTTATGGCTGTGCTAATCTGAAGTCTCCAAATCCAATTCTTTATAAATCTCCCTCTCTTTATTGACTAACACCCCTTAATGATGCCAAAGATTAGACTCAACAATTGGTGGCAATAAATCCAGGTTTTACTGCATTCAAAAAGAAGCTCATTTGGCACAACAAAGTGAGTTGTAAGGAACTATATTGAGGTAGGACACTGAAGAACAATAAAATGTATCACTAGCATTTGGTGGCAGATAAGGTGAACACAACACTGGTTCTAATATAGATCGGGGCTTGCACTACAAGATGCGATTGCTTTCCTTTGTTGCACCAATATATAAACTGTGTAAATTACAAGGATTTTTCATATTAATGATTTTAATCATGCAAAATAAGAAGAATTTTTTGCATTGTCAGCAAATAAAGCCACAAAACAAACTTTTCTATGATGTCATGTCAAAAAGCACACATCTACCAAAAATGCCTATAGAAAGTGAGGAAATCAGTGTTAAGTATATCTGGCACTGGGGGTTCCAAACTAAGAAATTCAGAAAACTACTTTTTTAATGAATTTTCTTATCTGAGGTGCAAGAACACATAATACAAAGCATATTTGATGTCACACTTTCGCTACTGTATATTTACATTCACAATGCTTTGTTTCAATCAAGTATGGTACATAGCATACATAGAGACGACAGGTCACATGATCTGACAGGGAGCTGTCCATTTTTGGGAGAGAGAGTAACATCTGTATCTCCTTCACAACTTCATAGAGACAATAGGTCATGTTATCTAATGACAGGCAGTTACCCATTTTCATGTGAAGGTGTAACATCAGTATTTCCTTCATAACCTCATAGAGACAATAGGTCATATGATCTAATGACAAGGAGCTGTCCATTTTCTTGAGAGGGTGTAACATCTGCATCACCTTCATAACCTGATAGAGACTAAGGTCATATGATCTAATGACAAGGTGCTGTCCATTTTCTTGAGAGGGTATAACATCAGTATCTCCTTCATAACCTCATAGAGACAATGGGTCACATGATCTAGTGACAGGAAGCTTTCAAAAAGAAGACACATCAAATTACACTAAAGTTATTGTACCTATTTAATGAAATAACAATCAAACATGACCAAATTCAACCATTTTAGCAAGCTTCATGCTTCTGAACACACTCACTACCTGTGTGCCCTTACCACCACTAAATACTCTCTGTCTGGGTTTGTTAATTGCACTTATCCCTATTGACCTTCAATACTTCCAAGTACTTCAAAAGTGGAAATATTTAACACTTATTTTACACAGATTTATTACTCACTTAGAGATATGAAGCGACATCTATGGGTAGAGACTGGTATACGACATAATGGAGTGACATCTATGGGTTAAGTTTGGTATAAGCATACAGTGTTGTATGAACACTCATGTACATGTAGCTACTATCATGGTCACTGTGTGTGACATTGAATTTAGCTTAATTTTTATAATTTTATAGTGTTTAATCTTATTCAATTACCATGATTACTTGAGACTAGTCCTAAATGAAAATTGCTATCTAGAAGATAAATGTTGTCATGTCTAAATACAAATAACATTTACATGAACTTCAGTTTCTTAACAGATACAAATGCTACGGTAGGTTATTGATGCCACAAGTTCCCGATCAGCAGGCAAACTGTAATCAATTTTGACATCAATTTTGACATCCATAGCCATGCTGCTCAAACAGTAATCTGTCAGAATATTATCATATGAATGTGTACATATAGCAGACAAAACTGAATTTTTAGCTTTATACTTGGTACTTCTTGCATGACAGAGCAGTGCTCAAATGATCAACCTAAAAGGCAATTCCCTCACACTCGAGGACAAAAACAGAAACCTACATGTGTCTAACACTATCACATTACTCCCTCCAATGAGAGAGTCGCCCTGGCTCATTTGGAGTGCCAGGATTGTTTTAGGTAAGGTTCTAGAAACATTGACAGATGTTTTACAAGCCAAAGAGTATTCAGGTTCCAAAAATGGGCATCAAATAAAGGAGAGATAACTCATGTTTTCCACTAAAGTTTGGACACCTTATAGTAATTTAGTCAACTGCTGCAATGATTGTGCTGAAGGGAAAATTCCCTGAAAGCCCAAGCATGAAGAACCACAAAACATAAATATCTAACCATATTACTAATAAATATCTACTATTCAAGATTTTTCATTCAAAAAACAACTATTGCACATTGATACAAATGTATAAAATTGTGATATTTTTGGTCCCTTAATAAAACTCCAGCAACACAACTCTAGTCTGTCATCATCTACATCTTTGTGAAACAATCCTTGGCACTGGTCCAAATGGCTATACCCTATATAAATATAGAAGAAAATTAGAAATTGAAAAAAAACCATGTACATGTACTTACAACAGCCAACACAACAAAAACCTTAATGCTTAATGTTCACTGCCTAGATTCAACCCCCCCCCCCCATATCAAGCAGATCGCCAGTTTGCTAGCCAAAGGTTGGCGATTTTCTAAAGGTACTCCATTTTTATTTTTCTCCACCATACCAGAACATACTGTCTTAATTTAAGGAAAAGGATCTTGATTGGCAGGTAAAAACAATTCCTTCACTCCATTCCATACTGATCCATGTAAGTTACTCAGAGAATCTTGTATTTTATATGTAATGAAATAAAGTTGTTGCACAATTTTCTTAAATCCCACTTATATATATGTCAGCTTTTTTGTCAAAGGTAAGTAATTTCTTCAGGTTTAGTATTTTTTCATGATTTTAGAACTGATCACCTCAAATTAAATGAAATAATGTTGACTTGTCAACCATCTAAACAATGGACCATTAACCAACATATATAGAGTATTAACACATACCTTTTTACATTGTTTTATCTGCATTATGGCATAATTGGTAAATATTTCTTTTAAATCCTTCACTTTTTGTCGTTTAAATCTATCTATATCCCTTAGAGCAGCTTCTACAAATTTCCTACAAATAAAAAGTTTTCTATTACAGTAACAAGTTAACAACTCTGATATATATATATACCAGCCCACATTCAGGGCTAACATAATCCAGTTTTTTATCCTAAAAATGAGAAACTTCAGAACAACTTTTATAGGGTTTGCAAGTCTAATAATATGACCAGCAGAGATTTACAATTTCAGTGCCCTGCACTGAAAGTACATAAACAGTGCAAGACAAAACTATGTCAGACAGAGAACTTTTCTCGCTACCAGACAAGGATTTTCTTCTGTTTTTTTCTTCTGGCTTTCTGTCAACAACATAATTCTTGACCCCACATGGTGTCCTCATGCTCCCCTGGAAGTTATATGGTTGGGGTTACTCTTTCTATTTTTGCTACAAGAAGTAGTCTTTAAATGCTCTAAAGGAAACAGTGGTTACAGGACAAAAACAAAATTTTCAAAATTTTTAACATGTTTGAAAAGAATTAGCATAATCTTGCTTTTTTACCATCTTGCTTCAATGATGTAACAAGAAACGGATGTTTACAAAAATTGATCTTACATGGGCATAGCTTTGTTACTTCATTCTGTAGTGAAACAAACATGGCTTTATAGAGTAGTCTCTCTTAGACAAACAGAAAGATGTTAAATGGTCATGTTCTAGCATTTTTACATCAAAGTTGCAACGAGAAAAAAAATCTTGCACTGAGGGAAGGTAAATTTTTTCTGAACATTCATGTTGACAAAATAATCCCAGATTCAACAAGTCTCGCCTGGGATCATTTTGTTAACAGTTTTGTTACAGTGATGTTGGATTTTTTTTCACAATAACATTTATTATTCAAATTGTCTTTTAAAATTGTTTTTCTATTTTTTAAATCTTTACATACTGTGTTTCTTCATTCGCTTGTTTCAACTCTAACTCTGCCTGTTGTATTTGTTCTTCTAGTTGCTTTATTTTCTGTTCTTTCTGCTCTGCAGTTTCTGCTCCAAATAACTTAGATTTCATTCCACTCAGTGAAAATCCACCACCTCCTTTTCCTTGGCTCTGTAACAAAAAGGACAAGAGTAATATGGAGTAATATTGTTTTAAATCACAGTCAAGATTCTTTCATTTATATCAAGCAGTCAGTTCAGGGATTGTGAAGGAAAGCTGAGAAGCCCAAGAAAACCACCAACCTTTTGCAAGCAAACTGACAAGTAAGTATGTACTTTATATCACTTGGCCACTGAGGCCCTGACAAGAACCAACAGGTGAGCATAGTGATATTTGACAATGTGTGTATGTGTGTGTGAGATGATTCATGATTTAAGAATTTCAGGGGAGTGGGGTGGAGTAATGGTGTTTCATGCCTTAGTCAAGATTTCTTAACTAATATTGAGGTAGTCAGTTCAGGGATGGTAGAGGAAACCAGACCACCAACTATCAGCAAGTGCACTGACAAACATAAACTACTGTAGGAACCACTCTGTTTGTGACAGTGAAATACTCTTCATATACATAGAAAATCAAATAAAATCGAATAAAGACTGAGATTTTTCACTTACGTGTACCTAGTTGTAACAGGAAATCTGTATGCGCATCCGCGATTGTCATAAAGTATGTCTGTAAAAAGGAAAATGTTGGCGTTATGGGGATTTTACATGGCGAAAATGGTGTGAAGCTTACACTGGAAGTGATGTCCTTGGTGACATTTTACGTCATATGTGCAACAGAGTCCGCAATTTGTTTGGTTTTTCAACATGTTAAATCCCCGTAGTGTCAACGTTTTACCCCATGCAGATATATTCTGGGCAAATCACGGATGTGCATACAGATTTCCTGTTACGACTAGGTACAAGTAAATGAAAAATAACAATCTTTATTCAAATTTATTTGATTTTCTATGGATATGAAGAGTATTCCACTGTCACAAACAGAGTGGTTCCTACAGTAGGACCTTTTTTAAGTTTGGATTGAAACCTAAGTAATGAGAGGCACTGTGATCTGTAAGCATGTCATTGAGGCCCCCTAAATTGTAAAGAAATTATCATTTGTACTTCCCCATTCACTTTATTTGTAAAATGGAAATAAGATTCAAGACCCAATTAATTAAAAATAAAAATTTACCGAGTTTTTTTTTACCATTTAGTACATCATAAAACTTTTTCAAACTTAAACAAAATCTTCCGACAAGATCTGATACAAAACACAACATGCAGGTAATTTCAATGAAATGTTAGCTGCAGTATTTTGGAGATGTTCATATACATTTACATGTAATTCAAGGGGTTGCATTTGACCCTTAGTTGATTGTTAGCATGGATGTAAAGGATCGGTTGATGTTGTCACCTGTTAATGGATCTCAAAGTGTTTCATTTCAAATGTCAACAAATCAGAATCTACTACAAGTTTGATGACATATAATAGAGATGATGTTTTCCATTACTATTCATTTCCAGCAAACACTACTGTAGATTACTTTGAAGTTTTGAGTATCGCACTTGAGTGTCATTTTGCGAATACAGGAAAACCTCGTTATAATGCCCCTCGATAACTTTGCCACCTCGCTTATTGCCACACTATTTTGAAGTCCCAAAATCCATTTTGTTTACGTTTTTCTTTATGAGCCTCCCTCAATTTATCGCCAAACCCCTTTATAACGCCAAAATATGACTGAACAAATGGTGGCGATGAATCGAGGTTTTACTGTATGTTAAATCACGAGCACAATCCAAGTAAATATTAAAATTCACCATCCATAGGCAATTATCTCCCTTTCCTAAAAATGTTTTACCATGTAATATGTAACTTCACCGATTACCGGCATTTAATGCATTTTGGCTTTTTAATTTTCATGATTCTGGGAATATTCATGTGATCGATAAATTTGCAATTGAGAGTCCTTGCAAAATTACACATTTATAAATCTCTCACCATAAAAAAAATAATTTCAGTATTCCCAATGTGTGCTTATGTCATTGTGAGGTGGTCTTTCATCAAAATCAATAACAGCAATGCAATATCTCTACTGTGTTGCCCCATACACAAATGAGTACATGCTGGTCATTTATGGATAAAAGGTAACTTCCAAAAATACTGCAGTCACACTACATGTACATGTCGTAAATACAACTGAAGTCTTGTGTGCACATGCATGTCATGCAATACATAAATACATTTCATGTTTCACAACATTTTCAAATCATATTGTATAAAACACAATAAAATGTCGATTTCTTACATTCATGTCAAGTTAAATATGACCCACTAAGGCTTTAACAATGGGGTCATTTGGCAAAAAAGGGATTAATGCCACATGGCTCCTTCTAGATTGAATTCTACATGTGCATGTATTTACTGTTTCCTTGACATAGAAATTCACGGGTCAGAGTATCCACCAAAGCAACAGAAAATGGATTACAACTAAAATTAATGCTTTCACAGCAAGCACATATAAAACTTAAATGCTTGTAATAAAACCCGTACAAAGAGCATAGTTCATGTGACTTTTAGAGTCTAAAATAAAATTTAAAACTTAAAGACATTGCTGATGCCGACAATAATACTGGGTTATGACATACTCTCGTGTGCATTCTGTAATTGCGAACTTAAACTTCTGTATTCAATAAAGGGGAACTAAATCTAAACAATAAATTACATTACAATATTCATATCGACCATACAATATCCATCAGTCGTATTCTTACCTCCGGGGATTCCGGCGCAGACAATAAAAATATTACCATGGAAATTAAAGAAACAAGCCACCACATTTTACGGTAATTTTAACACATAATAAAGCATGTACAGTCAAACCTGTCTATAAAGGCCACCAAAGGGAACCAGTAAATGTACAGTCAAACGTGTCTATAAAGGCCACCAAAGGGAACCAGTAAATGTACAGTCAAACGTGTCTATAAAGGCCACCAAAGGGAACCAGTAAAAGTGGCCAATATGGGCAGGTGGCCTTTAAATACAAGTTCAAATAACAAAGAAAGAATAATTGGGATACAATTTTACTGGCCTTTATTAGTAGGTGACCTTTATATAGAGGTGGCCTTTAAGGCAGGTTGGACTGTATTATATTAAAGCTGGCAAAAATAGGTAAAATAAGAGCTTTCAAAAGAAGAAGTAAAAGTAATATCACAGAGACATTTTACCTAGCCAGATCTATAAACCATCCACTTAAAAGTCTACCTGTGGTCTATCAGTGTGTAATAATTGATAGTTCTACCAAAAGATTTTGTGGGTCTTTTTATGTGAATAAAGAAAATGTAGCCTAATAAAATTTGCTGCTATATAAAAAGACTCTTAACCGTGTTTCAGTTCAATTCTCACATCACTATTTCAGGCCAAATTTGAACATTATTACATCTATTCATGTGTTTTGTTTTGATATTTACCAGTATTTCCTTCTGGGTTGATTTTGAGGATAAGTTATCATCTGCTCTCTCTAAATCATACTGTAGACATTCATATTTTCTACACACCGATCTGAAACACAGAAATAAACTTTTTGACAAAACACTAATATTACCTAATAACAAAAACTGTTAGAGCACTATACTTCACCAACTGATATCAATAACTTATAAAAGTTTACAATGTGCCCATACAAAAATTGACACTGTTTTCAACATCCAATATTGTACTTGGTACTTGGGCAGATAAATTGGTGAAAATATTCTTTTGTTATTTTTGTTATTGTCAAATACATACTGACTGTCTATTAGTGACACTAATGGCAGAGGTGTAAAACACTATTATCCCACTTCATATTAAATATAGCACTTTTGAGACAAGATTTACAGTCCACACATATTTTTATTACCTTAATGATTCACCAAAAGCCAAATATTCCTTCATCTGATCAGCAAATTGTTCTTCCTCTTCTAAAGCAGGATCTATACATTGGGCAAATCTAAAACAAATTATTACAGAGTACTTCACTATGTTTATGATGACAAGAAAATTGATAAAAAATACCATATGGGGTCTGTTGGTCTAGAACCATGCCAGTTAGCCTTTCAAGGTTTTGTCACACTGATTCAGATTGGCTAAATTATCTCCATCACAACAGGATTTTTAAATACAAACATAAATATTTCCCAATTACTGTAAAATATAGCAACAATGTTTTATTAAAACCAGCAAAACTATTAGCAGAACTGAAATGGAGATTGATCTGTGATTTTGTCATGTTTGTACCAAACAGGCATGGGGACTGAATATTTTAATGATACTGGAAATCTGGCATTTTGCGAATTATACCAAATGTATTTATTACCATAATATACATGAATATAGGCCACTAAACCCATATTTTTAATACATATTATAAAAAAAAACAAAAAACAAAAACCAGACTAGTCTATGAGATTAAATACATCGTCTTGAAAATTGGACCAGTGGAATATTTTAGCTCTGCATGTTATACGAGGCATGTAGCCAAGTGGTTGAGGTTGCAGAATCATGCTTTAAGGGTAACAGGATGTGTGGTATGCCTTTCAGCGAGGTAATGCTACAGTCAACCAAACTGCCAAATATAATGTTTGGGTACTGGTAAATATGTTGGATGTTATTTTTAAAGCTTGTGATGGACTGAAATCCCGGAGAGTATTGTACGCTCAGTTACTTCACCTCACTGAGTCTATGATAACCACAAACCTGATGAGCCTATACAGTCAATGCAGACATTAACAGTTCAATATCTATACCTACACATTCATATAGTGACCAGCACTCTGTAAAGGATCAGCCATTTCTTTTTCTATTCCACTCCACTCACAATAAACGCGACTATAATTAGCATGTACTTTATGGATACCATACAACTTATCAGCCATTTTCTGAAATAAAATCACTTAGTAAATGATAATGCCAAACATTAATATTATTTTTCATTTAATTTAGTTGTAAGAATAAAAGAAAGTGTCACCAGCGAATCTAGTCAAGCTGCTATAAATAAGAAAAGTACAGTTCATCTGTATATTTAGTTCATGAACAAACTTTTCTTAAAGTAATCTCAAACAGTATTTTAATACACATACTAAATGAACCATCTTGGAACCATTTTTACAACTACATGTAAATCATCATGATGATAAATTTTTTTCGATGTTTTTGATGTTTTGAATCTTTTTCATAAATTTAACTCTGATCAGCTAATAAATAATAATGTCCAAAGAATCGTTACTAGCAAACAATTACATATAGTAATTTGATCCCCACATTCATTATAGTTTACTGTAATCTAGGTTTTCTTAATTTTTAAATTGTCAGTAGCCAAGTATCCAAAATTATTAAAGTATTTTCTGAAAGATTTGCTAAAATAGGTAACTTCTAAAAAGAATTTCTCAGAAATTAGTTACCAATAGAAACACACCGGTGGTTAATACTCACAGCTCGTATTTTAAGTAGATTTGACAAATTACTTTCTAATTCATTACTGTAATTCTTTAAATCTTCAAATCTCCTGAAAAACACAAGTAACAGTCAAACCCACAAACTCAACGGGTTAAATAGTTAAACTCAACTTTAACTCACCCCAGTTCAGTTATTTCTATTCCCACAAATAAAAGCATTTGAACACAAGCCAGGTTATACATCTACTTTTGTGCTAGATTGTGCATATTAACTCACAACAGCCCAGAAATTTTAGTCACATAGAAACATTTTTTTAAGGGCGGACATGGTCGAGTGTCACTATAACTGGCTTTCAAAGTCAAAGGTTGTGGGTTCAAACCTCACTCGGGACTTGGAAATTTTCTGAAATGATAATTATCTTCTGCCCATACTAGAACTGTAAAAAGCTTTTTTTCCAGGTAGTTTTTCAGGTGAGACTCAAAACCGAGGTCCCTTGTCTCAGTGCACACTAAAGACACCTCTGTAGAGTTCGAAAAAGAGTAGGCCACCTGTGCCCACTACAGAGGATGCTTACAATTAGAAGCAATTGAAATAGACTTGGCAACATAAACTAAACTAAACTAATGAAAAACATTTTTAACTTATCCCAGATCATAAATTTTTTCACACATTTGGTCAAACAAATGCATTTAGCTCAAGTCAGGTCACAGATGATCTTGCATTTTAACTCGACCAAAGTCACACATTTTCATTCATGCAATACCATACATTTTACCTCACATTTATCTCGTGCCAGATCCCACATGTTTATGTGTTTTAAGGCCAATCATTTAAACCCCATAGTTTGCAAATCATATAACTGTTACAAAAATTGGTATAAAAAGTTATTAAAAAAACATATAAACATACATATACATATGAATATAACCAATGTGAAACACTTCCTCCTCTGGCTTTTGTTTCCATAGTAACAATGCCTTACCTGTCTGGTTTCTTCAGTCTAAATGAAGCACTGATGGCTTTCAGTTTTGAATCTGCCTACAAAATTAAAACATACATGTATATTAAACCAATTTGATCAAAAAATGCCATGAAAATATTTTATGACAAATGGCATAAAAATATTACCATTGTACATGTTAAGTACATACTGTAAAGGGAATTATTTTCGCGGGGTGAAAATTTCGCGATTCCTGAAATCTGACATTTCGCGTAGGTGTAATTTCTGACCATGTTACCAATATAAGTGGGTGTATATTTTTTTTATATTATATAATTAAACCTGTATAGTTGTCATTTTCGCGTGGGTAAAAATTTTGCGGTAATTTCTTTAGCGCGAAATAAGCGTAAATTTTACCCACGTGAAAATTTCCCCCCTTTACAGTATTTTTCAGTTTAAAATTTCTTATCCTCTATGTATTTTTGTGTCATGTTTTGGTTGCATCAGGTATTATTGACCTAGCAATATACATGTATTAAGGTGTATTTTATTTGTATCTAGATAAACCTGAATTTATTAGATTTTGATGTTTTACATGATAAATAATGTTATACCTTATTTTGAAATCCTGTTGAATATACCAAATCTTTCCACCCTTCATCCTACAAAGAGATGACATAAAAAGATAAGTGGAGTAAAGGTGTTTTTATGCTGAATCATAATTCTTTCACTAGAACTGTTTTACCTCCATTACAGGGCCTTGGAAACTTTGGTGTGGCCCATCGGACATTTTTTATACAAGCAAAAAAAAAAAAAAAAAAAAAAAAAAGGTCGTCGGGCACATGGCTGTTTATGCGTTTACGGCGATTGCCAATTTTAATCCATATCTATGATGTTTATTGCATGTGTATTAGGTGTAATCTAACTAAGACGTTTACGGCGATAGGCTGTTATTATCAATATTGCACGTCCGCCATATTGTTTACTAACAGTCGTGAATTTCCGTATTCCGAAGATACACGAATTGTAATTAGAATTATGGTGAGAGGTTCTAAATTAGGAATTCAGGTATCACGAATCACGATATAACGGAAACTGCTTGACGAGGTTCCAATATATTTATGTGAATGAAAGATATTAATGGCTAAAATAAAATTTAATCCCGTTTCTGTATTTATTGATAAAGAAACAGTTACGAAGTGCGTAGTAGGTAATTTTCAACACCCCGCGTGGAACCTCTTTGAATAACAAACCGTCACCCTTGACCGACACTCGTTATGGCTTCCGTAATCAACACAGTTATTATTAAACAAACACAAGTTTAAAGAAAGTTATTATGATTTGGACTGTGAAACAAAAGAAATAGACAGTAAGACACGCGGCACACGACTACTTAAGTCCACAGGTATTTACTGATTAATAAACAATCACCTGATAATTAGATCGAGTTGTAGTTGACAGGTAAACACGTGGTAAGGACAATACACTTAGTGAAGTCAGGTAGAGTTTAAAAGACCGACAGACAGACTAGCGGTAGTTTACTTTTGTCGGACCGAAAACTGATTTGTCTGTTTAATATTCCTGTTGTAAAATTGAAAATGTCCGAAAACAAAAAATGTCCGACTGGTGATTTTTCACGTCTGTCAAAATAATTTTTTGTCGGACATGTCCGGCAAATATGACCGTTTCGGACCTCTGCTCCATTATAAGGTTGCTATATTGAAACATGTCACCCTACATTTTCTGAGCATTTAACATGCTTGTATACATATTAACTGTAAAGATATAAAGAAAATAGTGTGGATATAGTTTTAGATTTTAAAATAGCAAACAAATTCTGAAAAATATTCAAGTTTTAGAGATTGGTAATTGGGTCAAATTCTGACCATTACTCTTTGATTGTGAAACCCTGTTAATTATTTCAAACTTACCTGTTGTAGAAAACCAATAAATATTTTGTCTTGTGATAACATTGGATGAGCTGCTACTCGCAAAAGGAAAATCTGAAAATGAAAATTAAAAAAAAACAGCTTGAATTTCTCAACAAAAATTCAACATTATTCTGTTGCTATAAATCAGATCAATTCTTTTTTAAGCCACAGGGTGTTGATCTTTATTCTCTAAGAACTAAAAGACGGCTGTCCTGACATGAAGATCATCTCCGTTCTACAAATTTCCAAAGTGCTAATTTTTTAAATGAACCAAACAAAACGTTTCCAATTATAAACCTAAAAACCACAATCAAGTTCTTCTGACAACTCTGAAGAAACAAAATCAAACGGGATATCAGCTGACTTCCTTGAAAAGTGCAGCATAAAAACAATTCAACCAAAAGCTTTGCAAAGTGTTTATGACCACATATGAAGATACTGTATGGCCGCTATATCAAGCAAGACATGTTTTTTTTTTTCAATATTTACAAACAAAAATTAAAAAGTAGATGTTTTACTTTACGAACTAATTTCCTGTTTTACTGAAATGAAATGGTTTTTTCATTAAACTACACGACATGACTTTCCCATTAACTACATGTACTATAAATACAGTACATACACAATAAAACCTTGTTATAATGCCCCTCAAAAACTTTGCCACCTAACTTATCACCACACTATTTTGAAGTCTCGAATTCTGTTTCATCTATGTTCTTTATAAGTTTACCTCGGTTAATCATCAAAATTTTATTGAACAAATTGTGGTGATAATTATACTCGTATGTTTTACTTTATTTGTTTTGTACCTCTAAAGCTGCTCTTCTTCTTTCTATAAATTCTGGATCAAACTTATCTGTGGCTGAATTCTGCCATATATAAGATGGCTGAAAATAAAATGAATCACATATATTTACTAAGCAAATATAAAATATACAGTAGACAGTGAAACCCTGTAATGTGTGGGTGTAAAAATCCAACTGGTCCCAGCTGGTTTAGGAAAGTAGTGCTCTATGAGACAACCAAGGCAACTGTTGACCCGACATAATGGGGGGGAAGGGGGTAGGAAAGGGAAAGAGCATGTACTCAGACCTCTCTAGCAGGAAGCACTATGAGTGTTTATTTTCAACATCTGAACAAACATTTTTAAGCGTAGGTAATGAATGTGAGCCATGCTGTTGGTATACCAATAAATAAATGAAACGAAAATCAGTTTACAATTGTTCATATTGTAAACCCTTATTTTTTTCCTATTTAATGCTATAAAAACTTCTTTTTTTATGGCGAGTTGGGCCCACTAACTCAAAAATACTTAAGGTTCATCCTGTGTATGTCCTCTTTTGACTTGTGTGGTATCATTATTACTCTTCCTTCCCCCCTCTCTCTCTCTCTCTCTCTCTCTCCTGTACATTTGCTATCTTACCTTTTTCTCAGGAAGTGGTGGTACAACAACAGATGGGTACATTATATCTAGGTAATTCCGCAATAATTCAAACTCACTGTAACGTCTCCATAGCGATGTAGTACCATCTCCAAAACACTTCATACTAGTTTCAGTAATCCTAAAAACAATAAGTAATTACTAAGTATAACAAAAGGGTCTGCAAGTTGCAGGTTAACTTTGCCTAACAGTCATTTTCACTTTTGATGTTAAACTAAAAAAAACAATTAAACCATCTTTTTCTAATACCATAGATAACTTAAAGTTATAATTTTCTACACAAAGTTCAATTTATCAATTGTGTTTACATGTATTTGAAATAAAAACTCCATATCATGGGTAACTCAAAGTGGGTGGAGGGCTCTGTGTCAATGTAGTCTAAAGGATGAGCTTACATGTCACACCCCTGTTACTGCCTAGGTTTGAACCCTCTTGGGACAGATTCTAGTATTAAAGAGTACTTTAATTTGTTTGTTTGAAGACTGGTTGTTTTCTCTGGGCACTCTAGTTTCCTCCACCATTTCTAAAGTCTATATAAGTAAAAAAATCTTTTGTAAAACTACATACCACCTCCGTTACTGAAGTCCTATTGTATACAAAGGTTATGAAAAATGTTTGATGTGAAACTACCACACACATCATAAAAATTTAAAACATGATTATATAAATCCATGGTTTGAAGTTATAACACAATATCTAGAGATACAAACCTTGTTTCAACCAGATAAACAATATATGTATCCTGTACTTTCATGGACGTTGTCGTTCGTTTCTCTGGTTCTGCTACAGATATCTCCATCCATTGCAACAAATTGGTCTGTGAAAAAATAATTAAAATAATTTCAATTTTCAAATTTAACAAATAGCCAAAAACACCAGACTTTATTCATCATAATCATCATTTATTGTTATCCTCATCACAAGTGGTCTGAGTAGCTCAGTTGGTACAGCACTCACCAGTCACCTATAGTGTGGGAGTTCGGGGTTCAACCCCCATATGTCTCTATATTTATCTCCTTTGTTACAGGTTGGTGGCCAGTGTGGCCCTCAGAAGTAGTGGTCTGGCAAATGTGGGCCATATATTGATATCTATAAAGTCATTCTGAGGTAATGCCCATCTTGAATGGTAGAAATTTAAAAAAAAATAAAATTTAAACCCAAGAGGTCACGACCATTGATGAAAGAAATAACTTGTTCTACATCCTGGGTACACAGTAGTTAAGTTGGTAGAGCACTGGCCTATAGAGTAGGAGGTCCCTGGTTCGATAAACTGTCAGACCCTACATTTTTTCTCTGTCCTATTACATAATTATGCATCTTATCCTAAACATATATCCTCATGTGCCCTAACTTCATGGTAGTGTCAAGTTTGTGGCATTTTGTTTATACTGGATATCAATCATAGGAAGCACATCACTGCACATGTTCAAAGTCAAAAAAGGCGCCATAAGTGTTCAACTTTCCATTTTTGTTAAATAGGAATTAAAATATGTTTGAAAATAACAAAAATATATAAAAATATCGGAAATTTTAATTTTTAGACAGATTTTACTATTCCCAAATTATTCTTAAACTATCTCTTTATTTTTTTCGTCAAATGTAAAATAAATCAACATGTAAACTATGACGTCTGCAAATGGAGTCTTTGACCTATTTATCCGATCCTCATTTGAAACATTTTGTACCAGGTAAATTTAGTTTTTAGCGAAATCAAAAACATGTAACACTTACGCCATTTTCAGTAAAATATATGCATTTTTCACCATATAATATGATGTAGAAACGGGTGTAAAAACGAGGTCAATTGCTCATGTCATACGGGAAGTGTATGATCGTTTTTTCTTGTTATAAATTTTATTTTTTAACAAATTCTGTTGTAAATCTAAACTAGACTACTTAAAATATTTCTTTTAGAAAAAATCAGTTTTTTAGAAATTGATCACGTAAAATCACGTGATCCGGGAGACCTCCCACGAACTTTTCACAATTCTCAGGGGTTACACTGACTTCAATCTTATTTTCTCCAAAACTTTCGCCAGAACTATATTTTTTTCGCCAAATATAATTTTCATAGGCCAAAATATTTTCTGATCCAACTGTAATTTCTAGCGAAAATTTAAAAGAAATAAAATTGTCTAATACAATGCATTTCTGATAACATAAAAAACAACAACAGTTTTCTTGTTTTATTTCTTTTATTCTTTGGAGCTTAAGCCAAATTCTCCAAGTTGTCAGTTGGTTTATGTTTAACCATAATGGCACACTGGCGATATTGCCAATAATCTGATTTCTTTGACTTCGCATGTCGATGTATAAGTCTATCGATCGGTTGATCAAAGATGAGACACAAGCTTTGTAATTATCGAAAAGTGCTCATCTGTTTTTACTAGTGTCCAAAGATCTATCGCCGATAATAAATCGTTCTAAATTACCTGTGTTTATCCGTAAATGCTCTTGGGACACTAGACAGACACCGGTCCCGGCTTAAGCTTGGTAATCACTCGCGGACAACGTTGATTAATCTCGTTAAAGAATTAATCCACCTGTAATTAACACCTTCACACGTGGACTTTGTTAATTCAACATCATGAGCATGGCTTCGATGACCAAAATAAACACTCATTCGGAACTCACTAGATCGATCGTTTGATATACACATAGACGGAGACGGAAACCTGTTGCTTTAACGACTCTCTGCTCATGTTCGCGATGAGCAGTGAACCTGTAATGTAAACAATGTTTTTGCCATCACTTTCGCTGATGTTTAGTTTTTATCGCCAAACTTATTTATTTTTCTCATTTTGCGAAAAAAGCGAACGGCAGCGTGAACCCTGATTCTTCAAAATATCATATAACCCGAGGGTATTGTTTACAAACGATGTTTACCGGTATGTAACGAAAATAACTGAGGTTATTTTCAATTTCGAAACTGATTTGACAAGAAATTTGAAGTAAGACTCAAATGTTTATTGTTTGTTGATGATTGCCAATTTATTTTTTGACACAAACTGTTATTACCACGAACTTAGGACACACGAGGATATGAGAACCATGCAAACTTATATTTAAGTTATAACTCTGATCCCAAAGTTTTCATTGAATTCGATATAAAAAATACACTCTATAGAATTCTGTAGTCATCCATAGTAAGTGTTCTAGAATTCCAGGGTCATTTTGTCAAACTGTGTTCATAGATCAATACACTAACAATTATCATATGTCAATTTTATTTTATGAATTCCATTTCTATTTGTGTTCAAATTTTCTGGAATACGGATTTCTTATTGCAATCTGGATCAGTCGCAAATAACTCTAGACCTAAATTTAGAAACACTTTCTGTCTACCATGCATTGGGTACATATATCCGGTCGCGGTATTTACCGACCTCCTCCGACCCCTTGTACACGTCACTACGAGCCCGTTATTTCTCACGATTTACAGGGGTTACAAGGTCAATATTTGGTCAGAATGTGTAAAATATGATATATTTTTATTCCACAAACTTATTTTTTATGAAAATTGCTGTTATAGATGAATTGAAGAGCAATTACGTAATTGCGCACATACCGCACCAATACACATCACTTACACTCCTGTGGTATTTACTACGAGCCCGTTATATCTCTCGATCTACAAGACTTATGAACTTAATTTTTGGTCAGAATGTGTAAAATATGTTATATTTTCAATATATAAACGTGTTTTATATGTATTTAATAAAAATATGGATTTATAGCAAATTTCATTTTTGTCATTCACGATCGCTTGACTACGAGCCAGTCAGTTGTCTGTGGTATTTACTACGAGCCCGTTATATCTCTCGATCTACAAGACTTATGAACTTAATTTTTGGTCAGAATGTGTAAAATATGTTATATTTTCAATATATAAACGTGTTTTATATGTATTTAATAAAAATATGGATTTATAGCAAATTTCATTTTTGTCATTCACGATCGCTTGACTACGAGCCAGTCAGTTGTCTGTGGTATTTACTACGAGCCCGTTATATCTCTCGATCTACAAGACTTATGAACTTAATTTTTGGTCAGAATGTGTAAAATATGTTATATTTTCAATACGTAAACGTGTTTTATATGTATTTAATAAAAATATGGATTTATAGCGAATTTCATTTTTGTAATTCATGAGGCTCTTGACTACGAGCCCGTAATGGCTTCTCAGTTGTTTATGGTATTTACTACGAGCCCGTTATATCTCTCGATCTACAGGACTTATGAAATTAATATTTGGTCAGAATGTGTAAAATATGCTATATTTTCAATATGTAAACGTGCTTTATATGTATTTAATAAAAATATGGATTTTCATTTTTGTCATTCACGATCTCTTGACTACGAGCCCGCGTAATCTGGTAATGGCGTCTATATGAACTTAACGGTATTTACTACGAGTCCGTTTAAAGGATTTATAAAAGTAATTTGGCGTGTAAAATGTGACATATTTTGAATATTTAAACTTGTATTCAATGATCCATTATTTATAGCGAATTTTTTGTCATTCACGATCTCGATCTTTGACTACGATCCCGTTGCTCTGTTGCTATATATATTGAAAAATTAGGAAATGATTTAAGTATTCTGACCAAATACTGATGAATCCAGAGATATCAGTCATTCCAAAATAATCGTAACGCTTTCTTCAATTAAATATCGCAGTAAAGACGCTTCAAGTTTATTCTCGTAGTGTTTCATTTTTTTTTTTCAATTTGGCCCAAATCAAATGTACTTTTTAAGTCGATGGATTTTGTGCCCGTGGTTACAAAGTTTAAGCATACATGTAGCAATAAATAAAATTCCAGAGCTGATGTTTTAGCTTTAAACGTAACATTTTTACAAATTCTGTCAGATTTATTGCTTTACATCAGATAGGGTCTTGAACCAAGTAGATTTTCTACCAGTGATCATTGATAATTTTCAACCAGTTATTTTCCATTTGTCGAAAAAAAAAATTGCCTAACCTCTGTAAAAATATTTCGTTAGTGTGGAACTTATTTCAGATTACATTGATGGCCTAAGTAAACAGGGAAAAACTTTACATTAGATCGGAATTTTTAAATTGTGTCTTAAAAACCAATATTGAGAAGGGATTTTTATGTCGCATATAAGGACTTCAACCCCGTTACATTTTCTAAAAAAACTACATTGCTATGATAAAGTTGTATTACATTTTAGAAAAACAGTGACGAATGTCTTCTCGGTATTTTAGTTCTGTAAAATTCTGCTTGAATTTATCCCGTCTTAATAGCGCACAAAGTTTGCAACGCCTGACCCCCGTAACATGGGTCAAGTATACCACAAATGCAGATTGCAAATAAGCATTTTCTAACAAACAACCTTAGATTTTTTCTTCAATCGATGCTGAACCAGCAAAATAATAACCAGGTAAAACAGTTTTACATGACTTTACTGATGAAACTATGGAATTATTATAATTTTTTTATTTCGAATTTTGTGTGTGTAATAATTCATTTTCGGATTTTGTACATAAACATCTTTGTTTATATATGTGCTACTTTTGAATTATATTATTTTATAAAAATTCAAAAAACACATGACCGATCATAAGTGGAATAATCTGAACTGGAATTTTTAATAATGGTATAAGTATATGATTTATTTATTTATTTATTTATTTATTTATTTATTTATTTATTTATTTATTTATTCCTTTTGTATATGTGACAAAAAATCAAAGGAGAAAATAAATACGCACTTTAAAACATAATGACCGGCAATAAAATGTCATGATTGTTAGTTTTTAACTTATTTATTTATTATTTATTACGATTGTTATTTATAACCTCTAACCTGCTACACATATTATGTTTCAGCTTTAAATTACTCTTTTTACAGCTTCTTATTGTATTTATTTATCTTTAAATTTTAAAAAAGTGATAGTTTTGACTATTTATCAGTTTGAAGGTGTAAATAACATATTTATTCATAGGTAAAGAATGGAACAATCTAGAGGATTAGTTCCGAATTCATTCGGAACATCCTCTGGATGTGAAATGATAAAGGCGACAACTTTCCCCTTTTTAGCCGCATATTCTTGCATCTTGGGAACCTTGAAAACTACTGCATAGATTTTGCTAAAAACTTCTGAGGTTGTGGAGTCTAATGCGATCTAGCTATCTAACTTGGTGAATTTTTTGGGAAAATTCGGTATCATACTTAATTTTGGGGTCAAACATGCAAAAAATGAATTTTTCCAAAAAACAATTATGTTTAACGCACTCCTGTTCGATAACCGTTCATTGTACGAAAAAGTCGTCCATTGACCGAAAAAAGTTTAAGATCTGACGGAAAAGACGGTATTTTTATATTTTTTCTATCTTGCACATAAAATCCACAATAACTGTTTAAAGTCGGCCCGGCCCTATCATCCAAAATAAATTTAACGTACCGTTTTTAATTTGTACCCATAAAAAAGTAACCAAATCTTTACCAAATTATTGGTAGGTTAGGCACTTATCCGTTAGGTCTGTGTTAAACTTTTGATTGGCAAGTTCTGTGGATGAGCTCTACTAATTGAAATCCTCTAGATTGTTCCATTCTTTTCCGCGAAACCCCTAAAGGTGTCGCCACACTAGTAATAAACACATCACGGTTACTAATAAATGACCATCGGCACACCTCATCCACAACTTACGTAACTAATTGATAACAGAAGCAAATTCAAACTCATTTAACTAAGCTATAGCATATTCTACGTGAAAATTTACCCGTATGGTGTTAATTAAATTAACTTTAATTAATTTGGATGGACCGGAATCTTAAGGATGTAATGATGAGTAGTAATGTTAGGGAATATTAATTACTTTTTACCAATTGTTATTCATGTGTAAAAAATGAATAAATAAATATTTATTATTAAAAACTTTAATAAAGAGAGAGAGAGAGAGAGAGAGAGAGAGAGAGTAACGTAATAATGTGTATTTAAATAAATTGCATCTGATAACAAGAGGCCCATGGGCCTTAACGCTCACCTGAGGAAGAGTACATATCTTATGCAGAGGTTCAATGGTCAATGACATTAATAAAAGAGAATATCAAAATTTTCAGCAGTAAGGGCCAATAATATGCTAGTATTTTTGCAAATTAATTATAATAATTATTATATAAGTATGCTATATATAACATATTTAAAGTCTAGCTACAATATATTATTTATAAACAGCTAAAACATCTGTATGCCAATACCTACAATATTCCAATATACATGCCTATACAAAGAGTTTATAGTTTTTGAGATAATTAACAATTTAAGTATTCGTTTGCATCTATGACCTTGACCTTTGAACCTATGACCTTAATTCATATATCAAAATGATTGTTGTGCAAATGCCTACAATATTCCAATATACATGCCTATACAAAAAGTTTATAGTTTTTGAGATAATTAACCATTTAAGTATTCGTTCGCGTCTATGACCTTGACCTTTGACCTTCATTCATATATCAAAATGATCGATAGGCCAATACCTACAATATTCTAATATACATGCCTATACAAAAACTTTATAGTTTCTGAGATACGGGCTCGTAGTCAAGAGATCGTGAATGGAAAAAAATGAAATTCGCTATAAATCCATATTTTTATTAAATACCAATAAAACACGTTAATATATTGAAAATATAACATATTTTACACATTCCGACCAAAAATTAAGTTCATAATTCTTGTAGATTGAGAGATATAACGGGCTCGTAGTAAATACCACGTGAGTGTAAGTAATGTGTATTGGTGCGGTATGTGCGCAATTGCACATTAATTCATCTATTACAGTAATTTTCATAAAAAAATCAGTGTGTTAAATGAAAATATATCATATTTTACACATTCTGGCCAAATATTGACATTGTAACCCCTGTAGATCAAGAGATATAACGGGCTCGTAGTAAATACCATAAACAACTGAGAAGCCATTACGGGCTCGTAGTCAAGAGATCGTAAATGACAAAAATGAAATTCGCTATAAGTCAATATTTTGATTAAATACATATTAAACACGTTAACTTTTTGGAAATATAACATATTTTACACATTCTGACCAAAAATTAACTTCATCAGTCTTATAGATCGAGAGATATAACGGGCTCGTAGTAAATACCACAGGAGTGTAAGTGATGTGTATTGGTGCGGCATGTCCGTAATTGCTCATAATTCCATATTTTTGTTAAATACCTATAACATGCGTTTACATATTGAAAATATAACATATTTTACACATTTTGGCGAAATATTAAGTACATATGTCGTGTAGATTGAAAGATATAACGGGCTCGTAGTAAATACCAAGCCATTACAAGCTCGTAGTCAAGAGATCGTGAATGACAAAAATGAAATTCGCTATAAGTCAATATTTTGATTAAATACATATTAAACATGTTAACATATTGGAAATATAACATATTTTACACATTCTGACCAAAAATTAACTTCATCAGTCTTATAGATCAAGAGATATAACGGGCTCGTAGTAAATACCACAGGAGTGTATGTAATGTGTATTGGTGCGGTATGTGCGCAATTGCACATTAATTCGTCTATAACAGTAATGTTAATAAAAAATCAGTGTGTTAAATAAAAAATATCATATTTTACACATTCTGACCAAATATTGACATTGTAACCCCTGTAGATCGAAAGATAAAAAGGGCTCGTAGTAAATACCATAAACAACTGAGAAGCCATTACGGGCTCGTAGTCAAGAGATCGTGAATGGCAAAAATGAAATTTGCTATAAATCCACATTTTTTTTAAATGCATAAAAACACGTTAACATATTGAAAATATAATATATTTTACACATTCTGACAAAATATTAATTTCATAAGTCCTGTAGATCGAGAGATATAACGGGCTCGTAGTAAATACCATAAACAACTGAGAAGCCATTACGGGTTCGTAGTCAAGAGATCGTGAATTACAAAAATGAAATTCGCTATAAATCTATTTTTTATTAAATACATATAAAACACGTTAACATATTGAAAATATAGCATATTTTACACATTCTGACCAAATATCAATTGCATAAGTCATGTAGATCGAGAGATATAACGGGCTCGTAGTAAATACCACAGACAACTGACTGGCTCGTAGTCAAGAGATCGTGAATTGCAAAAATGAAATTCGCTATAAATCCATATTTTTATTAAATACCTATAAAACACGTTTACATATTGGAAATATAACACATTTTACACATTCTGACCAAAAATTAAGTTCATAAGTCTTGTAGATTGAGAGATATAATGGGCTCGTAGTAAATACCACAGGAGTGTAAGTGATGTGTATTGGTGCGGTATGTGCGCAATTACGTAATTGCTCATTAATTCATCTATAAAGTCAATTTTCATAAAAAATAAGTTTGTGGAATGAAAATATATCATATTTTACACATTCTGACCAAATATTGACCTTGTAACCCCTGTAAATCGTGAGAAATAACGGGTTCGTAGTGGCGTGTACAAGGGGTCGGAGGAGGTCGGTAAATACCGTGACCCACATATATCAGACGTATGGAGGGGGTGTTCTCAAACCTGACAAGCTTGTCACTACAGAACAGTAGGGGTTCGTTTTCACTGCAGTTATTATGGTATATCTATTTTTCTACAGATAACTGATTATTCTAACCTTCCCCGCTTTCTTCGCACGATGCATCGGATCATCATCAGGAGAACTTGGAAACAAATCAGGTGAGTCTGAGTTACTGCTTTCCTGACTTTCGTCGGCCATGGCGAAAAATCAATCAGAGCGAACGTACCCATGCTGTAAAGACCCATAAATGTTTAACCAATACTAGTACAATTACGAAGCGCCGCTTTGTGATTGTAGAAAGAAATTGTAGAAAGAAAGAAAGAAAGAAATTGTAGAAAGAAAGAAAGAAAGAAAGAAAGAAAGAAAGAAAGATAGATAGATAGATAGATAGATAGATAGATAGATAGATAGATAGATAGATAGATAGATAGATAGATAGATAGATAGATAGATAGATAGATAGATAGATAGATAGATAGATAGATAGATAGATAGATAGATAGATAGATAGATAGATAGATAGATAGATAGATAGATAGATAGATAGATAGATAGATAGATAGATAGATAGATAGATAGATAGATTGTTCTTTCAATATACAGTATTCCTTCGTATCAGAAGATTACATCCTTTGATTGATTGATTGATTGACGTTTTGCTAGAAATATCAATTTTTCAATATCAGAGCTATTTATGTTTTAAGTTGCAATGATATATTATACTGGCTTTACAAAAACTGTTTGTGGTGTTATTTATTTATTTATTTATTTATTTATTAAATTCAAATATTTTGTTCTGTTATCATTCAATTGCCAACCTTTGAAATTCCCACATGTGGGAAAGTGAATTTTCCTTGCCGTTGGCCTTTACTGATTCACCTGGTATCAGTATAATGTACTTGGGGAGTGGTACGCTTGTCTGCGGCGTACTGACTTTGTGAGCTAGCACGGTAAAGTCGCCCTGAGTGCACGCTAGTACAAGGCAGACCATACAACACACTCGCACTTCACATGCATACACAAAAATTGTTCATAGATTAATCCATAGAGATTAATTAAATAGTTCTCGTCGCGAATAACTGGAAAATTGTTGATGCGACGTTAAACAACATTCAACCAACAAACCAACTTTAAAATGCTGTACATGGTTAAAACTTGATAGGTACTTGCATCTTAGGATACGTTTATCAAAACGTACTCTTTTTGGGAGAAGGTTGGAAAGGTGTACAAAATGAAAACAAGCTTGTGACAGTGATCAATAGTACTCCTTCATTTTGCACTTTAATCTCGGTAACTTTGTATGTTTATCTTACACAATTTTTGAACACTATTTTGAATGTTGTTTCCGGATTAGTGAGTTGTATGTTACTTTCAGAGAAGACCCTAAATGAGGCCACGATAGAATGAAAAAAGTGATCCACCCCCTTCCCTAATACTATGTTCCTCATAGTCCAAAAAATCTAAGATGAATTGCCATTTATAGCTTCAAAAAGTTTATTGTACCGACAAAGATGCTGTTGATTTACTCATTTACTTTTAAGTGCCACAATCTTCTGAGAAGTTAAACTAAGTTAACTGATGTTTTGCAGTTCAACACTAAAACTGACCAAGCATTTCACAGTAACTGTTATAGACTGGAATCATCTTGAAGAGAAAAACATGCCCAAGATCATTGTTGAGGGCTTCAAGCAAGCTCTATCTGAAAACCTTTTGAACCAGTTTTCCTTGTCTCTCCTTGGTCACCAATATGCAGATAATTTTTTTCCATTCTAGTCAGTAATTTTATTGAAACTTATTTGTAAACTAAACACATGTCTAAATTGAACTATATATTTGGTCCAATAGGTATTTGGTGTAGACAAGACTTGAAGTTCCACTGTACAGGAACTTCAGGAAGATAGGGTTTTAACTATTCTAACTTGACCTATGTTTTCTGTCATATGAAATAGAGGCTGCAATGGCCTAATGGATTAGACGTCAGTCTACAAATCCAGGGTCTCTCACCGCTGTGAGTTTTGAGTCCCACTCAAACCATATGTGGGAAAGTGAATTTTCTGTGCCATCGGCCTTTACTGGTTCACCCCGTGTCAGTATAATGTGACTGGGGCAGTGGTACGTTTGTCTGCAGCATACTGACTCTGAGCCAGCACCTTAAAGTCACCTTGAGCGCACACTGGTACAAGGCAGACCATAAAACACTTGCACTTCACATGGATAATTAAACTTGTTCATAGATTAAGCTGTGAAATTCGGTCGAAAAATGGGTTACGCGTTTTTGCGTTTAATTTTGAAAAAATCGTAAAATAGCTTCAAATTGTTATAACTTGACTACTTGACCAGATAATGACATGGGGTTTTCAGTTTTGACATCTTCTTGTTAGTATCTTCAAAATGAGGTCAAGGTCAATTGTGAAGGTCGTGACCTAATTTTTTTTACCTCTGATTATAATTATTATCTCGAAAACTATAAACTTTTTGTATAGTCATGTATATTAGAATGTTGTAGGTATTGATACAACGATCATTTTGATGTATAGAAAAAGGTCATGGGTTCAAAGGTCAAGGTCACAGATGCGAAACAATACCAAAATGGTTAATTATCTCGAAAACTATAAACTTTTTGTATAGGCATGTATATTAGAATGTTGTAGGTATTGATACAACGATCATTTTGATGTATAGAAAAAGGTCATGGGTTCAAAGGTCAAGGTCACAGATGCAAAACAACACCGAAATGGTTAATTATCTCGAAAACTATAAACTTTTTGTATAGGCATGTATATTAGAATGTTGTAGGTATTGATACGACGATTATTTTGATGTATAGAAAAAGGTCATGGGTTCAAAGGTCAAGGTCACAGATGCGAATCAATACTGAAATGGTTAATTATCTCGAAAACTATAAACTTTTTGTATAGGCATTTATATTGAAATGTTGTAGATATTGATACAACGATCATTTTGATGTATAGAAAAAGGTCATGGGTTCAAAGGTCAAGGTCACAGATGCGAATCAATACCGAAATGGTTAATTATCTCGAAAACTATAAACTTTTTGTATAGGCATTTATATTGAAATGTTGTAGATATTGATACAACGATCATTTTGATGTATAGAAAAAGGTCATGGGTTCAAAGGTCAAGGTCACAGATGCGAAACAATACCGAAATGGTTAATTATCTCGAAAACTATAAACTTTTTGTATAGGCATTTATATTAGAATGTTGTAGGTATTGATACAACAATCGTATTGATGTATAGAAAAAGGTCATGGGTTCAAAGGTCAAGGTCAGAGATGCAAAACAACACCGAAATGGTTAATTATCTCGAAAACTATAAACTTTTTGTATAGGCATGTATATTAGAATATTGTATGTATTGATACAACAATCATTTTGATGTATAGTAAAGGGTCATGGGTTCAAAGGTCAAGGTCACAGATGCGAATCAATACTGAAATGGTTAATTATCTCAAAAACTATAAACTTTTTGTATAGGCATGTATATTAGAATGTTGTAGGTATTGATACAACGATCATTTTGATATATAGAAAAAGGTCATAGGTTCAAAGGTCAAGGTCACAGATGCGAAACAACACCGAAATGGTTAATTATCTTGAAAACTATAAACTTTTTGTATAGGCATGTATATTAGAATGTTGTAGGTAGTGATGCAGCGATCATTTTGATGTATAGAAAAAGGTCATGGGTTTAAAGGTCAAGGTCACAGATGCGAAAACAATACCGAAATGGTTAATTATCTTGAAAACTATAAACTTTTTGTATAGGCATGTATATTAGAATGTTGTAGGTATTGATGCAAGGATCATTTTGATGTATAGAAAAAGGTCATGGGTTCAAAGGTCAAGGTCACAGATGCAAAACAATACCGAAATGGTTAATTATCTCGAAAACTATAAACTTTTTGTATAGGCATGTATATTAGAATGTTGTAGGTATTGATGCAAGGATCATTTTGATGTATAGAAAAAGGTCATGGGTTCAAAGGTCAAGGTCACAGATGCAAAAACAATATTGAAATGGTTAATTATCTTGAAAACTATAAACTTTTTGTATAGGCATGTATATTAGAATGTTGTAGGTATTGATACAATGATCATTTTGATGTAAAGAAAAAAGTCATGGGTTCAAAGGTCAAGGTCACAGATGCGAAAACAATACCGAAATAGTTAATTATCTCGAAAACTATAAACTTTTTGTATAGGCATGTATATTAGAATGTTGTAGGTATTGATACTATGATCATTTTGATGTAAAGAAAAAAGTCATTGGGGTTTAGTATTTACGTTTACTTTAAATCTATCAGCTAGCCATTAGTTATCAGGTGAGCGTATAAGACCCATGGGCCTCTTGTTTAATTAACAGTTACAGGGATTTATCAGGGTCTTTTGGGAAAAGGCCCTAAACTAAAAATTGGGAAAAACTCTCAACTTTTTGCTCATTTTGGGAAAACTTTGACATCATGTCAGAAGCCAATTTACTCATGATCTCCGAGGCCTTTGATGTACAATGTAGAAGCGGTATTTTATCTTGCTTTGCAGATGTTGTTTTAGAATAATCTAGAATCTTTTACTTGATTTTACTGATTGGGGGAGGGGCTTTCACAAAATTTTGATTGAAAACAACACAATTTTCTAATTGGGAATTTTCTCAGTTGATTTTGGGAAAAAATCATGTTTTTTCCATTGGGAATGGGGCCGAATTTCGGCCCTAAATAGGCCCTTGATAAATTCAGGGATTTATCAGGGTCTTTTGGGAAAAGGCCCTAAACTAAAAATTGGGAAAAACTCTCAACTTTTTGCTCATTTTGGGAAAACTTTGACATCATGTCAGAAGCCAATTTACTCATGATCTCCGAGGCCTTTGATGTACAATGTAGAAGTGGTATTTTATCTTGCTTTGCAGATGTTGTTTTAGAATAAATTAGAATCTTTTACTTGATTTTACTGATTGGGGGAGGGGCTTTCACAAAATTTTGATTGAAAACAACACAATTTTCTAATTGGGAATTTTCTCAGTTGATTTTGGGAAAAAATCATGTTTTTTCCATTGGGAATGGGGCCGAATTTCGGCCCTAAATAGGCCCTTGATAAATCCCTGAGTTATGATTTTGAAAAAAGATGTTTTATTCATTTAAATTTCAGAATACTCAAATGAGAGTAATTATATATGAATTAATGGCATGATATTTTTTAATTACTTTTAGGAAATGGTAAAATGTGAAACATAGGAAAAGATTTTTGGGATGTCTGTTCCATTTGTGCCAGTGACACGTAGAAGAGGGGATCCAAATTCCCCTGGAGGATCTGTGTCTCCAAATGTTTCCTCTCCCCATGTTGTTTCCCAGCCACAGCAGCAAAAGATCCTACAGGACATTCTAGGTTAGTATTAAAATAATAAATAAAAAATTAATTGTATATGTTACAGTCTGTCATCTGTATCATTTAATATAAAGTAAAACCACTTTTAGTGACCGCCCTTATATAAAGACATCATTTTTATTCAAATCACGGTTTGAAGGTTCTTTTGCATCACGTGCAACACACTTTATAAAGACCACTTGTCTATGTATTTCTTGGAGTGCCATGGATGGTCTTTAGAAACACACAATTTGCCCCCATATATGTTTTGTTGTCTTGTTTTATCTTTTTTACCATTTAGGCTACTTGTATTGTGTTCTTGATTGCATTGACTGTTGCTTGCAAATTATAAGTACATGTTTTAGTGGTAGCATGAAACTCTTGGACTTAAGATCAAAGGGTTGTGAGTTCGAATCCCAACAGGGGCATGTTGTGACCCTAAGTGAGTTACTTATTTCACATTGCTGTTGACGTACCTAGTGTCAGGATAATGGACCGGTTGAGCATTGACCTCTGCAACTGTTGTCATGGTGAACTAGCACCTAAAAGTCACCCTAAGTGTGGAACTGTTCATTAGTACAAGGCAGACATATGCATAATACATGCTGTCAGACATGCTAACATTCAGGTAGCCAAGTGTAATCTGGCTGACATTGTGCCACAGTGCAAAGATTAAAATGTTCCCATACAAGCCTAAGGGTTACTAAAGGTGTTGTTTTCATTTACAAATTTTCTCCACTTTCTTCAAGTATTTTGATCATTTATTTATTTCTTCTTGTAGATTGTATAAATGATATGAAGTCAGAGTACGAGAAGTCAACCAACCCTATAGATGATGATAACCAGACACTACACAGGTTCTGTGCCAAGCTTGAATATCTACTACAGAGTAACATGAAAGGTTTGTTTTTACTACCCGTATGATAGAACTTTTGAAGATTTTTTGCTGTCAGAGTCATCAGTACCAGATTGGCCATTAATCCAGCTTTTAAGCAGTGTGACCAAACAAATTATGTTTTTGTTAGCAGCATCTGACTTAACAAAAGAAGTTTTCTGTTTAAGTCATCAATATTGGATTTTCCAATTATCTGGTTTATATTTGACATAAGCGAATTGACTATATATACAGAAAAACCTGTTTTAGTGACTACCTCTTTATAAAAGCCTCCTTTCCATTAAAACTGTTTTGGGGTCCCTTTGCATCATTAAATCTTCTATATAAAGACCACTCACTGTATAATGAGAAATATTCATGGTGTATTAATATTCATGATTTTCATGATTAAGTCTCAACTGCAAAATTTAGTACATCCCTAAATTTTCTATGTGTTAGACATACAAATGCTTTTTCCTACCAGCTTGTCAACTGCGGCAATTAGTAGATATGAACAAGTTTCTGAATGTTAAACTGAGAAAGTTCCCTGTAAACTTTTCTCATTATACAGTATCTGTAAAGTCTGTATTTCTTGAGTGACATGGTTGGTCCATGCTTTTTGTTAGTGGCAGGCTTAACAAAACTGCTTTTGTAACAGCTGATTGTCAAATAAGCTACCAGACTCTGATTGACCAGAAAATTCCATGGAGTTTTCAGCTAAAATGATTTCTATTATTTACAGACAA
Organism: Anadara kagoshimensis; assembly: GCA_021292105.1. NCBI lineage: Eukaryota > Metazoa > Mollusca > Bivalvia > Arcoida > Arcidae > Anadara > Anadara kagoshimensis. The sequence continues at coordinate 9,979,438 of CM037867.1, read as the reverse complement.
GTATACAGTGTTGGGGAAAAAGAAGGATTACTGGGATTATTTCTGTAGCTGTTTAGGGTCAACAAAGGGGATGAATGATGGATTAAAGTACGTCAAAACAGTGGGAGATGTAAGTACTAATTATCTGCTAAGTTTCTATGAGTTCTTCAAATTCACTTTACATTTGGAAGCTTTTGAGGAGAAAAAACATGTCTGTTTACTTGGCATACACATTTATTTTTATATTGTTTGGTAGTAACCTGTAAAATAACTACCAATAATGGTTTTCAGGCGAGACTTTTGATTTTATTGACAAAACTTTTCATGAGAGACTTGTAATCTTTTAGACGGTGCTTTTCAATGGAGACTGGCAATCAACCTATCTATTTGCAAGTTTCTTTGATATATAAACTTGTTTATTGAAGGCTATATATCAATTTTGCTATTTGTCATAAATAATGCTTCAGTATCCATAAGCATTTAGGGTAAATACACAATCACACTTAATTAAAAAAAATCACAATTTTAAAATTGTTTAAAATTTGTTGTTCTTTTTCAGATTAAATATATTGCCAAAAATTGCCAATCTTCAGATGTATCTGACGATTTTTGTCAAACTTGGAGACATTGATGAGGCCCAGAGATAATTCAGAGATTTATAAATTAATCACTTATTATTTGAATGTATATTTTTATTACAGTATAAGACATCTGTTGGTAGGGGTAGAGCTTATCTGAGATTTTGTCTTATGCATCAGAGATTGGCTGACAGCATACAACAGTGTGTAATGAATGGTAAAGTTACAAGGTAAATAGGCTAAAGCCCTCAGTCTGATATGGGTGGTCTCGGTCAGATATGACATATGATATGGATTTCACCATGTTTTATTCTGTTTATCATATACATAAAATTTCACCATTTAGAACAAATAATTCATTACAGACATTTGCCTTAAATATGACAAAAAATCAACTTGACACCAATTAGACGAAAAATATATTACTTCAAATACTTCCACTCCTGACATCGCATATTTCTCATCAGATGAACCTTTTTAGGGCCTTTTGATGCTGTCAAAATTTTTTAAATAGTATATTGATTGAATCTGTTTTTGAGTAGCTGGTCTGATATCAGTATCAGACCGGTGATATGGCTTTTCCGACCGGGCGCATGCAGTCGTTGATATGGATAACATCATTTTAGCCATATCAAAGTATGCAGAAACTATGTAATTACTACAATATATGATAAATGTTTATATCTTTTTAACAGTGATTGGTACCACCCAAAGTCAATATGGCTGCAACATGACAAAAGTACAACCATTGTGAGTGCCCTGTATGACCTCAGTGACCTCAAGTTTGACCTGACACCTAGAGGTTACGACCTTGACAATGCTTGGCCTTCATTTGCTAAGTAAGTTGATAAAGTTATAATCTGAAAAATAAAAAAAAATGTATTTCCAGTAGAGGTGGATTTATTGAGAATTTGAGATACAGCTGTTTCACAATTTTTAAACCTTATGATACGATATGACACATTTATTTGAAAAATAATACAATGCAATATTTATTTTTATACATTTTAACTCCTGTTTTGATGCATTTACATGTATATTGTTAAAGAGCAATTTACTTCTTTTCCTGGTGGCATACATGTAAGTGCTTATCTGGTACATGGCTACTTGATTTATCAATATTATCTTATAATAATTCATTGCAAAAACTTTATTACCTGAAAAGGTACTGCTGTTTGAGTGAAATTTCCTATTGTATCAAAAAGTATTATAGTAAATCAATACATATCGTACCATGAAGTGTGTGTATCATTTCAGCCCTAATTACCAGAAGCCTAAATATCAGAGTAACCTATTAGTGTACTGATTAATCAATATAATTAGTTGCATTTGCTAGTGATGAATTACATCTTACTTAAGAATTTTGAAAAAGAAGTTTATAATTGTTTCACTCTCAAAGCATGGTTTCTGTGATCATGACTTGTTGAGACCTCTGAAAAATTGGACCGGGCATTACTGACTATTATGCATGAACTATCATGGTATTCTATTGAATTCAGAAAATTAATTGCTTGGAAGTTAAACATCATAATTTCATAATAGCAGATGATTACATCTAATCATTTGAAATCCAAAAAAAACATTCAGATTACAAAATTAACTTATTGTTTTAAACATGTCATTATAAGGGAAAAAATGCATATTACCAGTACTAAATCTGATCTTTTCAATTTAAGGAAGAATTCTGGAGCTCATAACTGGAACCCTCCATCTCGGGCTGAAAGTATAAGTAGCCTGATTAGTATACCTGGACAGGTGAGTAATTAAAAGGCCCATTTATACTATAAATGTATTTGGCAAGGTAAAATACGGTTTAATTTACCTCACATGTGAGACTATCCCTTTAGAAAGGCCCATTGAAACGTTTATAAATCAAACTGCATTGAACTTCCATTTTGGTTTTCAACCCTGGTAATTTGGCTATCTGGCCCAATTCTCCACAAGGAGAGATGGACATAAGTCAAGTCAACTTGGCTTCAACATTTTTGAGATGCTTGTAGTTGTTACTTAAAGTTTGAACAAAACCAAAACTTTTCATGATCAGGATTTGAATTGTAGCCCAGTTCACAGGTTCAGGACCTTTTACGTTTTAGTAAGACCAGTCCTGTAACACTTTGTATCTTTTCTTTGTATGTCTTGACAGAAAATCTTGTAATTATGAGAATTGGACTAGATGAGATGTCATTTTAGCCTAATTGAGCTGTAAGTCTCATTCCAAACTTTGATTTTATACTCAGCCATGTTAATGTTACCAGCAATTTAATGTAAGAGAACAAATGTTGCCACCAGCTATGTCAAATACGGCAATTCATTGTTAAGGTAATGTCATTCTACACAGTTTCTACACTGACTGTCCTTTAAACAGAAATTGTAAATTCATGCATGAGATTTATAGGCCCAATTTTGGACTCTAATTCTGAAATACAATATCTCATGATTATGTATATTATTTGTTATGATAAAAGAATATGTGTAAGTCTTAAAACTGTGTTTTTATCTGTTTCTTTTCATTTATAATTATAGGATTTAGATTCATCACGTTATGGTCTGTCAAGCACACCAAATGATTCAGTTGACCATCTGACACATGAACTCAGCATCTCAGAGAGTGTTCGTTCTGATTTGTCAGATAAAATCGAAGCGTTAGAACATCAGAAGTTATCGTTTCAACAATCTATCATGGAGACGAGAAAAGAGCTTGATGGTACTCAGAATCAGTTAGAAGCTTTACAGATCAAACATGACGACTTATTACAAACAAATAAAGACCTTCAACAGAAGTAAGTATTTCAATGTAACCAGGGTCATATAATGCACTAGCTGTTAGCTGTTGTATTTGTATTGTCAGTGTTATGCTTACATGTGCATGTATGTATTTTGTTACTAATTTTAGATCTTGTACATTGAGACCAGGGTTTAATCAAATTTAACTTAATAAAATATAGAAATTTGATAATTAACATGGAGTTGAATGTCATATTTGATCCCAATTACATCAATAAGAATAAATAAAAGAAAAAAATGTCAACATGAAAAACATGCACTGGGCAAAAGTTGCTGTAACCAAGAACTTGACAATACAAGTTTACATAAACACCCAAGCAAGACAAGAAATGGTAAAAGTCAGTGTAACCGAGAATGTGATATAATACAAGTTAACAACATAAATAGCAAGCAAGATAAGACAAGAAGACAAACACATATTTGGACCACTGATTATACATGTATGAAAGAAGAAAGAAATTTGTAAGTGACACGCATGTAATTGACAAGAGCAAAAACAACTAAGAACATGACACAATACAGGCTAAAAAGAACAACAAAACAAGACATGACAAGAAAGAAAAGCAAGCACATACCGATATTGGAACCACTAATTATAAAACTCTAGACAGTTTCTAGAATAATTATCCAGAATCATTAGATTTTCTTTAAAGATTTTCCAAAATGCAACAACACTAGCAGTTTGTGGTTATTGCAAAACAGAAGTAAGAAGAAATTAAAGTTTTATTCCTTTATATACAGTGAATACAACCTATGTGGCCTAAGAGATGTGGTCTTTATATGGAGGTTTCTATTGGTTGAAATATGAAACAAAGGAACCTTAAAATAGACTTAACAGATAGGTGATCATTATATAGAGAAAGTCCCTATAGCAGGCCTTAGATTAAACACTTGTCCACTCTTGACTGAATTGAAACAGCCCACATGGCCTAGAGACAAGTGGAATTATATTTACACTCAGCCCAGTGCCAAGTAGATTTATTTGTCAGACACCATCTTTGATTCTAATTGTCAAAATGTAATTGTAAAATGTAAGAATAACATAAAAAATTACGTCTTTTACTAGTGCCAGTTTACACCTACTTGGAGCTGAATACACATAACCTATAACTTGGAACAATGACAGGCAGTTTGAAATCTTGTATAATGTGTTTTACTATATATTTTGTAACTATATTTTCATTTTACAGACATGACAGATTAACATTGGAAGTTGAAGCTAGAGAAAAAGCTTGGATTGACAAGGAGAAAATGTACGAAACCCAACTTACTAACTCTAACATTGCTGCTGATAAAATGACCACACAGATAAATACACTGGAAGAAAAACTACAAAAAAGTGAAAATTCCAGAAAAGATTCTGAATCCAGTACCATATCAAAAATATCAGAGTTAGAATCAGCCAAAAATGAATTTCAATTACAGGTAAAATATCAAAATGAAAATCATACAAAATAGATTGCAGTTAGAACCATCACTCTTGTATTTATCATGTGTTTCATTTTCTTTGTCTCTCTTTTTATACGCCCCTCCATTGACAGGACATATAATGGTATGCTGTTCGTCTGTCTGTCTGTTTGTGTGTCTGTCTATCTGTTAACTTTTTGCTTGTGCATCAAACTACTTTTACAGTTTTTAAGCAAATGTTTTCAAACTTTGTTGGTCTGTTACTAATGTCTTCAGGATGTTCACATAGTGAGGGGTGTATTTTGCTCCACTTAGCGGTGCACTTGTTTCATTTTTGTTTGGTTGCCAAGTATGGTAAAACCTTTATAAAGATTCTTCACACAGGACCCAAGAAATGTGAACTTTAAAGGTACATGTGATCTATATAATTATAGAAGTGGTAAGGTTTTACTTTCTATGTTTTTTCAGCTAAAAATTTCAGCATTTCATTTTATTTATAATTTTTAGATCAGAACTCTGACACAGGATCTTGAATCCAGCAAAACATCAGATTCTAAAAATGTGGAAATAATATCCAACATGGAAGATAAAGTTAAAGATCTGGAAAAAAGAAATTCAGAACTTTTACAAAAAATAGAATCTGTGTTAGTTGACAAAAATATGGAGGCTTCAAGCCAGATTGGTTCCACGGTGAAACTACAGGAAGTGCTGATGAATTTGAAGGAAGAGGAAACAGAAAGATTAAAACTCAAATCGGAAAAAGAACAAATGATTTCAGTCCTAGAGAAAACACAAGCTGAAGTTGAGGAATTAAAGTGTAAATTATCATCACTGGAAGAATCGGCTGAAATCGAAAAAGAAAATCTCAAATCACAGGTCTCGAGTCTTAATGAACAAAATGAACTGATAAGAAACCAGTTGCAGGAACAAACTGAAGAATTTAAAAACAAACTTAAAGAATCTGGTATTGCATTGGAAGAAAAAGAGAAAGAAAATCTACAACTTGGAGGAAAAATTGAAGAATTGAATGAAAATTTGTTAGGAAAAGAAAATGAAATTAAAACTCTTGTGGTTAAGTTTGATGAGAAAGATACTGAATATCAAACTTTACAGTCAGCAAGTGAGAAAAAAGTTTCTGAATACAAGGAAAATTTAAATTCATTAAGGTGTAAGAATTCAGAACAGGAAGAATTTGTGGCTAAGCTGACTGGTCAATTAAAAGACAAAGAAGAGTTGTTATTGAAAGAGACTGAAAAAACAAAAGAGATGGAAACAGAAAAGACAGAAATGAGAAAAACGATCGGGGATCTCGAACAGAGTTATCAGGAGTCTAGAAATAAGAGTTCTACTTTAGAGAAGGAATTAAGTGGTTTAAAAGAACAGTGGAATCTTGAAAGGGGGACAACTGATGAAGTGAAAGAAGCACTGGAAAGTAAAATGTCTCTCGTCAGAGAAATGGAAACTAAACTGGAAAGACTAAAGCAAGTCCTTGACTGGATCGGAAGTAATGTTGATCAACATCAAGACCAGGTAATATTTTAAAATTTGATTGATTATTAATTGGGAACAGTTAAATTTTTTTGCAGTATTTATCTAAAATGATCTTTTTAATAAGTTTTCATAACAGGTGGGGATGGATCACCTTTCACTGTCTAAGTTTCAATCCCACTTGAGCAGATCCCAAAGTTTGCTTACAGGAGATTATCACTTAATTTTTCTTCTGCCTTCCAGAACAGACTACCATACATCATTATATATTTTAAATAATTTTGACTGTAAAACACCACTTGAGTTGAACCAACCATCTTTATAATCCAAAATCTAGCAGAACAAATGATAAATCAGGGTTTTACTGTATTTGGAAATTAAAAAAAAAATTGGCAATGTCATGAGTCATTTACCTATGCCATTTTTATCATGCCATATTTATCATGTTTAAATACTACATTATCTTGTATTAAGTAACAGAATGTTATGAAGTCTTTGCTGTGTATTTGTTCAATGGTAAAATTGTGTAACTAAACTAGGAATCTGTTATGACATTTATCTAGCCATAAGATATATGGTGACAAATTTAACAGGGTTAGCTCTGGCTTTCAAAAAATTTGAGCCTAAAGAATCAGTCAATTTTTTAATTTAGGAGCCAATTTATATGTTAAAGAGTCAGAAAAACTAAAAAACTTAAAGTGACAAAAATGCCTCAAATGTAGAACTGAAGAACTTCTAATTGGCTGTATAGATTGTTCATAATTAACAGTTTGTAACATTAAGTCTTGTTTTACTTGTTCTTACTTGTGTTATAAAAAGTCAGTGATCTTAGACTGCTTCATAATAAAATGGATACAAAGAGAGTTTTTGAGCAAAATTATTAGCAAAAATCTATTTATTGTAGCCAGAAATTATAAAAGTTAGAAGTTGGCTTAAATTGGTGAATGGCAAAGCTAAGCCTGTTTAAAAATGACATTAATTTTAGAAGAATTTATGAACTACGCTCAAGTAAACAAGGTCTAGATAGTTGAACTATCTAAATGATTTTATCACTGTCGGTCACATTAATTCAGTAGTATATGGGTTTTACTTTCAGATGCCCCCAAATGTAGAGGATGAGAACTTCAAGGAGTCAGTCAATACTCTATGGATCAGTGTCCAGGATAAGTGTGTTAAGTTGAGGGAACTACAAGAAAGTAACAGCAAGCTTGAGAACGATAACCTATCTCTGCAGCAAAAGATTGATGATCAAGGGAAACAACTCTCTGAAGTGAAAGAAAATGTGTCTTCCTTACAATTACAATACCAAAATATCTGTGATAGTGAAAAATTGTCTCAACAGGAAAAAGTGAATTTGGAACAGAAAATTGAAAATTTGTCTGTAGAAAGTGAAACAAAGTCGAAAGAATTGGAAAAAAGAATGGCTGAGTTACAAGATTCAAACAAAGAATGTGAACAATTACGAAGTGAAAATGAAAGCTGTAGAGTTGAAATAAACAAGAAGTTGGAAGAAATTGTGACTTTGAGAGACAAAACTTCCAAATCTGAAGAAAGATTGCAACAATCAGAAGAAACAGCGAAACAGAATTCTGAAAAGCAGCAAAAAACTTCTGAAAAAATAAAAGAACAGAAAAAAATGATTAAAGAAAATAAAGACACTATTTCAAAACTACAGTCTAGAATTCAGGAAAATGAAGATTTGAAACAAAAACTTGAGAAGGAAAAAGAAAGTGCACAACAAGAAAATGAAAATCTAAGAAAAGAAATAACAGACCTAAACAAAGCATTGGAAGAAAGAAAGTCAGTGATGGAAAATAATGATAAACTTTTAACACAAAACAAGGATGAAAAACATAAAATGGAATCAAAGTATAAAGAAATACAAACAACTTTATTTGATTCTGAACAAAAATTTGATGTTCTGAAGTTTGAAAAAGAAAATCAAGAAAAAGAGCACAACAAAGTATTAGATCAGCTGGAAAAGGAGAGGAAAAATCTAACAGACAATTTAGAGGAGGCACTTTCCGATTTGAGAAGCATAAAGAACAGCTCAATAACACTTCAACGGAACTCGAAAATGCTTATCATGAAAAAGAAAGAATCGAAAATGAGAAAGAGGAGGTAGTCTATCTAAAGCTAAATTAGAATCTTTGTTGACTGAATTTACAGAAAAAACCCAAAAATTAGATGCTGAATTAGAAGTCCGGACACAAGATTTAGAAGATGTCAAATCTAAATTTTCACATTTGGAAGTCGATAATGAAAATCTGCAAAAAGACCGAACAAAAAGTCAAGAGGAGTTGGAAAATTTGAGAACAGAGTTTGACACTGTTACAAGTAAAAAAGATGAGGAATTAAAACAATTGAATAACATACAGCTGGATTTGTCAGATAAACTGTTTAATCTGAACGAAGAAAATTGTAGGATAAATGAAATATTAGAAAAATTTAAAAAGGAAAAAGAGACTCTGTTGAAAGAAAAAACTGATCTCCAAAATAAGGTTGAAAATCTTGAATCTGAAATTGAAAAGAAAAATTCAGAATTATCAGATGCTATGGATAATTTGAAACATTCCTTGGAAGAGAAAGAGAGACAGTGTGAGGAAGAAATAAAGAAGGTTGAAAACGAAAAGCAGTTAGAAATTGACTCATTGAAACAAGAAAATTCAGCAATGCAGTTTCAGCTGAGTTCAGAACAAATGCAACATGAGGAGGCCCTGCAGGTTTGTATATCTGTTTCTTAGTTACTATATGTTGAGAAATTTTAATGTCAGTATTTTTTCAAGAAGAAAATGGAATTTGTCAGAGAAATCTGAACCCTTGTTCTGATATATATATTTGATGACGGGTCCTACCATCTGATATTTTCCTATATTTCCTATAATTTTGAAACTTTCCTATATTTTCCTATATAATTTGAAAAACCTCCTGTATTTCTTATATTTTTGTTACTGGTAGCATTGAGAATTTAGAATGGGGACATTTTTCCTGCATTTAGTAAATATCTGTAGCAAGATTAACATTTTGTGCATTTCTAAGGCAGGAAGTGTACATTGTAGTTGCCAATATTTTATGTTTGTCAGTAAAATGAGGAAAGGGAATGGCTGAATGGGAGGAAAGAAGACCATGGATGTATATTTTATGTGTAAACTGTTTATAGAAATATTCCTATAATTTTAGTGAAAACTCCTATAATTTCTATAAACTCTTATAATTTTGACTCTATATTCCTATTTTCCCTACATTTTTGGACCCCAAAACTGGTAGGACCCCTGTATTTGTACAAGGGTTGAGATTTCCCTATCTAGCACCGCAAATAGCGATTGATTCTATTTTATGCACCATAAAATACACTAAATCAATTAAAAATCCATTTCAACATGTTCTCAATTATTGATACACCTCTGATTTTATTGATAAATCTTTGCAGGAAAATATTATGTCAGCTATGTTTGTGCAAGGGGGTGCAAGATGGAGATATTTTTCATCACTCTTTTTATGAATTTTTCAATATAAATATGTGTGCAAGATTATAAATCAGCAAATCTTAGTGTTAGAAAGCATGTCAGGTCATTTGCCAAAGGTTGTGGTTTTCTTCATGTACTCAAGTTTCCATCAACATCTTATAATTGACTTCATCAATATGAGACTCTGTCATTTATGTTTTGAACAAAATACTGTTGTGATGTGAAAAACACCATTTTAATCAACTAACCATTTCGTTTTATTTCAAAATGTATTTCAGACTTATTCAGTACAAGAAGCAGGCATATCAGATATGAAAGAGAAACTACTGGAACAAGAATCCATGATAGAAAAGCTGGAGCTAGAAATGAAAGAAATTAAATCTGTCAGGGACAATGAACAAGAAAAACAGAAACAACAGGTATACACAGCTCAGAATATTTAATTTCCCATTTCAGACACAAAACTCCCACATAATACCCGTATCATTTTTATGTGTGACGTCATTGGTTCAAAATGCAAGCATTGTACTTTTTGCATAGTTTGGGGTATTTTAAGACAAAAGAGTTGAGTTGAGTAATGGTGTTTAACGTTCCAGTCAAGAACATTGTCTTATATCGAGATGTCACCAGCTATAGGTCATGTAGGTGGAGGTGCAGAAATTTTGCCTGTGCATTACGCTGATGGCATTATACAGCAGGGTTCTTTATCGTGCCAAGCCTACCATGACACGGGGCCTCATTTATTTTAAGTTCCCATCCGAAAGAGCCATGACTTTCGTTTCATAATGCCGAGTGCTTGGCTAAAGAACAGTCACTACCCACTTTCAAGTCTGGGGGCAGACCCGGACGGGGTTTGAACCCACGACCTCCTATTTACGAAGCAAGCACTGTACCAACTGAGCTACAGCAGTGGTTTTTATGACAAAAGCGTAACAAAATAGGAATATTTTTGGTATTTTGTATTGTATGTCTTCATAGTAAAGCAGGTGTAGATTCTGTTAGTCATCTACTCATGCTATCTGTCTCATGTGTCTATAATAAATTCCTAAAGTGGTGTCTATAATAAATTCTTATTGTGGTGTCTAGAATAAATTCCTATTGTGGTGTCTAGAATAAATTCCTATTGTGGTGTCTAGAGTAAATTCCTATTGTGGTGTCTAGAATAAATTCCTATTGTGGTGTCTAGAATAAATTCCTATTGTGGTGTCTAGAGTAAATTCCTATTGTGGTGTCTATAATAAATTCCTATTGTGGTGTCTAGAATAAATTCCTATTGTGGTATCTAGAATAAATTCCTATTGTGGTATCTAGAATAAATTCCTATTGTGGTATCTAGAATAAATTCCTATTGTGGTGTCTAGAATAAATTCCTATTGTGGTGTCTAGAATAAATTCCTATTGTGGGGAGTGTTTTCACTGTCACTCATCACAATGTTGACATGGATTGTCTAGTAACATGATTAATTGTAAGTGCAAAGTATGAAATGTTTCACTTAATTTTTTTAATTAATTTTATGTATATTTTGAAATATTTCAGTTTGAAGAAATACTTGCTATGATGAGCACAAAAGAAAGTCAGCTTAAAGATACAGAAACTGAACTACAAAATGTAAGTCTGCATATCACATGTATCATTTTACCTGTGTCCGTGGGTCTTAGTGGCTAAGTGGTCTAAAGTACCATCTTACTGATATTAACAGTACCTCTCATCATCACTCCACTCAAATCAAATTTTGGGTGAGACGGGTTGTCAGTTTGCTTGCCAAAGGTCAGTGGTTTTCACAAAAAACTTCAGTTTCTTCCACTATTTCAGAACTAAGTAAAAATAATTTTGACTCTGTGTAAAATGTTATTCTAACATGTCAACAGGTGTACAGGTGAGCTATCGTACTCTGTGAAAGGTTTATGTTGTTTATAGGAAATGTGTATGATCAAGATGTGCTGCTCTTTTTACAGTTCTCTTTAATTTGCAATGTTGAGCCTTGCTGGCTGAGTGGTCTAAAGTATGTGCTTATAGGTCACAAAACCTCTCAATCTCATTCCCACTTTGGTAGATCGTAGTGCCAGAAAGTTTGTCAGTTTGCTTACTGAATGTTGGTGGTTTTTTCTGTGCACTCTGGTTTCCTTTAAAATAATAATCTTGACTAGAGCTTAAAACAACATTTAACCTCCTCCACTTCATGCTCTTTGTAATGTGTTATGGTATGCCTGGCATTTTTTCATGAATTTTGTGTTCAGTTGAGCTTGGCTATTCTTTAACATTTCTGACTGTAATGATTTGCTTTGAATTTGCTTTGATCAGTTAACTTTGATTTTTATGTTGGTTATGTTATTGAAGATGTTGAAGGTGTTATAGTTTTTTTCCAATTCGTTTTGCTTTGTGAGATGTGTACTGTAAGTGTAGTTTTATTCTCTGTGTAATACGGTAATTGACCTATTGCCGACCACGCCCACAATGTTCCGACACTGGCCACCATCACGGTACTAAAGCAGTGTCACGGCAACAAATGACGTACTTGTGTCAGTGACATCATTAAATGGCGCAATTCATGCTGAGTTTTCATTCTTTTTGCGTGTTAATCAAGCATCCTGCCATTTGTCGGAACATTGTGGGCATGGCCGGCGATATATGTCAATTATATCCCCTGCAAGCTAGTTTCAGGGGGGTATAAAGGAATCATTATGTCTGTCTGTCTGTCAGTGTAAAATCGCATTCGGGCCACATCTCATAATTGCTTTGGACAACTGTCATTAAACTGCACATAAATAATCTTCATGGTCTAAAGGTGTGTCATGACCTTGAACCAAGTTCATATCACAAAGGTCAAGGTTGCAGGAAAAGATTAAATTTTGGGTCGTGGGGTGGGTGAGGGATATTTGGCTCTCAAGAGACAGTTCTAGTTTTTGCTTATTTTGCAATCCAAAATATCTGCAAAAATTTATACCACTTTTGACATAAAACGTTGAATCATACAAACTCAAGCCAGAATTAATATTGTCTGAAATCATAATGATGCATCATACACTGGTTAGTCAGTTTCATAAACCTGTGAATATTACACACTGCAAAAAGGTTGGAAATTAGAAACCCACAAAAAATTTGACACCCTGAAATGAAGTACATTTACAGTATCATCTTAGTTTCTTTCCTCCTTGCTTCATTTTGTTTGGCTTTTACTTATTTTGATGACCTTGCATGCATGCCTTTATTTTCAGAAATCCCGGGAGTTGGAAGAACAAAAAACAAAAGCTGACATATTACAGGTAAATTACGATTATGATAATGATAAACAGAACATCATAAAACATGATCTTGATTTTCTTTCTTACTGTTTATCCTTTTGTGACCATAACCAAATGGTCTAAAGAACATAAATGCAATGTGCATTAGTAAGATGATTTTTGTCTGATAACAAACGGCAAGCTATGGCTTGCCTTAGTCTGAAAAAGAAAATCTCATCCAGAAGGTTCAGACTCTGTAAGTGGGAGGTCGTGGGTTTGAACCCCGACCGGGTCTGACCCAAGACTTGAAAGTGGGTAGTGACTGTTCTTTGGCCAAACACTCAGCATTACAAAATGAAAGTCATGGTTCTTTCAGATGGGAATGCAAAATAAACAAGGTCTGGTGTCATGATAGGCTTGGCACCTTAAAAACCTTGCTGTATAATGCCATCAGCACAACACACATGCCACATTTCCGCACCTTCGCCTATAGCTGGTGACGTCTCGATATAAGTGAAATACTCTTGACTGGGATGTTAAACATCATTACTCAAATCAACCCAAAAGGTTAATTCTATGTGGGTTGATTCTTTTTCTCCCATAGACAATATTTTCCTGATTAGTACAGCTTTATATCCTAAAGCTATGGAAAAAGTATGTTGTCTCCACTTGCAATCAAAGGCATCATGATATAAATTGTTGACATCACAATCAAAGTGATAATCTGACATTATAATGTGTGTAGCTTGTCTCTACCCTAGGTGGAGAGAGAAAAAATCTTACACTGTTAAAATGTGGTATTTTCCTGTCGGATATGGGAGAATTTATTATTTATTTCAGAAAAAACTTGACCAGACACAGTCAGAGGATAGTAATATACAACAAAAACAAGAAGAAGAAATAGCAATGTTAAAGAGTGATACAATACAACTGAAGAAAAAACTAGTTAAACTTATAAAGTAAGTTGAAACACTTAGACTTTCTTAAATTGCTAAGAAGTTACACAACTCTCAATCACTTATATTTATGTCTGTACATGTATAAAATCTCCAAAATTACCAAGTACCAGGACCTACAACTCAATATAATTATAGTCAAACCTTAATCATAAAAAATTCATTTGTAACGATTGACATTAATTTACAGATTAATATTAGGATGGGATGACTTAACCATGTTAACAAGACCTACCCATGCCTTACCCATGTCCTCCTAGATACGGTTTTGTTATATCAGTCAGGTTTTAGTGAGAATAGTTGTTGGTCTGCCTATTGAACATGTTCTGACATGTAGTATTTGAGTATTCCTGTTTCTTCCACTCTACTCCACTCCATTTAGATACGTGATGGCTTCTATTAAAGTGGAATATCTTGACTTGGTATAAAACACCATTACTTAATTTCAGTTACAACCTTTTTCCACACTTGTGGTCAACATTTTTTGTTCATTATGTTTTATGTTTATTGAATTACTTGCCATAACCAATTATTGTACATTGTAATTGAGCTTGAGCAATAAAGATATTATTATAATCATTGTTATACGGTCGAAGCTACTGAAGCATGTGAAGTGAGGTGAAATCTTTAACAGAAAGGCTAGCACTGTAATTACTAGCCTACCAGGGCCTTGAAATACTAGTAATTCTAAAATATACATTGTGAGAGTGAACAGTCGATAGAGTTAATATGTCTGATGTTTCAGAGAAAAAGATACACTGTGGCAAAAAACAGATAGACTTGCCTTCCAGCAGAAAATACAAGCAACAGAAAAATGGATGGATGACAGCAAAGTTACAAATTGTATGGGCTGTAATGCTGAATTCTCATTTACATTACGGAAGGTAGTTTAATATAGTACTCTCTTTCTCTTGCTGTAATAGACAATTTGCATTTTGGAAGGCAGTATGCTCTCTCTCTCTCTCTCTCTCTCTTCTGAGTTACAAAGCTTTTAATTGTATAAGCTGTACTGCTGAATTCTAATTCATATAACTGAAGGTAGTATGATATAGTACTCTCTCTCTCTCTCTCTGAGTTACTAAGGTATATGTACTAACTTTTTCTTAAGGAACATGTACAATGATATAAATGTTAATGGGTTTTAATAAAACTCTAGATAGATGGTTAGACATTAGCATTATAAAGGGGTTTGATGATAAATTGAGAAATTGATGTTCAGATATAAATGTTAATGGGTTTTAATAAAACTCTAGATAGATGGTTAGATTTTGACATTATACAGGAGGTTGATGATAAATTGAGAAATTGATGTTCAGACTTCAAAATAAGATGAAAAGTTTTTCAGGATGGGGCATTGTTTTTACTGCATTTTCTATTTTACTTGCAGCATCATTGCAGAGTTTGTGGGAGAATATTCTGTTATAATTGCAGTAACAACTGGATAATGACAGCTCATAGTAGGTTAGTCATACTTTTATATTTTCATTAGCCTTGTGTATTTCCTATATCTTCCAGTTTAAAACTTTTGGCATTCATAGGACTATATATATGCCAAAAGACCACATCACTGTATTTGTATATTAATATCGGCAATACACATTCCCGGGAAACTATAACCTGGTAAACAAAATGGCTGCCCCCATGTTTCCTGGTGGTTTACTTTTTGGGATGTCAAATGTGTTTGATGATCAATTCGCTTTTCAACTTCACAAAGTCTATTGAAAGTTTCTGTGTGTAAATTGAAAATTTTCAGTACAGAATTAGATAGCTAATCTGATGCATGTTGCGATTTTTTCAGGATCATCGGACATGCCTTTGCATCCATTCAGTGGATTTGCATTTAATAAAAGGCAATATTGTTGACGTAAAACACTACTACGTCACATATTATACATATTGTTGTGATAACAGCCAATTAGAAAGCCAAGTTGTTAACAAAAGTTTTTTTTCTGAGTTTTGACATTTCTGACTTCCCTGACTTCTTGTACTCTTTAGTGCAAAAGCAAGAGTTTGTGAAAAATAATTCAAAAATGAGGAAAACACAAATGTACCCCATTTCTCCTGTTCTCCTAGAGAGAAAAAGCTTAGTTGACACATTTAAAACAAACTGGAATTTGTACATGCATTTGTTTCTTTTACTCTTTATAAGAAAAACAAAAATTTGTAAAAAATAATTCAAAAATTGGGTAAATACTATTGTATCCCATGTTTTCTCTGTTCTCCTGGAGTTACATTTTTGGAAAATGCTGAGTTGACAACTTTAAAAAAAATGGAATTTGTACCTGCAAATTTTCGTTCACTCTTTAGAAAAAAAGCAAGAGCTTGTGAAAAATTGAAACAAATGGGGAAAATACCTTTGTCTTTGTTCTTCTGGAGTCAATTTTTGGAAAAAGCTTAGTTGACAGATTTAAAACAAATTGGGATTTTACCTGTATTTTTTCTTCCACAAGAAAGTGAGAGCTTGTGAAAAATAAATCAAAAATGGAGAAAATACTAAATTAATGTACCCTTTTTGTCTCTGTTCTACTTGATTAACATTTCAGTAAAAAAGCTGTGTTGACAGATTTCAAACAAACCTGTATTTTTCTTTCACTCTGTAGTAAGAAAGCGAGAGCATGTAATGGCTGTTATATAAGGCAGAGTCAGTTAGAAGATGGTTCATCTTTGACTGGGGAGGATAGTGAAGATGACCTAGAAAAGAGTGTAACCCTTCCAAAAATGTACAAATCAAGGTCAGGTGCTCCAGTCACAAAACCAGAGGAAACTACAGAGGAGACAGGAACATGTAAGATTAACATGATTAGTTTATTATGAAACATTCCTTGTTTTGTTTTTTTTATTTTGTTTTTTTTTAAATGTACCATAAACAACATGGGGAATGTAATTGATGGTAGATGCACCAGCCGCAAAACCAGAAGAAACTCCATAGGAAACAGGAACATGTAAGATTAGATAATGATGAACTGTTCCATTTGTTTTGTAAATTGAAAAAAAAAAATGTTGTGATAAGCAAAGTAAGATATGTAATTGATGGGATTTAAGATAGCATTTTATTGTATCAAAATGAATTAATTTTTGTTCAATCATTTTGCCTTCCATGTTGAGGACTCTGTGTCCTAGTGGTCTAAAGTGTGTGCTTACAGATCACAAGGCCTCTCACCACCTCAGATCGAATCCTACTTGGGACGGATCTTAGTGTGAGAAAGTTTGTCAGTTCACTTGTGAAAGTCACTGGTTTTTTTTAGGACACTCCAGTTTCCTCCATCACCTTAGAACTGACCCCGCTCAATATAAGTGAAAGAATCTTGACTGGGGTGTAAAACTCACCCTACTTTTCATGTTTGCTAAATTGTATGAAAGTTAATGATAAAAGTTGCAGTGTTGATAAATTTGATTTTAATTTGCAGTTGAAAAGGAACTTACCAACTCAACTGAAGACAGCCAATCAGAAAGCCTAGATATTAACAATATGTCAATCCCGGGACAGGTCGCCTCCGGGATTACGGTTTCCATGGTAGATAATGAGACAGATGAACTGAAAACAGCAAAACAGACCAGGTAAATATAACAACTAAATTAAAATTGTAACCTAAATTTAACTTGGTAAAAATTTTACATTGACAAATAAGTGGTAGTTCAGTAACCATGGTAACATAAAGAATCTTATAACTATGGGCCTTGTTGAATTTGATGAGTTTTTATCAATAAACATATGTGAAATTTAGGCCTATAATTATGGTGGTGGGTAGTATAAATACCACTTTGAAATTTCTATTTTGTTTTTGTTTATTCATTGTAGTATGTTCTTTGGCTATTGGAAAGTTAGTTGTAAATATATACATGTATATTCCATTTTAGTCACCAATGCAAATGCGAAGTTTTAGTCAAGGAATCTTACTTACCTATCATCCTCATAGCTTTGGATGTCTTTGTTCCAATCCTACTTGAGCAAATCCTAGTTTGTGAAAGTTTTTCAGTTTGCTTGCCTTTTGTTGGTGGAATTTCTCTGGGTACCATAATTGTGTCTACCACATTCCTAGAACTCGCTTGGTGAAGTTTGAATGTTTTTTTCCCCCACAAATTGGGCCACAGTGACTGTCCTAGAATTCACATGCTGAATAATGGTGGTTTTCTCCAAGTACTCAAGTTCCACCTACAATCCTACATGAATAACTGACTGCCTCAATATCAGTGAATTCTTTATTTTCCCTTTAAACTACGGTAGGTATTGATATATTTCTATTCCTCTTTTTGTTATTATTATTTGTTATAGAAGTGGTTCAGAAGACGTGTTTCATTTAATTAGTGATGAGGAAATAGCTAAGTCTCTTACTCTAAGTAATGAAGAATCAGATATAGAAACAGATCCCAAGTAAGTACATGTAGATATATACACATGAACACTGATACTGCCAGGCTTTTAATACGCCAATTTTCTCCGCCATTGCAACACTGATCACCTTGATATCAGTAATTCCAACTTGGAAACCAACCAGCTTTAATTTACAGCCATACATAAAGTATTTAGTGTTTATACTTGAAGTACTGTATAATACATCTACAGTATATTGTTGACAACAACTTGTAGATTTTGTATATATTGCCTTTGTATGATCTGAAGAATTTTGTCTACATGTAGACTGATGTTACAACCAATTAGAAAACTGAATTTTGGAAAGCTAAATTATTTAAATATGTATATAATTATTATTAAATTGTTATTTCTTAAATTCTCAATTTTTTAAACCATTTTGTTTTATTTATCAGCTTAACCCGAAGTCTGGCAATATCAACAGAAGAGCTTGAGAAAGGGGAGGTAAACAGTTGTAATGAGATATGGATAAAACCCGGGAAAAGTTTTGCAGTTCCTATCTTAGTAGAAAACATCAATACTACACTGTGTTGGGAATTCAAGTCACATCCTAAGGTAAGTATATATATATATATATATAGGCCAAAAAGGTCCCTGTCTGTCAAACTTTTAGTCTAAAGTGAAAGTGCACACTTGCGGATCACAGTATCTCTCACCTCCTAGGTTCAGATCCTGTTTATGCTGCTCAGTAATTCTTTAACATGCTTGAATTTCCTTCACTGGAACTCCATGGAATTTAAAATCAAAGTTATCAAAGTTCAGTAAATGGATAATGTTCAACTTTGAATATTTTTATCAAGGAGTGAAGTGATTTTTTCATCATCAATTTCAAAAAGTTTTCATTGGGTTATTGTGACTACTTAAGCCATGCCCATGATATACTTTATAAAACCTAGAAAAAAATAGAAGTAAACATTAATGCTAACTGTGACAACTCATGTGGGGTTTCACTGGCCAACTGGTCTAAAGTGTGGCTTACAAATCACAATGTCTCTCTGCCAAGGTTTTAATCCCAGTCAGATAGATCCTAAATTTGAGAAAATTTCCAGTTCAATTGCTTTAGATTAGTGTCTTTCAGTGGGCACTCCCCATCTTTGAACAATGTTCAGTCTCCAAATTAGCTAATAATTCTGATCCTAATCATATTCTTGTTAATTATCTTGTTTCAGGATGTAGTGTTTAGTGTTTGTTTCCAGTCAGATAATAAAACTAAGCTGAGTAACTCTCAGACACTTGTACCTTCCTGTAAATGTGACTCACATAAACAAGCTGTGAAAGGGGAGCTAACTGCTAAACAAGTTGGTATTTACACCCTGGTATTTGATAACACTTACTCCAGGTAAGTCATTATTGTATTTTAAATGAACTATTGTTTGTTTACCTTACTTTGGAGTTCCCCTTATGCACCTACATAAAAATTGAATTCTTCCATCATCATTACATCACAGAAATGCCACTGCCATTGTATTTACCAACCCAAATTATATTTGCAATAAAGGATATATACTGTATGTATTATATTGAAATCAGGATTGTTAACAACAAATTGGCTCATGTAAGTAGTCAAACCTGTCTATAAAGGCCACCCAAGGGAACCAGTAAAAGTGGCCTTTATGGGCAGGCGACCCTTAAAGAACAATTGGGATACAATTCTACTGTCCTTTATAAGCAAGTGACCCTTATAAAGAGGTGGCTTTTAAGGCAGGTTGGGCTGTACATGAATTGTTGATTTGTACCTGTCCCATTAAAAATCTACAAAATATTTGCATTTTTGCTTTCTCTGAAGTAGAGTAATAGCTTGTGTAAATCAAATAGGCACCATTTCTGGTTTGATTGGAGACGTTCGTCTAGTCAGTCACCATGAACTCTTCAATACCTATTAAGTGCATTCCAAAGCAAGCAACTAGACTTCTATAGCCTTGCAAGTTGAGTAAAATTTTGAGCAAAAAATAAATATACATGTATATAATGTATGTTTTTCTATACACCATAGCTTGCAAATTGAGCACAAATTTAAGTAAAAAAATATGAATGTTCTTCTGAACATATCCATATAATAAACTGCAGATAAGACAGAACTAGTACAATAGCATATAAAATTTATAATTCAAATTTTCATCATTGTGTTTTAGGGATCAAATAAAACCTTAATCACATTTATTTTCCATCACCATATTTTGTTTTAGTGGAGTAGAGAGGTGTGATAACTGTAATGGTGTTTTATGTACCAGTCAAGAACCGAGGCATTTAATATAGAGAAATATTTAAAACCATGCTTGCAGTTTCATCAACTTGAGGTGCACAACTTCAAATTTGACTTATAAATTTCCAAATTTTAAAATCCAATCTTTTAAAAAAAAGGAACCATGGTGAATTTTTGTTATTAATGGTATTCAAGGTAAAGATGCTCATGGTATCAAGGTTCTACTATGTGTTTCAAAGTCATATGGTGTATATAAATTTATCTTTTTTATAAAAACAGGCTTACATCAAAGAAGATTGAATACTCATTGTGGTCAAAGAAAATGACATCCTAAAGGAGATAACTCAGTTGGACAAAAGGAAGAAAATGACAGTTACCATGGTTACCTTAACAATAAAAAAGAAGCGAGTTATAAATATTTTTGTGTCATTGGTCTTAATTTTAAATATTGTTGAATGTGTTAGAGATTTTGTCAAGAGACTTTTAGTGAATAAAATTGTTTCGAAGCGGGAATTACGATATATAAGGATTATTTGTGCTCATTTTATTTTCAAATAAATAAGTTAAAAGAATTACAAACATAAAAATGGAATATATTGATAGCATATGAATTTATTATGATTTAATAATAGTAAACTGCTGCAATTTTATTGGCTGTGTACTAATGACGAAGGACCTGAAATTATATGTTGATTAAATTTTTGTTTCTTGTGAGAAATTAATTGACAAGAGAGTTTCCTTAATATTTTAAATTCGAAAATTTTTATGTTCTGTTATTTTCGTGTAAATTCAAGAGATTAAAATATCTAAAAAATCTTAAAAATTAAATTTAATGTGATTTAATCTGGCTACCACCAGACAATTTAAGAATGAAAAAAATATGAGTATAATTATATACCTAATTGAATGTCGCTTCTCATGAGAATTAATTGACACAAAATTACTCGATTTATAGTAAAAAATGTATTTGTAATATCATACAAACATACTTGTACTTGTGGTTTTATACTGTGATATAGTTACTGTACTTTTTATACAAATATTACTGATATAAATGCTCAGTAGAGTTTTGTAGTTTTGTTATGCGTCATAATATTGTACATATAAATATATACCAAACATTTAATTGGTGCTATTGTGAATCAGGTTGTCACTATTTTCTGGGGTTTCTAGGTGACTGGATACCAGGGCTCAGTTTTTTATAGTAAATCAGCATTATCTAATAAAGATGGATGATGTACAGTAAATAAATTATCATCTAACTGTATAGTCCATCAGCGATATTGTGGCAGAGTGTTTATAAACACGGATGAGTTTATTATACACCAATAGGTATTGATACCCTGTTATCTTATACGTATATTCACACCTTCATGCGTTCATTTGTCAACTCCACCTTTATATACTAGTATCCCTATCTTAGGCAATCTACATTATATAGGCTCTTCCATGTTTATAAACACTCTGCCACAATATCGCTGACGGACTATAGCATTTGCCATTTCTTCTTATGTTATGGGCCTTTGTCGGTTCATACATAAATAGAGAGTAAATGTCAATATTCTTATTACAATAGTCTCGATACAAGCTCGGTTAGTGAAATTTGCATCTTGTGTATTAGGCAATATTTATAAAATTTCTTGTGAAAAGTTAATGCATATTAATTTGTAATTGCTATTAGCAAATAGAATTAATATCAGTAATAATTATATTCTACAATAAATTTTTGTCATTTTAATAACATTTTGAAATTTTACTAACCAGTCAGACCTTTGAACAACCATATTCTTGTGATACACTTAATGCTATAAGCAGACAGATGGCCTTTTTGCCTAGAATAAATGATGGATCCCTTTAACATGGAATTCACAAGTTCAAGTGACAATTTTTAAAACCAAATGATTTTAGCTCAAAACACTTTTTGTTACATATTGCTCAATATTTCTGAGCAGCAATATTTTATCATTAATGTACTATTTTACATTTAGTTATGTTAAGCAATGGAATTTGATTGTAGTTAAGTGTATTAACATGTAATCCGATTGGGTCACATGTAAATTGAATGAACCCAAAGGTGTTAATTTATGGAAGATTTGTACATGACCAAATATAGGTACACACCAATAAATCATTTACAATCAAACTTTATTGCTTATATTTACAATCCCATCTGTTTCTTTTATTGATTTCATAACTTTTTTGAGACACTCAAAATATCATACCCTTTAACCTGTGTATTGCAGTTTGTTTACAAACATAGTGTGTGGAAACACAGAGCAACAGGGTCAAAGTATTCTTACACCATCTTGTACTTCTTTTTATGTCAAAAACTTTCAGCTTTTTGTGGTGTCAAAGAAAAAGGAAAATTTTCATGCGAAGCAATTGATTTTTAAAAAAATTCAAAATAAAGCCATTCTTGAGATCAATAGTTTATTGAAGTTTATTTCATTTTGATGGTAAATATATTTGTTTGAACACAAGATGGTTTACAGTAATTGTGTTATAACTCATTAAATTCAGTAGACAGCAAGGGTAAGATCTTTTTACTAATGATAATGGTATGAAAATGATTTTATTGAAGTTTATCAGATACATGTGTAACCTAAAATATTTTTGCAAAGCCTTCAAATGAAAGGTTGAATCTTGTTCAAAATATATCTTGTCCAGTTTTAAAGAAATTTGAAGCATACTTTGCAAATTTTCCAAAGTTTGAATTGCATCAAATGGTTATATAATAAGGTTATATAATTACATGTATAAGTGGTTATTAATTTAAATTTGTATTATACTAAGCTTTTTTTAAATTGTTTACATGTTTTATTCATTTGTTCTGATTAAGATTTTTATTTTAAAAAAGTTGTGAATAAAATCCAAACATATCTTTTTGTAGGGCAATTTACCTGGAATAAAAAAGTTGTCAGGGTCACTGTGTTTGCAACAATGAATTACACAAATTTTTGTTCCAAAATACAATAAACTGTATTAAAATTTAGACATTTTATTCTGATATGTGAGGTGGCAAACTCATCCAGGTGTATTATAACAAGGTTTTACTGTAATAAGATTTTGTGAAAAAAAATCTTTTCATAAAGAGCATGATCATGTAAATATGTTGTTATATCGTAATTCAGTGTAAAACAATTCAGATATGACAGGTTTTTGGTTTACTAAGGGTTTAAAGGGGTTCACCTTTTTACCATGTGATCAAAACCCCTTAACTTAAACATTTTGGAAAATGTTTATGTTGCGAATTCCTGGAATAATGTTGCTTTTACCAAAAAACATTTGATATGATTCCAAATCCAATGGATATTATTGTTTTACACAAATGTTTAAGAGGTATCATGTGGTACAGCAGTGAACCCCATTTTTAGTTTTTACTGAACATTTACATGTGAAAAAGTAATTTTGAATTACACATTTCTATAATATATGGCTTCATTTAAACATTTGACCATCCATATGCAAAAAGGGTCCTTGGGTAAAAATTTGTGAATTACACTTTTTTGTTATATTTATTGAAGCACTGAGATCAGGCTATGCAAAAATAATACATGTAATCAACCCCATAGTTGTGGAGAAATTTTCATAAACATAAAGCCAATTTTTCTTAACAGGCTATATTTACTTTCTTTATTTGCTGTTTTCTGCATTATGATTGGATTGTTTTTAGGGGCTTTTTTCACTTACAAAATTTCATATACAAACATTATTTGTCACCCTTATATTTTATCGGAATTTGTTATATTTTGCTTGTAATTAACTATATTTTGGTGATGGAGGTGGTAAGAAAAGCTTCAAGTCATGTACAGTCAAACCTATCTGCAAAGACCACCTAGGGGGAACCGGTAAAAGTGGCCTTTATAGGCAAGTTGTCCTTATTGCAGGTTCAATCATAATGAATAAAGACCAATTGGGATAAAATTTCCCTGCCTTTAAAAGCAGATGGCCTTAATATACAGGTGGCCTTTAAGGCAGGTTTGACTGTGTATTTATATATTTTTGGTTACAAAATTGGGTAACATCCAAAGCTATGTAAATGTCTGTTTTCATCCGCTATTCTAGAACTTGTAACTATCCACATGAAATAATCTTAAATGAGATGCAAAACACTTTTCCAACCATTATTTTTTCTATTTTTCATTAAATAAATGTTAAAAATACCTTAAGGAAATTACCTTGTTAAAATTATAAGTATAAGAATTAATTAAAACAAAGCAGGAAATATATTATTGATGTTATTGTGTTTTAGTGACATATGTAACTATATAGTGTTGTCATGTTTATTTATGGTGTAAATCATAGAAATTTTATGGTGTAAATCATAGAAATTATAATCAACTTGAGATATTATTTTATTATAGAAGTAATTCATGTTTTTTGGGTGTTAACAGTTTTAGAAATAAGTAAAAAAAAAAAAAAAAAAAAAAAAAAAAAAAAAAAAAAAAAAAAAAAAACAATGAACCAGAAAAGTCCTTGTCTGACATTTTAAACATTTTCTATTGTGATAAACATGTATGTGAGGATGTTTAAAAAGTTTTCAGTCATTCCCTAAAGTTTATAATCAATTATTGGACAGGCTGCTGTTATGAAAACTGGTGATAGTTCATAAGTCAAGAAAATTGTTGAAATCATAGAAATAATATTTAATTAACCTAAGGCATTATTTTATTATAGAAGAAAGAAAAATTATAAATGATGTAAATGTTTTTTGTCGTTGTTACTTATGGTAAGGTTAACAGTGTAAAAGTCATAAGAATTCAAAACTTGCTGATTTAATACATGTAATAGTAATGCTTATATGTAGAATATGTACATGTCCATTCTTTTAAACTGTACGAACCATGACATTCATTTATATGATAGAATTTTTACTTTATTTTATAATTTATGCAATAATACAGTGAGGCAAGTTTAGACTGAAGCTCAGTTTGATTTCTGCATGTTTTTGCTTAAGAAAATTAAAACCTGTGGTGGGGTTCTAACCATCTGCACATTGGCCAAGAGGCCACATGTAGACATTAAACTCTCTAATTAGATTCTGGTCAAAATTTCACAACTGTTCCTTATCCTGAAATTTTCACAAACTTTTTTAAATATATTGATTGATTTCAAGGAATTTTATGTTCAGTTAAAAAATTTTCACATGCAAGCAATTTGCAAGTTGCAAGACATCACCAGTTAAAGATGAAATGATAGACATTTTTACCTTTACAGTGACCAATGAAAATACATTAACTTTTGATACTTGAGTACAGTTATGATGAGTGATAAGATTTCAAATTTGCCACAATTAAGTAAGAAAAAAAAGTTGGATAAAGAATGAATGTGCAACTATGAATGGTTGTTTTGTTATACCCCCGCTTAAAAAGTGGGGGGTATATAGTGATAGGGGTGTCCGTCCATCCTTCCGTTACACCTTAGGGTACCTATCTCTTATCTGCAACTCCTCCTAAACCCTTCAATGGATTTTCATGAAACTTTCACACAATCTTTGTGATATAATGTAGATGTGCACCTCTTATTTAAAAATTTGATCCGATGGATTTTTGGGAGCGGGGGGTATTTTTTGTGAGTTGTGGCTCACAGTTTTTCTAGTTTTCATTTGAAATAGGTATCTGGTGAAGGCCATTGGTTTTCTTACTTGTACTTACCACTGTATTTTCCTCTGCCATATGCATTCCAGAACTGGCTGTATTGATATACATGCAAGTCCAGGTGCAAGCCTGAGGTATAAAACGCCATTACACCCCTCCACTCCAGTAAAACAGGTGTCTAGTATCAGTCTATGATTTCTCGATACTCAGTTTCCTCCATCTTTCCGGAACTGACTGTTTCCATATAAATCTAGGGCATAAAACACCATCACATCTTTCCAGTCCACTAAAACAGGTGTCTCGATTATTTTTGGTCCATTTTGGGACAGGCCTCACTGTATGTCATTTGGTTGTATCATCATTATTCATGCATATGCCTATGCAGGGTTGGAATGTGTTGTTTTTTAGTGTTTTATATTCCGTGTACATATTCAGGGCTTTTACATTTAGATTTAGGCCATATTTATACAGAGGTTTTGTTATAAAATACTATATGATTATTTTTATTTTAAAATTGCCCATATATGGTCATACCATTTTTACTGTTTGTTAATTTATAAATAAATTATCATAATATAAAGAAAATTGCTGAGTCATTGTCATTTTTGGTGATGCTGTCAGTTGAACACATGTAATAGTTTATAATCTGTGGTATACTCCCAGAACTATACATAAAGGCCACTCAAGGGAACCAGTATAAGTGGCCTTTATATAGAAGTTCAAATAATATGAATAAACAGCAATTTGAATAATATTTTACTGGCCTCTAAGAGCATGTGGTCCTTATATAGAGGTAGCCTTTAAGACAGGTTCGACTAC
Source organism: Anadara kagoshimensis (assembly GCA_021292105.1). Classification (NCBI taxonomy): domain Eukaryota; kingdom Metazoa; phylum Mollusca; class Bivalvia; order Arcoida; family Arcidae; genus Anadara; species Anadara kagoshimensis. Next base: position 9,952,566 of record CM037867.1, on the reverse strand, counting down.
ATGTATTTGTGTGATTTACAAGATACAGATTTTTTAACTTCACCCTTGCCCCATATACCATGTATACATACATGGTAGTAATAATTTGTGTTATGTCTGTCTATATCTTTCTGGGGGCTTCAGTGGACAAAGAATGATCTACAGCACACACACATATGAATCACAGTGCCTCTTAATCGCTACATTTGAATCCCACTTAGGCAGATCATAGTGCGAGAAAGTTTTGTCATTTGTTTTTCCAGAGGTCAGTGGTTTTATTCCAGGCACTCTGGTTTCCTACACCATCCCAGGTGTGACTGAGCCAATATACAGAAAGAATCTTGACTTGGGACATAATCGCTTAATCTACTCTACTCCATCTGTCTATCTCTGTATAGTTTGTTAAAATATGAGCAATAACTTATCTCTTATTTAATTAAATTCTTTATTTCCTCAATTACAGAGAATATGATACATGTATTTAAATAAAAACAACATTGAACATATACAGTTAATTACAAATTTTACACAAATCACAATTTTGGCGAGGATGTACATGTCATAGCTTTGATGAAAATGAGCAATTATGCTTTTAATATTCATACAAATATATTGCATGTTTTTAGAGATTCTCTATACATAAGTTTTAAATGATTTCTGGTCTATTAGACAATGGCGGCCTTAAAGGCGAGTTGGACTACAAAGCATGCATTTATTAATAATTTTCTTGTTTGTCCAGCAAGGCTAGAGGCAAGAATGCCTGGCATACTAAACTACAATTCCAGTTTGATCTAGTGAGCAAGACTTCAATTAAATTGCAACATCACCAGGTGGATTTTTTTATCACTTTTCACACTGTGTTCCAAAGGCTCAACAGTTTCATCTATTGTTCACAAGATTACAGAAAACTATAACAGCAAAATTACATACTACATGTATTTATATGTATTTGGTTACTAATGCGTAATAAATGCTACATGTATAATTAATACTATACCAGTAGCAAGGACATCAACTGTAAAATTCACAAATGTATTTTTGTTGGTGTTGGGGGGAGGGGGTAAATTTCACTGTTTTCATGATGTAGTATATTTTAAATCACAATATACTAATAATGCCCCTAAATAAATAACTTTGCATATCACAACACTACAAAATTTTTGAAGTCCCAAAATCATTTCTTCTATTTTATTTCTTTTATACAAGCCTCCCTCAATTTACTGCCAAACGCTCTTAAAACACCAAAATTTGACTGAAAATATGGTGACAATGAGTTTTGCTGCAACACAAAATTTGGTCAACAAAATTTTATATTTATTAAGACCTCAATGGGATTTATTTTCACAAAATGTGATTTCACAAAATTTTCTCCCATTTAAATTGTTTTAGATTGCATTACCATGAAATTTAATGCCACAGATATCAATGATTCTACAATTTACAGTATTTAATACTATACAACACAACATACATGCAATACTGAAATTCTTAAATACACATAGCGCCACGTTCATTATTATACACTCATAAACTCAAAGTTCTCCATGTTCATGACATATCATACAAACAATCAAGATCCTTACACACCTCAGCACGCTATGATTACACACCTTGTATATACACCACATATTGCAGTACCATTGAACTGCTAAGAGACAGCACAAGATGACACATAATGCCTCATAGAACACTGAATTAATTTTTATCACAGTTTCAATGTTATATCATCATGATTTTTCTTTTCAGTTCTGAGTCATGAGAACACAATAATGACCTGCCTTTTTAAAGCAAAGTTGAGATTCTTTCAGATAATGTAAAGAGAAAATAGTTTGTACCACTTGGCATGACATTTCAATAAATTACAATGTACTGCAAATGTTCTTCACAATGTATTAATTTTTGTTTATTTGGTAATCAAACATTTTCAGCAAAAAGTTGTACAACGTGTAAAATAATATATATTATAATAATCAGATATATTCTCAAACTTATAGTTTCATAAATCCTTGAATATAACACCCCACGAAAAGGTCAAAAATAACAAAACTGCGAAAATTTGAACCAGTGAAATAAAGTACATTTACAGCATATGCTACTTTTAATTTTTGTTTATTTGGCCATTAAACATTTTCTGCGAAAAGTTGTACAACGTGTAAAATAATATACCGGGTATATCATAATAATATATATTCTCTACCTTATTGCCATTTTCATAAAATTGGTGAATATAACACCCCATGAAAAGGTCTAAAATAACAAAACAGCGAAAATTTGAACCTGTGAAATAAAGTACATTTACAGTAAATGCTACTGGGCTTTAGTACTTTGGCATACTGGATTTGATCATGTTGATGACGTTTGCTCAGGAACTTGTTGTTAAGAGATTCTTGTTAGTTTATATAGTTTTAAGTATTAAAGTTTGTACAAATTGGCAAAAGTTTGTGATTATTTAATTTGCTACTGAGGGTGGATATGTCCAGAAAATATGTCACAAGTTGTTCCAGTATTGTTTTTAACAGAATCATATTCTACTGGCCATCACCACTTTGGCATACAGGATTTAGAGGCCAAGTGCTCAGTAACACAATCCATTTTGTTGAGAGATTCTTGTAGAAACTATAATGAGTCACTCTTATGAAATTATACACATGTATTTGATGACCGTTATCTAGATACTACTGACACCATGTGACACAGACTGTTCCAAAACACACACAACAAGTAGACAGGTACCAAAGACAGCCGCTTGGAATTCTGGATTTGATGATCCATCTGGGAAAAAGGGCACAGATTTTTTCCAATAGACACAGTAATCACAACAAGTCACTGTTATGAAATAAATTACATGCACTTGAAATCATGGACTTGATGACACATCTAAGAAGAGGGACATTGATTGTTCCAGTAGACACAGCAATCGCAATAAGTCACTGTTATGAAATTATGTACATGCATTTGATATCTGTTATCCAGAAATTTTTTACTGTTTCAAGGTACATTAGACAGGCAGTCATTTGCTACAAAGATTCAATTGGAATTCTGGATTTGATGACCTATTTAAGGGTTATGGCACTGGTTGTTCCAACTGGTACTGCGACCATCATGACCATATGTGACAGGGAGCCACAGTCACTATTTGGAAATTCTGGATTTTGTATCTTGTGCCCAGGATCTTGGTTTTTCATTTAAAATCTTTATTTTCCGGGTTCATATGGATTGTACTGTTTTTCATTCATGGATGCCAATGTATGGTTGACTACCCTGTGGTGAGCCTCGTCGGCACGAATAGCTAGTATAACATCCTTCATGGTGGCTTCAGGCTGTAAAATGAATCATTATGCATAAGTAACTAAAGCTTTTATTGCATTGAACAAACAAAATCGCATATACTTAAAATGGAGAGACATACAAACATTGATAGACCCCATTTCTATATCCCTTCCAAGTTGCCAACTTCGTTAGAGTGGAGAATTTCTTTTTTTTTTTTTTTTTTTTTGTTGTTGTTGTTGGTGGTGGTGTTTGCAATATAAAAACCTTTGATTTTCAAGGGACACAACTCGTAACGTTCAATACCGAATACGGACCGCTCGGTCGTGTATGGACCGGTCCATACACCGTGTATGGACCGTTCGGTCTTATACACTGTATTATTTTTATCATTTTCTCAGCTTTCGACCAATCAAATTAATTGTTACAGATATGATATGCAATAATTGATATTATGAGTATGTGAACAGTGAACAAAATAATGCATGTTTTAGCTGTTTTAAGGTGTTTATTTATTTATTTATTCATTCATTCAACTGAGGCCAAAATAAATAATATTTGGGTTTCCAACCAACCCCCCAGAAAACAGTTTAGAATATCCAGTTACCAAAAAGCATTTGTTTCTTTTCATTTCTTTTTATTTGATATTAACTGTACTAACTGGTATATAGTATAACTTAAACAATGGTTTTTTTAATCTTTTTTTCTTCTGACAGCTGTTTCTATATTACTTACATCAAGTTTCCAGTATCTCAAAGCAACCTCTGGTGCTGGCTGAGTATTCCAGTGTTTTAGAGAACCATTTTCAATATCCTTTAAAAGAAAACAAAAATAAATTAGAACTATCTCTCTGAGAGCCAACTAACCCCCTCTCCTACCCCAAACATCTACAAGGGTTTTATGTTTTCCAGCAACCTTGACCTTTCCAATATGTCCTTGGTTGAAGGTCATGACACACCTTTTTGGACCGTGAAGATTATTCATGTAAAGTTTTATGACAGTTGTCCAAAGCAATTATCAGATATGCCTAGGACATGATTTTACAAGGACAGACAGACAGACAGATGGACAGATATAAACATGGTGATTCCTATATGCCCCCCCCCCTCAAACTAGTTTGTGGAGTATAAATACTAGGATGCTAAAACAGACTTGGTACAGAAATACAATAATGACATAGAGACAAGAGCAGCTGGAAAGACATGGTCTGAGCTAATTAGATATCCTAGAACTCGGTGTTTGATGGAGAGTTGTTGTTTCACCCCTTTATTCCCAAGGGAATTCAGAGGCATAATAAGTCAAGTAAAAATTTGATTTTTTTTTAAAAATTAAAACAATAAAAAACAATTTAATTTGTGAATTTCTTCTTTAGATATGCAGGACCTTGGTGGCTAGGTGGCCTAAACTAGGTTAGAATCCCACTCAGGGCAGATCCTATGTGATAAAGTCTGTCAGATCCCTTGCTGAATGTCACTATGTGTGATTTTTCTCAGTTTGCTTGATGAAAATTGTGGTTTTCTACACCATCCAATATTTGACTGCCTTAATATATAAATGAAGGCATCTTGACTGGAAAGTTAAGTGCATAATCCCAGATGGTAAATTTGGCAAATTTGCAGCAGTTGGTGGGGACTGACACTCGTGTTTGGCAGAGAGTTTATACACCCTGACTGCAGATCATAGATGTTTGCAGGTCACAGTTGTTTAATGCAGGTCACACCCACAGCTGGCAGGAGAGTTGGCAAGTCTTTGATATACTTTAGTAATCAAATTTACACTTTACCTTTAAGCATTTAGAGTATGTTATTACAGCTTCTTCCTCCAGATAACCAACAAATCTATGACAGAATCTGGGACTTAACAGGTAACTTAAACTAAACATTGTCACAAATACACCTGAAAATAAACAAACATCTAAGATTTAACAAATAACTTGAGCTAAACATTGTCACAAACACACCTGAAAATAAATTAGAATGGAAAAGTGATTCCACATATACATGATATAGCAATGTTCATTCTACAAGTGACCATGGCGCCAAACAACCCCATTATTTAGGCCTTGGTGGTTATATTTAACATAACGTGAATGCAAAAAATATTAATGTTATGGTATTTTAGACAACATTTTTTTTAAATGCAATCCCCATGAAAAATAACAGATTGAACACTGATATAAAAAATTCTCACCTTAACTCAAGACTTGAAAATAGGTAGTGACCGTTCTTTTGCCAAGCACTTGGCATTTAAAACCTTAAAAATGGATGCTGTGTGCCACAGCAGTAGAGACAAATTGAATCCTGAGAGCATTTCAAACGTCAAAACTTCTGCCACTTCACATATAGCTGGTGACATCTTGGTATAAGCGAAATCTTCTTGACTGGGACATAATTTAACCCCATTTATTTATTAAATATATAAACTTATATACCTTGTGCTCCAATGACACATGTTCTGAAGAGCCAAGTTGGCTGCCGTAGTTGTAGTGCTGTCATAAGATGCATTCTTTCATTCTCAGCTTCCTCTACAAAGTAATAACAATTTGTTAGATAATGAATGAAAAACAACATAATTAAAATACTGATTTTTCATACCCTGATATTCAACTAAATGTAATTTCAATCATTATACAGTAAAACTACCATTCATCGCCACCATTTGTTCAGTCAAATTTTGGCGTTATAAAGATGTTTGGCGATAAAACCGAAGGAGGCAGATAAAGAAAAACATAAACAAAATGGATTTTGGGACTTTAAAATAGTGTGGGGTGATAAGCGAGGTGGCAAAGTTTTTGAGGGACATTATAATGAGGTTTAACTGTATTTAAAACTGAGTTAGAATGGAACTACAAATATGTACGAGATTGTGAATGTGAATCTGCATTCTGACCTAACGTAATATTTATGTATTACTTCTTATCCCCAACTATAAGCAGAGCCTCATTAGCTAAATGGTCTGAAGTGGGTGGTTAGGAATCGCATCTCTCATCACCAGCTAGGTTCAAACTCTACTTGGATTATGGTTTTCTCCAGGCACATGGGTGTCCTTCATCATCCCAGCACTGAACACCTTAATTGAACTGAAAATTGTTTGACTTGGTCATAAACAATTACTCTATTTTCTCTCACCATATAACTTGTAAAAATGATGTTTAAATTACCAATGCTTAATAAGGATGGCATTGATAAAAAAACTCAAGTGTTTAATAATGGTAATGGAAGGTTATGGGGTCAAATCTGAAGAGGCATCCAAGACCTCACAAGGATAAGTGAATATTTTTCACCAAATGTTTGAATGGCACCTATAAACCTAGTTGTTTGGTAACATTTTTTGTGACAGTTACCTAGTAAGGTATGTATCCAGCCGTAATCCCTCTGCATTCTCCGTAAAGAGTGTAGGTGTCTCGTCATGGCTGCAACCATTCCGGGAACACCAGCCACAGTCTCTAGAAAACAAATCCTCCTGTAACATACAGAAAAATCATGACAGGTTGAATTAATATAAAATGAATCAAGCTTCACCACTAAAGGCCAGAGCATCTTGAGCGCAGGGATACCGGTATGTGGGTTCAAACAAGAGCTGTGTCACACACATGACTTTAAAATTTGAGATACTGCTTCCCTGCCTGGTATTGAAACTTAGAGGACAGATTATTGACTAGACTAAGATCAGCTGGTGTTGGTATGATAAGACTGGGGGAGTGGTATCTATGACTGTGTCCTACTGACTGTGCATGCTAGTACCAGGCAGGCTATAAATTACCTGTCAAATCTGTAGCATAAAAGAACTTTAAATAGATCTCATTGTGAAAAGCTGAAAAATTGCTGACGTGACGTTAATCAACATTGCAACAACTTAAAAGATCACCTGCCAGAAAGTGGTCTTGAACCTTTGGTTTTATCCCTCTCAATCTAGGTTTAAATTACAATTTAAGAAAACCCTGGTGTGAAAAGTTTGTCAGTTTGGTTGTTGAAGGTTAGCCCTTTTCTCAGGGTAATCTGGTTTCATCCACCGTCCAGGACTGACAGCCTTGATATAAATAAATAAATAAATACATAAATACTATTAAAATAAATAAATATTACTTACAATACCCATTTCTTTTCATCTCTTTCTCCCCAGTCAAATCTAGTCAATATATCAAAGGATTTCCTCATTGCTTTTACACTGTAGTAAGCCATCTGAAATAATTATATCAATAAACAAATCAATCAATCAATCAATCAATCAATCAATAAATAGTGACCACCTCTATACAAAGACCACTTGTCCATTAAGGTAAATATTTAAATGTTTTACATGAAGGAACCTTCATATAAAGTCCAGCTAACACTTTTCTTAACATAGTCAGGATAGTGGGCTTTCTAGATAAATGGGTCAACTATAGTGAAAGTGAATCCTGGTTTAGTTCTTTTATTTTAAAAATGGAGACATGATGTTAAATGATGACTTTCCCTTGCTAAAAGACTTTAATGTGGGAAAGTTTGTCAACTCACATAATCAATGTGAGTGGTTTTCTCTGGGTACCCCAGTTTTCTCTACCACTCATGAACTGGCAACTTCACATGAGAGAAATAATCCTAACTGTGCAATAACCAAAATATAAACCCTTTTTTAAAGAAGTCATTTCCGATATCATCATTTTGCTCAATATAATTATGTTTTGAATAAATAAATAAATAAATAAATAAATAAATAAATAAATAAATAAATAAATAAATAAATAAATAAATAATTAATAAATAAATTAAAATAAATAAACAAAGCAATAAAAATAATAATAAATAAATTAAATGACATATTACCTTGTCAACAAACTTCTCTGGAGGGTTGTGGGTGATTTGAACATTGTGCAACTCTTCATCAGTCCTAAAACATAAATAAAATACAAAATAAGCTTTACCTATGATAAAACTCATCTGCAAGCATGGATATGGTTTTATCAAGGCATTACACAAGGTTACCAAGGTAGATGGGATGTTACTGAGTTATAGTTGAGGTTATCAAGGTATATCCAAAATTTAAAACCATGATTAACAATATATGTGCAAGATTACTGTGGTATCCAAATTTACTGTTAAATCCATGGACACTTTGGTATATCCAAGGTTACTATGTGGTATATCCAAGGAAACTATGGTATACCTAATGTAACTATGGTATATCCAAGGTAAAATGGTATATCCAAGGTTACTATGATATATCCAAAGTAACTATGATATATCCAAAGTAACTATGATATATCCAAAGTAACTATGGCATATCTAAGGTTACTATGGTATACCCAAGGTTACTATGGTATATCCAAGGTCACTATGGTATTATTGAGGTTACTATGCTATATCCAACGTAACAATGCTATATCCAAGGTTATTATGCAATATCCAAGGTTACTATGGTATATCCGATGTCACTGTGGTATAGGAAGATTACTATGGAATATACAAGGTTACAATCGCATATCCAAGGTTTTTGTAGTATATTCAAGGTTACTTTGGTATATCTAAGGTTACTTTGGTATATCTAAGGTTACTTTGGTATATCTAAGGTTACTATGGTATTTCCAAGGTTACTAATGATATATCCAAGGTTATAATGGTATTTTCAAGATCACTATGGTATATCCAAAGTTACTTATGGTATATCCAAGGTTACTTATGGTATATCCAAAATTACTAATGGTATATCCAAGGTTACTAATGGCATATCCAATGTTACTATGTTATATCCAAGGTCACAATAGTATATTTAAGGTTACTAATAGTATATCCAAGGTTACTGATAGTATATTCAAGGTTACAATGTTATATTCAAGGTTACAAATAGTATATCCAATGTTACTTTCAGTATATCCAAGGTTACTAATGGTATATCCAAGGTTACAATGATTTATCCAAGGTTACTATGATATACCCAAGCTAAGGTTACTGTGGTACATCCTCGGTTACAATGGTATATCCAAGGTCATTTTAGTATATCCAAGGTTACTTTTAGTATATCGAAGGTTTCTACATGTAATAGTACATAGTATATCCAAGGTCTACGGTGGTCAAGCCATGCCCAAGTTTTTAGGCACATAAGTTGTCAATGCAAGACACTGAAATCAGCAAGTGGAGGAGTCAACTTACCATATAGGATGTGGTAGAGTGTGTGTTCCTATAGGTGGAGGGTCATCTGTAGTTACTGGTAAGTTACTGATCTGTTGAGTAATGACAGGCTTATCTGTTTTCCTATACAAAATATAATAAAAAATATACAATGATAAAAAAGAAAAGAAAAAGGAAGGAAAGCGTGGTGGTTCATTAATTAAATCTAGAGAATAAACGATGGCATGGACCATGCCAATATTGCAGAGAAGTTGTGAACTGTAACTATATAAATATATACAATATAGAAAATTACCTGGGAAACGTGCTTCTTTCTAAACAGTTTACGTTGTAATGTCACTTCCAGAGGCCCTGTTCTAAGAATTATATCTTCAGGACAAATTGCATCATACAAATTTACATAAATGATCCTAGTCTAGCCATGGAAAATTCTGATCGATGTTCTGAGAGAGAGAGAGAGAGAGAGAGAGAGAGAGAGAGATCGTACTTACCGGAAATGTTCCAGATGTGTAGGATCCGGAATTTTATCAAATTTCCCTTCTTTAAATTCTTTTATATTTTGATCAATGTCAGTTTTAGACGAAACTCCTCTAATCTAGAATAAATAAATAAAGGCTTATTGAGAAAACCGGAGTTACAGTATTCATCTACATTAACGTAACAAACGGTAATTATTAAGTATAAAGTATAATTCTACAATCGAAATATTACATCAACTCCCTTCAGTACAGTACAGAACTGTCGAAAGTTTAACACTGCGCTTACTAAAAGGAGTCGAAGTTCTGCTGTCAAGTGGCCAAGATATGGGTATAGTAGTCCTATCAATCTTAAACATACAAGCTTGTTATAAAATTACACTGACAGAGATCATTGTTATTTATTTTAACTTCTGAAACACACATACACACACAAGCACGCACGCGCGCGAATAATGGCCACTCACGTAAATTTGTAAAAGTGTCCCTTATGGATAGATGCTGGTGGTCCTTATATATAAAAATACTCTAAACAAAGAGCGATTGGGATAACATTTTCCTGAAAATCATGTGGTCCTAAAAAAGAGGTGGTCTTTAAGGCAGGTTTGACTGTATTTTTTAGGTTTGTATGTTAATTTATTTGTCTGATTAGTAATATAGTCTGAGAGTGAAGTTAAAGATTATATAAATTACTAATAAAAAGTTAACGCGTCAAATCTATACTAACCAAGAACCTTCATATAACCGACAGAAAGCATTGATGTTCAAACGATTGCAAAGCAGAGAAATATGCAATTATCAAATTTGGGGATGTATATATCGCTATCGGTCTGAGTATCAACTTAGTGTTAAATTGTATAAAATTAATCAATTGCTCTTTAAAAATCAACGACATTAAAATCACCTGCGACATACAATAGGTTTTTACCAATTTTAAAATACATGGAGGCAGAATATACCAAGGGAAAATACAATTAATTATGTAATTATTATTTATGTAATGACGATGAGTAATAGTGGCGAGTTTCATAATATTCTAAACTGTAGTCGTTTTTCGGGGTATATAAAGCTATTGAGATAGTACTCCCTTTTTAACTTCTCGCCCTCTCAATTAACTCTATGTAAATTTTGGCTAATTTTTTTTTTACAAAATGTTCAAAATGATTTTCTTCCGTCATTTTTTTCCAGTCAAACTTTAAAAGAATAATGCAAGTCTTCCTTTTAGACTTAAGTTAAAATTAAGTACTTTTTTCAGAAATTATCATATATATTTTAAAAAACGTTTAATACCACTTCAGTTTATTAATTAATTAATTTATTTGTTTAACCATGCAATAAAATTATATAACTAACCTGCGTCCAGTCTTTATTAAGATGTACTCCGGTTTTCTGCTGCAGACAACTTATAAATCCACTGGTAATCTTATCCGCAACATTATTTTGGACTGCAGACCGAGTCTGCATTAATCCATGTTTACACAAACAAATTGCCTTCAACGTTGTCATTTTTCTTAATAAATTACTTTTTTGTAAGATCAAGCTAAAAATCGAGCATTATATATATTAAAACGTCTAATGCAATCGGCTATACAGTTATATAAGCATCAATGAACCAATCAGAGTACACTGTACAGGCGCAGTTCAACCAATCAAGCACGGAGTTTCCTGCGGCTTGTTTCTAAAAATAGAAAATGTATTTGACATTAGGATTTACCTGGATAGGTTTCCGGAGTTCAAATACAAGTGCATTAAACATTTTAACAGGATATTTCAGATAAAATGACCAATTGTTTATAAAAAAACTTATTTATTAAAATTTTTATCTTGCAGTAACTGATCTTAAAGACAGTTTATTGATTTTAAATATTAGTATGAGTGACCTTGTTATGGAACGTGAGGGCATTTGCCATTTGACGTCACAATATACTGAAATAAACCCTTGCATTTCGTCAGTCGAAACATCAAGAAAATTCACAAGTACACATCAACTAAATATCCTCTAGTTGAACTATCAATTTCTGATTGATTTTACTGACTAGATTTTTGTTATATATAAATTATAAACATTTCATTAATTTATTTATAATTTATTTATATTCCTTAATCGTGGTATAATAATAAAAATATCAAAAAAGCTACAACTAAGAATTCTTTGTCAATTTCATTGATTTCAACAAGGTTTTTTTAATTGGATGTTTTTTATGGATAAATATCTCATTTATTTATTTGCTTAATTATATATAAACCGGGAACATATTAGACAAGACTCGAAGTCAGGTCATTATGTAACGCATTTTCCACTCTACTATTATATATACGGTATATATGCATTATAATAATATATACTTTCTTCCAGCCATATTCTTCGTAGGCCTACATGCTTTTACTTTTATTTATTTATTTATTTATTTATTTATTTATTTATTTATTTATTTTATTTTTTTAAATAAATATAACAACCTTAAAAAAATGGATTAGTATTACAAATACTTTACAAATAAGCTTTTGACTAAATGAAATAAAGTCACACTACCCTACTGTATTACCAATTGGTGATACGAAAGCAAAGCATTTTTCATAAAGAAGTATTCAAAATGGGTATACATCAGTATTCAGTACTTGGCAGTGTACACAGACAACTTATATAAGTCCAACATGCACTCATTAAAACAACATCATTCTGACTGCAAATCACATTGACATTAATCCATGTTGCACAATGATATGTCTTTAATGTAGACGTGCTGAAATAGTACTTGTTGTTATGTAAATAAGTTATTGAGTTTATATAAACAGTCACAAGGATGGTGCATTGCACAGGCGCAGTTTAACTGATCGTGCACGGAGTTTCCCGCGGTTTGTTTCTAAATATAGAAAATGTATTTGACATTGATTCTGTAATTAATATCAATATGCACGAAGTAGGAAATTTCATAAAACATGTCATGATCAATTGTTTATAAAACAATTATTATCATTTATATATTATTTTATCATTTTTTTATCTTACAATAACCGATCAATGTTTTTTTCCAAATAGACGTATAAAATTGGACTAAAAATTCAGAGGGTAAAATAACATGATAACAGTATTTCAATCTCTGTAAAAGAGGAAATAAAGAATGAGTGAATGAATGAATGACTGTAGATCAGGTCTGAATTAATCCATGTTTGCAAAAATAAAATGTGTGAAAGTAAACTGACGTGTTAAAATTTTAACAAAGAACTTTTTTATGATGAACATGTAAGTAAGGTATTAAACTTTATATAACAGGATTCACAATGATAGTACATTGCACAGGCGCAGTTTAACTGATCGTGCACGGAGTCATTTAGTTCCAGCTTTTTGTTTCTAAATATAGAAAATGCATTTGCCATTGAAATATACAACTTTGCATTTATTGTAAAATTCTATGAGTATACGATTCTTATATAATAAAATGAATTGCATTGAGGAGCACCCGGTCTCACTTCCCTCGCGGAAGTTCACGTGTCTAACCTTACTTGACAGTTCCAAAGTTTTTACTTTTTACTTTGCTTCTGGATTTTGTTTCGGATTAGTATGGTTTTTTATTGAATGCCTAGATAGCTTCCGGAGTTCAAATCCAAATGCAATTAAACCTTTTAACAGAAAAGCTTAGACAACACCGTCAGTTTTTTTTTATAAAACACGTATATAAAAATAAAAATATGTCTTTTAATAGTTTTAAGGATTGTTTGAGTGACCTTGTTATTGAACGCGAGGGCATTTGTCAATTCATTTCATAAAACATTAATCTGAAATGACATTTATACCGAGCAAATATGATTGCCACACCTTTTTTGCATAACGAACTGAATTTTAAGTGCTTTAGCATAGTATACGTATGCTGTTAATGCAAAACATTAATAAAATTGAAAAAAAAATGGTTTGAAATAAGTTGTCTCAAATTACTGTCTAGGCAAGGAAACATCAACAGTTTTTAGGAACTTTAAATATTCATTTCAAAATTTTTATCATTCACGAAATCTACTTTTTTGAAACTATTGCAATTGTTGTCCGACAAAAAATTTACTCCGGCTGATACTGGTCGTTAAAATCAGCTGCCATCTTTAGACCACTAACGTTTTAGAAATTGCTGAAGTAGGGTTGTTCGATATTGTAAACAAATATTGAAAAACAAAGACATATGATGTAGACATCTCCCTTCAAGAGCAGGCACAGTCTAACACTCATTTTTAACCAAGTATTTCCTTAACTTACACCGGACTAATTTGAAATCTGAATAATTTTGTGAATTTTCAAAATATTCACGAAAATGTAATTTTGAAGCTCATGCTAAGCTAAATACAGCTTTATTCTAATTTTGATGAAATTTTGCATATTTAGTGCGATATAAAATATTGTCAAAATTTGTCAGAAATAAGCAACAAAACATTATTTAAGGAATGCTTGTGAAACTGCGACTAGTTCTCCTATACATAGCGTTGTTTGGAGAGGTATAGTAACATCTCCCATCGGCTCGGTCAATATACCTCTCCAGACAACAATACAAGGAAACAGTTTCCCTTGTGAGAGGTCCATAATAGATTAAAAGTACACATGAACTTCTGTTAGGACGTTAAACTATTTATAAGTTCCGTTTTAAGTATATGGCGTAATCACGAAACTGTACATAACAAGATGACTAAGGCCTTGGTGATTTAAATGACAGGCATTATTCTGAGTATTAACATTAACCAGGTGTTGTGATGTGTACTCAATGATGTGTGTTGTTTGTTGTGATGTGTGATGTTGTTGTGATGTATGTTGGTCTTGTGATATGTTCTCAGTGTTGTTTGTGCTGTGTGTTTGTGTGATGTATGTTCAATGGTTTGTGTAATTTTGTACCTATCGATGTATTTTAAAGGGTTCCATATAGCATGAAATCCCTTTAATTGTAATGTTGACTAGTCACTGGTGACTTTATTCAGTTCATAACTAAATCACTAGTGAAAAATATCATTCGAAACAATTTCAAGGGTTAAACAAAATGATGTGTCATGGTTTATATACATGGTACCCATGTACCAATAATATGGAGAATGCATATCATAATAACTTCATATACAGTACAGACCTGTCGAAAGTTTAACACTAAGCTTACGAATTAGTGCCGAATAGACAGCTTGTGTCTGTCGTTATCTCGACGACATTTCAGCAGCTGCTATATTTTTAGCCATTGGCTATCCGAAATGCGGCCTCTCGGCATCCGTACTTCGACTCATTTTCGTTAGTCAAGTGTTAAACTTTCGACAGGTCTGTATTGTACATCCTGTTTTTGTCAAGTGAAAAGGGTTGGCCTATCCTGTTTTGTTTTCATTTACTTGGGGATGAAATGGCATTATCTGAATATTTGACATGAACAAGGTTTAAATTAAGTGCAGTACTAACTTTTAAATTTTAAAAATTACTAACTTATAAACGGTTGAATATGATTTGACATGGGCCCGGTAAATGCGTTGTGGTTGTATAAGGCGTAAGATGACAGTCTATATACTTTCCCTTTTAGCATGTGTGGTCACACACACACACAACACACACACACACACACACACACACACACACAGAAGGATATTGGTGGCAAAGTGCTTTTTGTAACGCCTTATGGATTAGTCAAAAACAAACATACTAATCCATGTCCGAATCACAATCCAGAAGCAAAGTAAGAACTCTGGAACTGACAAGTTAGGTTAGACACGTAAACTTCCACCAGGGAAGTGAGGCTGGGTGCTCCGGAACAGTAAGCATCCTCTGTTTAGCTAGCTACACCCGCAACGTGTGTAATCTAAATTGTGTGAAATGAACACAGATCCATGACCTATTGCATTTCCAATAGTTTTAGGGCGAAGGCATTTGTGGTTATAAATTTAAATGTAATGACAGACCTGTCGAAAGTTTAACACTGTGCTAATAACATGAAAAATAAGCAGTCGGAGATCGACTGCTGAGTGGAGTTGAGTTGAGTTGAGTAATAGTGTTTAAAGTCCCAGTCAAGAATATTTCACTTATATCGAGACGTCGCCAGCTATAGGCGAAGGTTTAATTTTGCCTGTGCGTTGCGCAGCGCTGATGGCATTATACAGCAGGGTTCTTAAACCTACCAAGCCTACCGTGACACGGGACTTCGTTTATTTTAAGTTGCCATCCGAAAGAACCATGACTATCATTTCGTAATGCCGAGTGCTTGGCGAAAGAACAGTCACTACCTACTTTCAAGTCTTCGGTCAGACCCGGCCGGGAATCGAAATCACGACCTCCCACGTACGGAGCGAGCACTCTGCTGAGTAGCCAAGTAGACGAAAAGCTGATGATGGAGAGAGATGGATGGTAGCTGCTGAAAACCTGTCCAGATATGACTGACCAGCAGCCGAAATAAATCCGGCACTAATTCTATAGGCTAGTGTTAAACTTTAGACAGTTCTGTTCTGTACACTGGGCCGTGTATACAACCAGACCCCGGTTTCAAAACCATACCTTAGCTAAGATTTTAATAACTTAAATTTAGCCGTTGGTAAGCTTTCTTAATTTAGAACTACTAAAAATATTTTGACATAACAAAATATTTTTAATCTAGCAACAGTCCTCAAAATGACACAATAAATTCACAAATATCCTAAAAAGTTATAAAGATTTGAAATTGTGCTAGATTTAACTGAAGGAAAATCTTAGCTAAGGAATAATTGTGAAACTGTGGTCTGGGCTTTCTATTTCGATTTTATCGATTTAGGTAACGAAAACAAGAACAATGTTGGTTACTGTATAAAAACGTGTAATTGATAAAAAATGGACATGTACATAGAATGAACATATAATGAAAAACAAACTTTAAATGAACAAAACATTTGTAGAAATAAATGAACTTTTACATCTTAAATCTCTACCAATGGGTTGGTCACAATTTTACAAGCAGTAGAGGAACACCTATTGGTCAATTTGGCCGTAATTATCTTTCAATATATAGATGTAATAGATTTTCAGCAGAGAATACCAATTTGATAAAATTGCAGTTTTCTTGTTAAAAAATAAATCTACGAAAGAAATTATTTTTCTTTCGATTTTGAAAGTCAAACGTTTTCGATGGGAATTTATATTCGTATTTAAGGAACCACTGCAAAAATATACCCCACGAATAGCGTTGATTTACAAATATTGATTAAAACACTTTCTTTCGATATCGAAATCAAACGTTCCCGATTGGATTTTAAATTCACAGTTGATCAGTCACTCGGAAATATATCCCCACGAATATTGTTGATGGAAGTTAAAAGTTAAACAAACGCACTTTCATTCCCGAATGTTTGTGAAACAAATCTAATGACAGTTGGTTTGGTCCATTTTTCTGAAGTGATCTGTATTGATGTTAAAACTCTTCATTTTGGCATAAAGTCGTTTCATTATTTCTGAGTCCAGTGTTCTCTGTCGGCTAAGTATCCAGGCGAATTCGACATGGCTGATTCCGAGGAATGGTCCACATGAGTAGATTAAGGTGTAGGTTTTGTAATCAGTGTCTAAGACCCAGTAATCTCCCCATGGTTGTTCTGAAAATAAGTGTATATTTAAAATAAAAATAATACAAATAATACAAATTCTCAAATCAATCAATCAATCAATCAATCAATCAATCAATCAATCATACTATGGGAGATGGGCCATCTCCGCTGTAGTGACCCCAATTTTTTTTATCTTTCATTAATTATTCTGAATGACAACCAATTACATATTCAACATAAGTTCAGGTTTTACTTAGTTGACAATTTCGCAATTTTTTCACCAATAATTACTTCATATTTTACAAAACCCGCAAATTTTAATTTTGAATCTTTACACATTTCTACTTCCGTTTTAATATTGCAGATCGTCTAGGCATTTATTTGGACAAGTGCTGTTCTAAGAACGTGACAAGCCACCTCTTAGTCTTGTTTAAATAGCACAATATAAAAAAAGTCAGATACGTTTTAAAGCTTTCGTCATTGGTCTGTTTTACTTACTTGCTGAAAATCTTAACTGAAGCTGAGCTGATCCATCAGTAGCCGCCATCTTGGCTTCACCATGGGCAACAACGTGCTGACCAAAACTAAAATATAAATATTAATTTGTGGTCATTTACAATGGCCTTTCTAGCATAACATTTAGTAGGACATCCTCCAAGACCAACCACTTGTTGCCACGCCAGCGCCACAAAGCGGTAAAAACAAAAGTTTAAACAACATGGTGCAAGCCGGGATACAGTACTTCCGCTAGAGACAGGGCAATGGCCTTTCTAGCAAAACATTTAGCATCAAAGATGAAATGCATGTATGAGATTATTTGATCTGAAAACAGCTATTCAGAGATAGCTAGAACATAATGAAAGACTAGCTACGACTAAACGCTAAACGAACGAAATAACATGACAGGGAAAACACATATAGATATGGTGGGCCCAGTTGTTAACAGCTTCGTTAGCTTAACCACCTTGTAAGAAAAAAAAAAAAAAAAACTGAATCTCGAGTATATAAAAAAATTTAAAAACTTTATCTATAATAAATATATTACGTTTAGAGGCAACTGGAATGTTTGCTGATTTTTTTGGGTTCCGCATAACAGAGCTCTAGACAACCGTCTATGTTGTAAAACATCATGTAATGCAAACGAGAGTCAAATTAGCGATTAAATTTCGATATCGTACAAAAACTTAAATCCGAGGTTTCAAATCAATCCACGTGTAATTATAATGGGTCGCAACAATAGCTTAAGCAACAAATGAAACTGTCCACTCAGAAGTCAAGAAAAGTTTTGCTTATAGCTTTCGAGTGATGTAATGGCACTTGCACCACATAAGCTCTTTACGGCGTCCTGGTTTTGCAATCATTGCTTAACCAACTTCAAGTTGGTAATTATAATGGGTCGCAACAATAGCTTAAACAACAAATGAAACTGTCCACTGAAGTCAAGAAAAGTTTTGCTTATAACTTTCCAGTGAGGTAATGGCACTTGCACCACAAAATATATTTACCGCGCCCTGGTTTTGCAATCATTGCTTAACCAGCTTCAAGTTGGCAAATTTTGCAATCTTTTCTAATACTAAATAACTAATTACTAATTTTTGACTAAAAGTAAATATAAATGAAGTGATCTCAAAATGACAAACATTCCTGGATATCTTAAAATTTAGTAAAGTTATTACAGTATGAAAGTTACCAGATTAAAGCTGAGGTAAATCTTAATTAAGGAATGTTTATAGAGCCGTGACTTGGCCGTTCAGCTAACTTACTAATTAAATATACAATGTACTTACAATCCTTTGCCTGTATTTGTAATATTAAGATGACCATCGTCCATTAAATCATAGTGTGCCTTCGCGCATGTTTGGCCGAATTCAAATATGGCGGGAAATTTCTCAATTTCATACCAGTCACCTAAGTACTAAAAAAGTAAAAATAAAAGATTAATTCAATTTTAACGGATACGGTTCAGAGCTCGTATGACAAATGTATCCAACTGAGATTACCGCTTTTAAATGTCATATACCATTTTTTTAATGTATTTTATGATTAAATTCAAAAAATGGTATATGACATAAATACCACTATATATCATTCTAAAATAGGCTAAAACAGTCTCCTGAGTGACAGATATTCCCTGCCTAAAACTGACATACAACTCATATTTTTTTGTGAATATAAATGAAATTGGAGACATTTGTAAGTTTTTACTAACCGACGAAAATGGAGAAATTCACAAAGCAACAAACGCGCCAACCCTCAGAACACTTTGCAGTACGTAGGAAATGTACTTTTTGCTTCAACAGTTTACATATTATAAAATTTGTTTTGTTAACTGTGGTAACAGCAATATTTGAATGTAAAAGCGTAAAAATAATGTAACGCTATTGACAAGCTGGTCGAGAAACGGATAGCTGTTCGGTCACGAAAACTATCACATCTCATTCATTCTTCAACAACAGTGATCCGACTTCACTGTTAAACTGTCCACTGGTATTGCAGATATACCGAAGCTTGAAATTCATAAAGCAATCATAGATAAACAATTTTCCACGTAATGACTTTTCTCCAACTTGTTATTTGACCAGTTATTATATAGAGTGGAATACATATACGTTTTGAAGTTATCCCTTGTTTAACTCCCTCCCTTACTCCATACCTACCCCCTTCCAAAAGTGTTTAAGTTCTTAAAAATTGATAATATTTAATTTATATACTTACAGCATTGATATCAAAAGACTGTTGAAATGTAACTGTAGGGCATCCTCCAAGACCAACCTCTTGTTGCCATGATAACGCCACAAAGCAGACTACCAGCAAAAGTTTAAACAACATGGTGCAAGCCGGGATACAGTCAGGAACACTGATGGCAGGTTTCGCAAAAACCTCTTTTTATACCATTTTGGTGCCAGGTTCTCACGTTTTCAATTATGAAATAAATTTTATGTAAGAAATTTGCCTCGTGTCATTCCACGCTGCTGTTTATTATGTGTTCCCCCTTGCCTCGTGACTTTTATATTGGAGATTTAGGTATTTTTTGAAGAATGGATAGATAAATTGTTATCAGCATACTGAGGGTATTCAATGGTCATTTTGTTTTTGTTGTTGTGACCTTTAAAGTACAGTTAAGTACGTATGTACCCAAAACCACCTAATACCATTATAGTTTAAACAATATTTTTATTTTGATAAAATACATGATACATAATTACGAATAGATACAATGAGGATTCCGGAACAAGAGTAAAACTCTTATATAAACCAGTCTCCTTCAATATAATATGTTACAATATATACATCAACATGAAGTTACAATGTTAAATAAATAAACTAATGGATATATACTTAATTACTGAATTGATTAAATACATAAGTGAATAAATGTAGATTAGGAGAACATCAAAGACAAGCAAAAATATAATATAATATAATATAATATAATTATATAATATAATATAACATAACATAACATAACATAACATAACATAACATAACATAATATAATATAATATAATATAATATAATATAATTTTAATATAATATAATATAATATAATAATATAATATAATATAATATAATATAATATAATATAATATAATATAATATAATATAATATAATATAATATAATATAATATAATATAATATAATATAAATATATGATATAATGTAATATAATATGTGGGTGTTTGTCAGTACAGAATAATTATCTGGTAAATCGTTTCGATTGTAAAATAAATTCTTGAACTGATAGAAATATTTCTTTATTTTGTTGGGGTGATAACATTGGGTCTCATTTGTACTTAAAACATAAGGAAGAGTGCATATGGTTCTTAATCGTATGTGTCTATAGAGATGGCAAGATAAAAGAAAGTGTTGAGTGTCTTCGACAAGACCACAGTGACAATAAGGATCATTGACTAAGTTTTTGTGAAACAAATGACATTGCAAGGAACTGCATTCTAACCTTAACCTAGCGTGAAGTATTTGCCCCATTCGGGTTCCGCAATTATAATAAAAAGGTACTTTGAAACTGTTAGTTATTGAGTTTTTAAAAACAGTTAAGGAATTATTCTTAATATCATTTGGCAAATCATTCCAACTTCTTATAACTGAAGGTACGAATGAATTAAAATAAAAAGAGGTTCTGCACATAATGCTTTGAAAATTTTGGGAACCTCGTGTATTATGAGAATGAATTTCGTTATAGGACTGTGGAACAAGGTTGCATAGATAAGGAGGGGCTAAATGGTTTTTCATTTTGTAAAACTGGATTAATTTGTGGTTTCTTCTTCGAGTAGCTAAAGTTTCCCAGCCTGTTTCAAGATATAAAAGTCGGATACTTGTAAGCTTTGTAGCTCCACAAACAATACGGGCAGCCTCAATATTAATATTTTCAACTCTTTGCTTAAGCGTTTCAGATATGTTGTCCCAGATAACATCACCATATTCCAATAAGGGCCTGATAAAACTAAAATATATGTTTTCTAAAACATCACGTGATAATATAAATTTATATTTTCGTAATATGAAAATCCTGAAATTGGCTTTGGATAAAATATTGTCTATATGTCTGTCCCAAGAAAAGTCAGGAGTAAAAGTAATGCCTAAGTGCTTGTGTTCGTCAACGTCTTGTATTAATGTTTCGTTCATATAAAGGGCAGGGTGAAATGGTTTTATTGCTTTTTTAGATATCAACATAGTCTCTGTTTTATTTGGATTAAAAGACACCAGCCATTTTTTTGACCACTCATTTATTTTGTCTAGGTCGTTGTTGAGCATTGCCGCTGAGTCATAAGGATCATCACCGTTACAGTAGAGAGTTGTGTCGTCTGCAAACAGTCTAATTGTGCTATTTATATCTATGACAATGTCGTTTATATATATAAGAAATAATATTGGTCCAAGTATTGAACCCTGAGGAACCCCGGCATTTATATTAAGCCATTCAGAAATGCTATTTTTTATTGTAACTCTATTTCGACGATTTGAAAGATAGTTTTCAAACCATAGGAGCAATTTGCCCGATATGCCGATTGCACGCAATTTTATTAATAAACCAGTATGCCATACCCTGTCGAACGCTTTACTTATGTCGCAAAAGACAACCCTCACCTCTTTGCCGGAATCTAAAGCATTAACAACATCGTTTGTTACATCGATAAGTTGACAGACGGTAGAATCACCAGTTTTGAACCCAGATTGTAGATTCGTAATGATATTGTTTGCCGTAAGAAACCCATTGAGATATTTGAGAACACATTTTTCAAAAACTTTACCAAGTATGTTGCAGAGAGATATCGGTCTGTAGTTTTTACGTCACTTGGATCGCCTTTTTTATATAACGGAATAACGTTTGCATCTTTCCAGCAATTTGGAAAAGTGCTCTCATTTAGCAGTTTGTTGAATAGCTTTGTTATTGGTATACACAGTTCGTTGCTAGCATACTTAAGCAGTCGCGGGTTGATATAGTCGGGGCCACAAGCTTTAGATATATCTAAAGAAGATAGAGCTTGTCGAACATCATCAATCGTTAATATAATATTATCAAATTCAAAATTTGATGTACCCAAATCGGGAATGTCTATATTTGAATCGTCAATAATTGATTGCTTACAAAAATATTCATTTAAAATGTTAACTTTGTCATTATCGTCGTCGTAAAGATTATTATTGTAAAGCAAATCGGGAATAGCTTTCTTTTTATTATTATCAATAAACATTCTAGCGATTCGCCACCATGATTTAGAAGATATTGCATTTTCTCGTAAGTTATTCGCCAGTCCGTTGATGTAGTCCTTTTTCGCGTTACGTATCGCAGTGACGCATTTATTTCTTATTTCTCTGAAAGAAGCCCAGTGAATAGCAGAATTTGTTTTCTTAGCTTTATTGTGTAGCCGTCTACGTTTTCTAATCATTCTTTTTATGTCGCATTTGACCCAAGGTTTATCGTTTTCTCTTATAGTAACTAATTTGTTTGGTATGCATTCGGACGCGATTTGTAAGATAGTATTTGATATGTCAATAGATGTTTGATTTAAGTCAGTGTCTTGAAAATTTTTGTCCCAGTCGGTCTGTAATATTTTTTGTCGATAAAGGTCAAAATTTCCGTTTTTATAGTCCCATACTTTACGAGTGTAGGACTTTTTAGTTGTTTTTTCTATACTTATAATTAAAGATATTGGACAATGATATCGTGTGTTAACATCAACAAAGGTTTCACAAACATCACTATGTTCAACAGGAGTAGTATCATTAACTAAAAACAAATCTATAAGCGAACATGAATGTTCAGTATAATGAGTTGGTTCAACAATAAGTTGAGTAAGGTTAAAATTTGACATTAATTCATGTATATTACCAGTAGGATTTTTAAACTGATCTTCATTAAAATCACCAGTTATAATCATATAATCATGCTTACTTTCAGAAGCAAGTTCAATAGAATATTCTATTTCTTGCCAAGATGTATTAGCATCTGGCGGTCTATAAAACGCACCAAGTAATATAACTTTTCCTTTAACAACCATTTCACACCAAAGGCATTCTATATTCTGAACTTGTAGTTCAGGTCTGTGTTTAAAATGTATAGAATCATTTATATAAACAATGACTCCCCCACCCAGTCTAGCTTCTCTATCAAATCTTATGGGTTCATGATAACCATCTAAATATATATCTTTAGAAGAAATGGTGGAATTGAGCCAAGTCTCTGTAAAAATTAAAACATCATACTGACTAAGTTCACTATTGATTAAATCGATTTTTGGTAATAAACTTTGTATATTGAGATGCAGAAAAGAAAGATATTTGCTTGACAATTTTTCGACATTGGAGCTTGTATGCGAAGTATTTGTGCTTGGGTGCTGGTACTCGTTTGTTGGGCCAGAATTTTTTTCAACGTCGCCTGATATATACAACATGTTTCTTAAACAGGTGACTGCTAATGCAAGATAAAATATATCATGATACCATTATAAAATGTACGTATATTCATTTTGTGATATTGATAACTTATTTAATATAATATGTGATAGTATCTAATATTTGGGCTAAAAGTGTTTATATTTTGAGTAATGCTAAGTTATTCTTTCTCTTGTTTCAGTTACTTGTAAACTAAGCGTTTTGTTGTATGTAATGCATTGTAATAGAGACAAACTACTAGTAGATTAATATTAACAAAATAAACTCCTTCTCCTGCTTATGATGTATTTGTTTCCCAATCAATACATTATTGTAAATCGTGTTCACACTACGAGGACTTTGTTTAACGAAGCAGACTGCTTACACATAAATTGTTGACTCAGGGATATTACAAGCCTAGGCTTATCAAGGCCCTCAAAAAGTTTTATGGCCGTCATCACAGTATTGTTGATAAGTTTGATGTCTCTGTGTCCAGGATTGCCCTGGATATATTTGACATCCCATAGTTCCATGTTCATTTCACGCAATTTTGATTACACACGTGGACATGGATTAGTATGTTTGTTTTTGATTTTGGTTACCAGTATTTCTATTCATCAGAAATAGGATATTTCTGTTAGTTCCCAAATTTACGAAGCAATAGCTGGGATAAATGAACAGTCTGTAATAGACAATAAATACTAGTGATACTACCAAGAAACAAAACGATAGGTAGGGGAAATAAATTTATCCGATTCATCTATATACTTTGGTATTTCCGATAGTTTTTAATGTTGTCAGACTCAAATGTGCCATGGCAATACAGCAACATATAAATCTCGAGATTCAATGTCTATACATAACAAAATTACAAGAAGTAGAGTACAAGAGATTTAATGAAAACTCATTTTTCACACTATTGAAAAATGCAAATTTTCATACAATCACCAAACTTTCTACATATCATTGTTTTATAAATATGTTGGGAACAGACGGGAGATGTAACAAACATGTTTTAAACACTTATTGGCAAGCATGGTTCAAAATAATAAATTTTTGACATTTTCGTATTTTGGGGGTAGGGGAAAGATAATAATTTGCTACTGTATTATGTTTATATATTTCCGAAGTTTCGTAACATTTTTATCCACAGGACTACCAAGGCTTTATAAAAATATATATAGTTTTTCAGATTTAATGCATAAATAACAAATTTACAAGAATCGATAGATATGATAAAAACGCACTTTACAGCATCGATTTTATCGCTTATTTTAAAATTTTGACACAAAATCGGAAAACTGTCAGGATGTTTTGCATTTTAATCTATCATGTGTCCACAATGAGAGATAGAATGAACATTTTTGGTTGTTTTTTTGCCACAGAATGCTTCAAAATCTGTAATTATTAGTTTTTCCCAAAATTTAAATTTGCAGAGACTTTTCTTCAAAAACTGTTTCTGGACAATTTGATGCGTAAGAAATTAGTCTTCAGTAACTAGGGACATTTTCCTACAAGAATCAACCTTCAAACCTTTTGGCTTCGTTCACCCGGATTTAGTGCATGATCTCTTGGACTACAATCATATAGAATATTTCTGGAGTGAGTAAAACGTAATCGTTACGGAATTTCAATATACAAATGGTCATTTTTAAAATAAAATCCCAATACCGGAAATATTTTCTATTTTACAGATACATTTTATAGTAATAGCAAAGCGATTTTCAAATAGACTGGGCTCTAGTAAATCAACATTATCACATTTTTAATTCATTGCATTTTTATGACTTTTTATCAAAGTTACATGTACCTTATCAAAGTTCTTCGATCCAAGATTTTGAATTATGTATTAGATAGAATTTGGTTCTTTTAAGGGTCAAATGTGGCCTTTATTTAGAAATGATTAAAATAGAAAAGGCGATGTGAAGATTAAAAGCATATTCTTGCAACCACGAACGTTACAAACGAGGGGAATATGGCAGGAGTTATCTCCCTTTGGACGTGATGTTAAACTGGTACTTAAGACTTTTGTATAAGGTACCTATACACAATTTCAACATTATATGCAGGGGCGTAGCTGGGGTGTTTATGATGTGGACGCCTAAAGAGGGCAGGGGGTTTGGGGCCGCCCTGATGCGAATTTTCGGCCCTCCAGGGCGCTGTTTATCAGAATTTTTCTTATAATTTTATGCTTTGCTGTGGTAGTTTTTGTCGTTCTTTTGAGGACTGGTTCTTTCCTAAACCTGAAGACGAGGTAAAAGGGGATCTGATGTTGTATGGCATAAGTGCGACAAAAGTGCGATAAAAAATTAAAAAAGCTTCCAATTACAAAGAGTCAGCAGGGAACAATTTAGAAACTCTTTTTTTTGTTTAATTAAAACAGTGCTTGACTGGAAGCATTTAGATGAGGAAACTGTGCATGCCAAAACAGTAGAGGGCTTCCAACACGCCCTCCAACAATAACAATAACGCCAACAATACCAAGCAGCTCTCTCTCTCTCTCTCTCTCTCTCTCTCTCTCTCTCTCTCTCTCTCTCTCTCTCTCTCTCTCCCGTTGATCAAATATCCAGAATTGGATAAATCAACTATAGATAGAGAAATTTTTTGACAGGTCTGTACTGAATTGGGATTTTCCGAAAATTTTAAGGACACAATGATTGACTATCCTAAGATATTTTATCTACACCTTAAAATAATGAACCTGATTTAAATTAGTTTGCAAAACAATACCCTTACATGCCATTCACAAATTATAAACAAAAGACTTTAATTTTTGAATTGAAACAATACACGATGACCCACGATTGTACAAGTCTGGTTTTTCCGTGTATTTTATTGGCAACGTACCGCAATTTTCTGAAATTTATAACACACTTTAAAGATTAATTTTAAGGTCAAAGTTACCTATACCTACACACATGTACATTTTCCACCGATGCTGTGATTGATGGCACACAAACTACTGAAAACGATATTAATATATGTTTATAATTTTTACAATCCCCGTTTTTTTTTTCAAAATTGTAGCCATTTCACCTACAGTAGGTGACATTTCGATATAAGTGATATATTCTTGACTGGGGCGTAAAACTCCATTCAATAATCAACCAATCAATCAATCTCCAATGTTTTTGCCATCATGTCATTAAAAAAAATCTGAACACTGTCATATAACATTTTTTAATGTACTTAATGATTAAACTTAAAAAATGGTATGATAATTAAATAGAATGCGATATGACAATGTAATTCTCAAGATAAAGAATATAGATTTACATTTGACCTTCAATAACAGGTTTATTATAATTATGATATTTATTTGTGTGTTTTGTATTTTGTTTACTTGTTGGTGCATTAACAGTACGGACCTTTCGAAAGTTTAACACTAATCCATTTAAAGAATTAGTACCGAATCGGCAGCCGCAGTCATCTCGGCCCCTCGGAAAACTATATCTCGACATTTTTTTCGGCAGCTGTTATCTATTTCTCGACAGGTAATTGCTCACTAACGCTTGTCATAGTTCGGACACTCTGGAGCGACTTTCCACTCCTTTTCGTTATTTCAAGTGTTAAACTTTTGATATGTCTGTACGTAGTCCGACTAATCAGCCCACTAAACCCCCATTTTAATTTTTTGACTTTTTGCAGGTTTTCTTTTCTGCCGTTTTCGCCAGAAATTTCAAGAATTCAATAATGGAAGCTGTCAGACCACAAACCCCCAAAAAGTCAAAAAATTAAAATGGGGGTTTAGTGGGCTCATTAGTCGGACTAGTCTGTACGGTACGCTTGCAGTTTATTTAGTGTTCATTGCAGAGTTCAAAAGTATGGCAATTTTTCAAATCTGGAAATTAAAAATTTTTGGCGTCCATTATCTAAGACATGTCTATATAAAGACCAATAAGAAGAAAAGAAGACCTCAGAATTAACACAGGCCATTATACGCAATTTGCATATTACTGGTTTTCCGTAAATACAAACCAACCACCCACACCGATCTATGTTAACAAAACCCGTTACGAAAATAGACAATTAATTTGCTAAAATATTTGACCATCTAAAGTTGAGATAACCTCATATATATTAATAAGTTTATTTTAATCACCTTTTTAAAAAATCATTCATTATTCACCATGCATTACCAGTTTTGATGCATTGTTTCAACGAGGTTACAATTAAACATGCTTGGAAAACTCAGTTGTTGTCATAACGATCATTATGAACTTGTTCAACTTGTTGCAATCTAGTTTCCATGCAATGGCAACAGAAACATTGAAATACACCACATGGCATGAGTATACTTGTATACAATACAATATATAGTGTCATATTATACTTTTTTTTAATTCTGAATGAAATATTAAAAAATTTATAATATGAAAAATGTCCGACTAATCAGCCCACTTAAAACCCCATTTTAATTTTGGACTTGTGGTAAACCTCCAAACAATTCAAAAATTAAAATGGTGGGTTTAGTGGGCTAATTAGTCGGACTGACTTGTATATCGATATTACGATGGTTTCAAAGAGTTTTAAGTAATGGTGTTTTACATCCCATTCAAGATTTTTATTTATTTATTTATTTATTTCGAAGTGCTTGGTTTTGGGATGACATCGGATACCAGAGTACCATGATAACAATATGGACATTGGACAAACGAAAGACAAGCTATCTTACACTAGGATCTGTTCTCCATGCAAAAACTATTTAATCATAAAGATACATGTACTTTGATACTATCAAGTATCTGTAATTGTAAACAGGGTCACTCCTCCAGGTATGTAAACCACGGGGGGTATACCAATTTCCCGAAAATCGCATCCAGCCGATGGATACGCGCTTTATAGCATCCGTCCGATGGTTACTTCATACATTCGTGTGTTACAGCATCCAGCCGAGGAAAATCATCACGATGAGATACAGGTAAAGAGAGATTTTTGCGAATTTACAAGGTTTTGATTAAGTTAGGTGATGGAATGTGGTATAAGAATGGTCTTGCACTGTATTGACATCGTCAGATTGCATATGGCATTCAGAATAATCAAACTAACTCCAGAAATGTTACTCTGAGCAGACAATGTTGATTTTTTCAATATAAAATGCTTCATCTTATGTGTAAAGGTGTAATTTTTAAGTACACACGCACAACACAACACTCTTTTTGTTCCCTTCCATTTTTGCTTGCAACTATGTAATTAAGTGTAATAAATCGGACGTTAAAGATTTCGTAGTACGGCATCCGTCCTGCAGTTTACAACAGTGGTACGGCATCCGTTCCTTAATGTTACGGCATCCGTCTTCAGAAATGACATTTCGTTTTGCTCCACTTTTGATATATAACCTTGTAAGTAGCGTTTGTACGCAATTGATTATAATCAAGCAACACGCCTTCACCACTACTGATGTATTAATATTACAATCTGTATATTTATAAAATGAAAAGTGACTTAAAAATAGCCAGAGCTACAAATAACACACCACAGCAAAAACAGGAAACTTAAGAAAAAAGAAGCACGATACATGTATATGAGAACACATGTAGGGACCACTGATTATAAAACTCCCGACTGTGGACAGACAGTGTGTACTTTTGCGGGGCCCTAACTATTTAACAATTAAAATTATAACCAGTAAACCAACAATCCGGCATGAAACATTCATATATGACTGAGTAACTCTTCTTTCGTTCAGAACTATCACTATGTATTTTTCATAAAAATTCAAAAGTAGCACAGGACAGAACATTGCGGTTCAGCTGGAGGGGGGAGAGGGATAATTTTTTAGATTTATCAGAGATCCAACGAGAGGAGCTTGTAACGCTTTTACCACTGATCATGACATCAACTCCACTGAGAAGTAGGATTTGCAGTTGTGGGAAGGATTTCTTGGCAAACTCCACTCAAAAGTCCCATTTAAATGTTCGACATGCACCCAATTTTTTTTTCAGGTACAGCTGGTCTCAAGGGCCATGTCAAGGCAAAGCACACTAGACATTGGATGTGCAGCAGCTGTGAAAAAGTCTTTAAACGGCGTTCAAGCTTAAACGAACACACGAAGGTCAAACATTCTGATAAGGGTAAAAGACTCCTTCGCAATATGTGTCAAAAGAAGTTTACCCGCCTCGGCCATCTGCATGATCATATGAATTGCCATTAATCAAGGGCGTCTCACAAAAGCCGATGCAAGCGGAGCTTTGCGAATAAGTGCAGTTTTATGCGGCATGAGCGTGAGTGTAACGGTCAAGCGAAAAATGTTTGTTCTATTTGCAAACGCAATTTTACTTGCAGCTCATCTCTGAGAGACCAATACAAATAATCCACGGGGGCAAGAGGAACATATGTGAATTTGGTAACTCCTACAAATGGAGTTCGGGTCTTCAGAGGCATCTAGGAAGTCTTGTGCATGATCAAGCATACGGGTTCCAACTGCGTCGGGTGACTAACTTTGATGTCTCTGGGATCTTAACCTGGCCAAGAACTGTCAATCAGATTATGATGTTGGGGCAGCTTCACATAAATATATACACGGGTTTCATGTGCATTTTGTTTCAGTGCTACTGCAATTAGATGTTCTAATATTTCAAGGAATAAAACATGTACTAATATTGCAACATTTGAGACTTTTTTATTTTAATCAGACTTTGGTTCCAAATAATTATACTATTCACTGTATACAAACAAAGATGGATGCCGTACCCAATATTACTTAAAATATCTGGATGCCGTACCATGTTCCGTCGAATGCCGTACTACGAAATCTTTAACGTCCGATTTATTGCACTTGATTACATAGTTGCAAGCAAAAATGGAAGGGAACAAAAAGAGTGTTGTGTTGTGCGTGTGTACTTAAAAATTACACCTTTACACAAAAGATGAAGCATTTTATATTGAAAAAATCAACATTGTCTGCTCAGAGTAACATTTCTGGAGTTAGTTTGATTATCCTGCATGCCATATGCAATCTGACGATGTCAATACAGTGCAAGACCATTCTTATACCACATTTCATTACCTAACTTAATCAAAACCTTGTAAATTCGCAAAAATCTCTCTT
Source organism: Anadara kagoshimensis (assembly GCA_021292105.1). Lineage (NCBI taxonomy): Eukaryota > Metazoa > Mollusca > Bivalvia > Arcoida > Arcidae > Anadara > Anadara kagoshimensis. The sequence goes on along the minus strand of CM037867.1, from coordinate 9,921,279 downwards.
TACCAGTATCTGACCGTGATGATTTTCCTCTGCTGGATGCTGTAACACACGAATGTATGAAGTAACCATCGGACGGATGCTATAAAGCGCGTATCCATCGGCTGGATGCGATTTTCGGGAAATTGGTATACCCCCCGTGTAAACTGTCCACTACTACATAATACTACATAATGTTATTTATTTATTATTTGCATATATATACATTTTCTCTATACATTGTAAATATGTTTATGAGATTAATAAAGAATTTGTAATTTGAATTTGTATTTTGTTCTCGACAGGGATTGGAACCTGTGTGGTGATAGGCGCTGTGATTTGAAAGCCGAAGCTTTAGAGAACTCGGCCGCTGATCATGAGCCCCGGAAGTGTACAGAAATGAATTCTCTAACTATCAAAGAATCTAGGGTTGAATTTATTTAATAAAAATACTTTTGTACTAGTATTTTTTAAAGAAGAATTTAAAAAAATTAAAAATTAAAAAATTAAAAAGCACGATGTAACTGAAAAGCACGCATTTGCTTTTGACAACAGGCAACAGACAAAGCAACTAGGACAATGAAACAACACAAATAAATAAATAAATAAATAAATAAATAAATAAATAAAAGAAAGACTAGATACTAAGAAAACTGGTTATCAAACTCACGACTTCCGAGATAATGGAGTATATATTATACGCCCAGTTAAGATTCTTTCATGCGCCTATATCGGGATTTTCGTTCTGGTATGGTGTTGGAAACCGGAATAATGCACGGAGAAAACCAAAGACATCCTGCAAACGAACTGACAATATTTCTGCGCGAGATATTCTAACGGTGAAAGATGCCGTGCGCTTTAGACCAATTGACCGCCTATGGTACCGAAAAGTGAATGGGACTTTCAAGAAAACCGCCGAGTTTCGGTAAGCGAACTGATAAACTTTCTCACACGTCCCGAGTGTGATTCGAACTGTTGAGGCGGTGAGAGACGTTGTGGTCCGTAAGTAGCCTTGACGCTTTGGATCACTTGACCGCCGATGAAGCTGCGAAGTGAATTTGACTTTCATGAAATCCCACTGACTTTCGGTAATCGAAACGAAAAATTTTCACAGTTGAATCTGTCCCGAGTGTGATTCGAACCTAGGCGGTGAGAGGAGCTATGTAGATAGGCACGTAGACCACTCGGCCATTGAAGCCCTCGGTATAATACGAAAACATAGGATAGAATCATACAGAAAAAACACCAAGTATTTGAACCTACCTCGTATCGAAATGTCCACTTATACAAAAAACACTTATAGTCTAGTTCACGGTTTTGTTTTCTTCATTTTCCTGCAAATTATAACTTGTAACACTCGGAGATAAGGAGGCATGTTTCCTGGGACGACATGCCAAACACAACGTTATGTTTCAGTTAACTAAATTGGCCTTGATATGGGTTACATGCAATCATATCGGCAAACAACATTGACCTGTCCGCTTGACCTTTAATTTGAATATATTTACTATCGGCCTGTACATTTTATGCATAGGGAACACCGGTGTTTATTTCTTGTGAATCATATGATAAACGTGCATTGTTTGTGTATAAACTGCGACTCCTAACACTACCCATGTATAGAGTGGAACCCCCTATATCAATATCCCTCATAAAAGGTCAAGTTGACAGGTCAATGTTGTTTGACTATATTATCAATGGTTTTTATGAAACAATTTTAGCATATCGGGTCTCGATCAGCGGACCATACGGGTTTTTATCAAAGACGATACACAAAGGCGTAAATTAAACACATTGGATTGTCATTGTTTAAATTCAGTATGCTTGCTATTTGTATTATTATTCTAAATTTGAATATAGATAGCCAATTGATGCACGGATAAAAATAAAACAATGTACAAAATGCACCACGTTTTTAACGTACGCACACTATACGTCATTCCATTAGCTCACCTGGCTATAGGTAAAACGGGACGGACATGGTTTTTTTCTGAATATTGACTACATGTATAACATACACTTTAATAAATTAAATAATGTCATCATGCTATTAAATCTGGAGTAAAACAACTGAAATCATGACCAATTCCCCGTTTTCTGTGTTATTGTATAGTACTAATGAAAGTGAAAGTAGAAATATGGGAATTCCCAAAATATCGCATGGTTCTCAGGATTGATTGATTGAATGAGGTTTTACGTCCCAGTCCACAGGGGCAAATTTCATAATAATTTTTTTAAAATGCCCTTATATATATAAAAAAGTACTCTTTTTATATTCTTATGGGCATTTTTAAAATTTTATTTAAGAGTAGTCAGGGGCGTAGCTGGGGTGTTTATGATGTGGACGCCTAAAGAGGGTAGGGGGTTTGGGGGCCGCCCTGATGCGAATTTTCGGCCCTCCAGGGCGCTATTTATCAGAATTTTTCTTATAATTTTATGCTATGCTGTGGTAGTTTTTGTCGTTCTTTTGAGGACTGGTTCATTCTTAAACCTGAAGACGAGGTAAAAGGGGATCTGATGTTGTATGGCATAAGCTCTACGAAAACAACACACTCAATAATTGAGAAAGTCAAGTTAAAATGGGAGTTCAATTAATATAGTGGCGAGGTTAAACGGAGGAGAGGAAATATATTTGTAAATATATTGCGTTAATACATAATGAAACGTGACGAATGGCTAGTAGAAGTTCTTTAATGTAATTGTTAACAGGCATTCGTATCTAGGCATAAGAATTAGATCATGATTATGTGCAACCAGATAAAGTCACTTGAAAGCAAGTCTTCGTTGTTTCTCTCTCTCTCTCGTTTTTTTTTTTTTTTTTTTTTTTGCGAAAACGATGTGGACGTTTTTGCGTACAAACGTACGCCTGGCTACGCCCCTGATATGTCAAGTATTAAGGGAGAACTAAATCAAAAATATGTTTCAGAGTTTCGTAATAATAATTGATATTTTTCATTTTATCAATTTTGGGGATTCTACCGCTAAGCTTATGGTCAGTTCATGGACTGTGCTGGAAATAGGAGTACCAGGAGATAAACACACGACCTTAGGCAAGTGAACTGATACAATCACTCGCTTGGATGTAAACCGACTAGTCAGCCCACTAAACTCCATTTTTATTATTGTATTGTTACATGTTCATTGCAGGTCTGCTGATTCGAACTAACTATAGGCTTTGCCTGGACGAGATTCTAAGAGATGAGAAATGCCGTGGTCCGTGAGTACGTGCTTTAGGGCACTTGTTCGCCCTAGATGCCTTCTTTCACAAATAGATTTAAAATGCACAAGAAAATTGTGAATTAGGATCCCCCGCCAGTAGGTCCTTTTTTGATGATTTGAAATTATGTTAAAAGGGCCATTACTCTTAGCAATATAAGCAAATCAACTCGGATTAATGATATACTAATAGAATCTTACACCGGTAACAGGGTAAGACAGAGATATCTCAAACGAGGATGAATATTTTCCTGTCCAGAACGAGCTTTAGCGAGTTCTGGACATTGAAAATATTCATCCGAGTTTGAGATATCTCTGTTTTACCCTGTTACTGGTGTAGGATTCTTTTTCTCACACATTTGCAACATAAAACATGATTTGTAAACAAAAAATTGCATAAAACGTTCAGTTTTCATGTCATCATCGGTGCCTGCTGAAAATGACGTAATCGATTTTTGTCGACGTTCTGACGTAAACTGATTATGACGTCATCAATTAAGCGTGTGTAAGTGATTGTGACGTTGAAAAATTGTTGGTTGACTTCGGAACTTTCCCAACTTATTAAGTCCTCTCAACGATAAATCCAGAGCAGGTATAACTACGCGGGAAATTCGGCGTGTAGCCTGTCTCAACCCTAGGGTGAGACAAGGAAATCCCACATGAGTAAAAACGCGGGATTTCCATGTCACAGGTGTGAGAAATATCTATCAATATTGATGCTTTGTGCTAAGTTTCGTAAAGTAGTGCCTCGTAGTTTTTGATAATTACTGTCAAGACAACAAGTGTCTGAACAAATGGAAGGACAAACGTTCCTTTTTTTCGAAAGACAAGTATAACAACTTTTGCTTTGTGGCTTTAATTTTTTTTTCAAAAACAATGAAAACAACACATGTAGATTTTGCAATATCTTGTTTTATTGGTTTAAAAACCAGAGCGCTTAACATCTCTGCTCAGACATTTACGCGTGTTTACAAGCATTGGGGATTTCTAGTACAGATTCATCTGAAATCCTCGTGGTAGCATCAAACATCCTCATGGCCTGTGTTGTTCTATCTGTAAAGACAACGTGATCATAGTTGAAACAACGATTTTATAAGAATAATAATATTAATGATGATAATAATAAGTTGCATTTTCATATTTTATATGATGTATGATTCAAATAATGAATTTAAACTCAATAATTACAAGAAAAAGTAAACTGTCATTTTAAAGAAATTTTCGGCCCATAATTTCATAAAATATCCGTGAAGCGGAACGAAACCCACATACCAAGTATTAGTTCAATATCTGCAGGCGTCCGGAAAACTAATTTCCACCTGCCTGCATCACCAAATTAATAGTCTAAATCAACTGCACCAAGAAATTAACAGCAGTACAGGTTTAATTGGACACCATTTTCATACACAGAAAGAAAATCACCCTATGAACTATCATTTGAGTCAAAAGTTAAGGACAGAAACTGTTGGTAATATGTAGAACTATTTTAGAAGGCTCCAAGAACACTTACTATACAGCATGACAGAATCCACCATGGCACAGTTTGAGTCTACGGATAACGTCATGAAGGTTTCCCGTACTTGAAAGTTGTACACTGATACAGCAATCCCGCTATTTCCTAATCCAATATTACCAGTTTTTACCAGGTCGGTTTTATCTGAAACAGGATCAAATAAACACTTTATATAATGATTTATTATTTTCGACGTTCGGCGCCGAATTTCAACGACGAAGCTATATCTTTTAGAAGCACCACTTTAGTAGCTCAGTTGGTAGTCTTCAATTTGTTCCGTATTTGGGAGGTAAGGGTTCGAACCATCAAGACTTGAAAATATTGACAGTTCTTTCACTATGCAATCAAAAAAAAAAAAAAAAAAAAAGGTGTGTTGCACCGCAAAAGTCAGATTTTGCCACTTCACTTATAGCAGGTGACGTCCCGATATGAGTTGAATATTCTTGACAAGGATCTAAAACTCCTATTTAAACAACCATTAATTAAGAAGTTATCAGATGAAGTTTAGCTTTCTTCCTGATCATCTATTCCATAAAAACAGCGTATCTCGCATGTGCATTTACACGTTAATGTGCAAAGAAGGTTGATCAGAAAGATCACTTAGCAACTATTCGTCAACTACTGACCACTGCGGTAGCACAGTTGAAAGAGTGCTCGCTCCGTAAGTGGGAGGTCGTGGGTTCAAACCCCGACCGGATCTGACCCAAGACTTTGAAAGTAGGTAGTGACTGTTCTTTCGCCAAGCGCTAGACATTACGAAATGAGTCACGATTATTTCGGATGGAACTTAAAATAAACGAGGTCCCGTGTCACGGTGGGCTTGACACGATAAAGTACCCTACTGTATAATGTCATCATCGCAACTACACCTTCGCGTATAGCTGACGACGTCTCGATATAAGTGAAGTATTCTTGACTGGGACGTTAAACAAATAAATAACAAATCGACCAAACAAGATGAGATAAATATGGGGGTTATCAATAATGTCCGACTTTAGACAGACACCAGAGAAAAAAAATCAGTGATGTGGTTATTGTCTTACAAGAGGGCCCTTTCCATCCCACTTACATCTTTATTTTATATGTACAGTCAAATCTGTCTATAAAGGCCACCCAACGGAACCAGTTAAAATGGCCTTTATGGGCAGGTGCCCTTTATATACAGGTTAAAACAATATGAATAAAGAACGGTTGGGACACAATTTTATTGGCCTTTGTAAGCAGGTGGTCTTTATATAGAGGTGACTTTTTAAGGCAAGTTGGACTTATATTGTTAAATAACTTACCTAGACAAGTTGAATCAAGCAGCCATGGCATTGGTTCTGGTATTCTGGACTCATCACATACATGATAGCCTTTACATATGAAGACAAATACAGTCATACCTGTCTATAGAGGGCACCCAAGGAAACCAGTAAAAGTGATCTTTATGGACAGGTGGTCTTTATACACAGGTTCAAATAATATGAATAAAGAACAATTGGGACACAATTTTATTGGCCTTTGTAAGCAGGTGGACCTTATATTGAAGTGACCTTTAAGGCAGGTTGGACTGTATATTGCTGTTAAATAACTTACCTAGACAAGTAGAGTCAAACAGCCATGGCATTGGTTCTGGCATCCTGGTACAAGTCCCGGACTCAGCAATCATATACATGACATTCTGAAGACAAATATAACAAAATGTTAGTATACATGTATGTACACTGTCTTCAATTGACGGATCGCAGGCCACGCCTACAATGTTCTGACATGCTTGAATTACATACAAAAAGAATAAAAACTCGGCCTGAATGTGTGCGGTTTAATGACGTCACTGACACTAGCTAGAACGTCATCAGTTGCCGTAACGCTGCTTTGGTACCGCAATGGCGGTCAGTGTCGGAACATTGTGGGCGTGGCCGGCGATACGTCAATAGATCCAGCAAGGCAACAGAAATTGTCAGGTACTTTTTGGGATCTGGATTAAGTTTGTCTCCTACTTCCAGTAAGTTTACATTTTCTGAATATGCAATAAATATTCCTCCATACTTGCTGTTTAAATTAAGAAATTTGTCTTCTACTTGAAAATTTACTAAAATGACTGCAGGTAGCTAGCAACAATTTGATTGTATAAAATTATAACCTTATAAGATAGCTGTTCTCACAGATTTGAAAGCCATGTAAATGATTATATAAAGTCGCCACTCGAAACAGACCCCAGTTTCACATTCAGTTCTTAACTAAGATTTTCCTTAACTTAAATTTAACAATTTTTGGGAAACTCTTTTGGAACTATGAATGTACATTTTTAACAAAACTAAATGCAAATGTTATAAGCTTGAAGTAATCTATAAAATGACAACTTAAATTCCCGAATATCTTAAACATTTAGAAAATTATTAAAATTTCAAATTTGTCAGATTTAAGCTAATGTGAAATCTTAGTTAAAGAATGATTGTGAAACTGGAGCCAAAAACGCTTAGATCTTAACAAATGAAAAGAAATGGTCATATATTGTTGATGACTATGTAATCCTCAATGCATTCAAATGTTAGAAAAAAGACTTTTGAGAAAATCTTAATCTTCAAAACCATACAACGGACAATTGCAAGGTCATCCCTGCGTACTATCTCCGGTTAAATCCCTAATGTACTATCTCCGGATCGATATCTGGTTGTATTGGGAATGCCAATTTGATTGGTTAGTTAAAAATCCGAATGCACGCAAGTTTTGCAAAATATTTCATGGTAGGAACATACGTCATAATCTCGACTTCGTTAACACAAAACACGGAAACGAAACAATCGACCCGCGGTGAGTTTTTACTGAATTTTCATACTTCCCATGTTCATATAGCTATCTAAATGTGCCTAAAGAAGGCAGAATAACTTAAAAAATGATCGGCAGATGTATATACATTCTTAGAGCTGCTAGTGTTTTCAAACATTCGCGTCAAAGTAAACTTTTGTACCTCGAAGTTAGTTAAAAATACAGTTATATAAACAGGCTCCAGTTTCACAATCATTCCATAACTAAGATTTTCATTAACTTAAATATGACAAATCTGAAATCTGCATAATTTTTTCAGTTTTCAAGACATTCGCGAATTTAAGGTGTCATGTTGTAGATCTTTTTAAGCTTATGCAATACATGTTCCAATTTGGCAAAAGCGTTTTAAAATTAGTACCATAAGAATGACCGAAATTTACCAGATTTAAGTTAAGGAACATCTTAGTATAAGAATTATTATATGAAATTGGAGCGAGGTTTTCTTAGTATTAAAACACAGATAACCTTTGTCTTAAAATAGAAATGGTCTTAGTCTTTAAACCGATGATAAGCATACCGTACTTTACCTGAAACTGTTGTTATTTCAAGTTCCGATATACAGTCAAACCTGTCTATAAAGGCCATACAAGGGAACCAGTAAAAGTGACCTCTATAGGCAGGTGTTCCTTATATACAGGTTCAAATAATATGAATAAAGAACAATTGGGATAAAATTCTACTGGCCTTTATAATCAGGTGATCCTTATATAGAGGTAGTCCTAAAGACAGGTTAGACTGTATACTTACGTTTTCGTAATCATGTAGATGCTTAAAGCTGTATTTTTGTCCGTTATAAGAACCGTTTCCTGCATAAAACTGTCGTTTTCGTTTGGAATCCATAACTAGTTTTCCGGTCATCTGAAACAGAAATAAAGCGAGTGTTTAATACAGGTACATGGTGTCCAGATTCGGTAGAGTTGAGTAATGATGTTTTACGTCCACGTCAAGATTCTTTCACTTATATCGAGACGGCATGTTTTAGGATGATGAAGTGGTGGAGGGATTTGAGAACGTGTTTTACGTCCACGTCAAGATTCTTTCACTCATATATATACTCGTATGTTCTGGGATGGGGAAAACCGGAGCATCCAGAGAAAATCACTAACTTTTTACAAGCGAGTTGACAAGAGTTCTTACACTAGAATCGGAGCAAGATTCTACCACAGGCGTTCAGAAGCGCTCTTTGCCACCCGTAAGCACAGACTTTTCACTACTCTACCGCCGAGGTCATCTACGAGTACAGGTGCTAACTATATATATGGGGAACGGTGTAAATTATTTTGATTTATTTCATAAAAATTAACAAATTTTAACCATTAAGGTAAATTACAGATAGTGTTCGTTAGTGCTAATGTTTAATTCACGTTTCGCAATTAGGCAATCTTTTAACTTCGGTTGTATAGTTTATCGTCTTCACGTGTTTACTTTTTGGCTTCGCTCCTTCATGATATCGCCCTCTCACTCCACTCTTTTGCGTTATCGCCCTCTCACTTCGCTCGTTTGTGTTATCGCCCTCCCACTCTACTCTTTTGCGTTATCGCCCTCCTACTCCACTCTTTTGCGTTATCACCCTCTCACTCCACTCTTTTTTGCTTGCTCCTTTACATTATCGCCTTTTAACTTCACCCCTTCGTCATCGTCTTATTGCTTTACTCATAATGTTTTCACTTAAATCCTTATCGCTTTCTAACTTCGCTCAGTCACGTTATCGCCCTATCACTTCGCTCCATCACGTTATCAGCATCTAACTTCGCTCCATCACGTTATCACCCACTAACTTCGCTCCATCACGTTATCGCCCTCTCACTTTGCTCCATCACGTTATCGCCCTCTTTCTTCGCTCCATCACGTTATTGCCCTCTCACTTCGCTCCATCACGTTATTACCCACTAACTTCGCTCTATCACGTTATCGCCCTCTCACTTAGCTCTATCACGTTATCAGCATCTAACTTCGCTCCATCACGTTATCGCCCTCTCACTTTAAAATTTGCTCCATCACGTTATCGCCCTCTTACTCCGCTCCATCACGTTAACGTTATCGCCCTCTCACTTTTCGCTCCATCGCGTTATCACCCACTAACTTCGCTCCATCACGTTATCACCCACTAACTTCGCTCCATCACGTTATCGCCCTCTCACTTTGCTCCATCACGTTATCGCCCTCTTTCTTCGCTCCATCACGTTATTGCCCTCTCACTTCGCTCCATCACGTTATTACCCACTAACTTCGCTCTATCACGTTATCGCCCTCTCACTTAGCTCTATCACGTTATCAGCATCTAACTTCGCTCCATCACGTTATCGCCCTCTCACTTTGCTCCATCACGTTATCGCCCTCTTTCTTCGCTCCATCACGTTATTGCCCTCTCACTTCGCTCCATCACGTTATTACCCACTAACTTCGCTCTATCACGTTATCGCCCTCTCACTTAGCTCTATCACGTTATCAGCATCTAACTTCGCTCCATCACGTTATCGCCCTCTCACTTTAAAATTTGCTCCATCACGTTATCGCCCTCTTACTCCGCTCCATCACGTTAACGTTATCGCCCTCTCACTTTTCGCTCCATCGCGTTATCACCCACTAACTTCGCTCTATCACGTTGTCGCCCTCTCACTTCGCTCCATCACGTTATTACCCTCTCACTTCACCCCATCACGTTAACGTTATCGCCGCTCTTTCACGTTATCGCCCTCTCAATTCGTTCCATCATGTTATCGCCCTCTCACTTCGCTCGCTCCATCACGTTATCGCCCTCTCACTTTAAAATTTGCTCCATCACGTTATCGCCCTCTTACTCCGCTCCATCACGTTAACGTTATCGCCCTCTCACTTTTCGCTCCATCACGTTATCACCCACTAACTTCGCTCCATCACGTTATCGCCCTCTCACTTTGCTCCATCACGTTATCGCCCTCTTTCTTCGCTCCATCACGTTATTGCCCTCTCACTTCGCTCCATCACGTTATTACCCACTAACTTCGCTCTATCACGTTATCGCCCTCTCACTTAGCTCTATCACGTTATCAGCATCTAACTTCGCTCCATCACGTTATCGCCCTCTCACTTTGCTCCATCACGTTATCGCCCTCTTACTCCGCTCCATCACGTTAACGTTATCGCCCTCTCACTTTTCGCTCCATCGCGTTATCACCCACTAACTTCGCTCTATCACGTTGTCGCCCTCTCACTTCGCTCCATCACGTTATTACCCTCTCACTTCACCCCATCACGTTAACGTTATCGCCGCTCTTTCACGTTATCGCCCTCTCAATTCGTTCCATCATGTTATCGCCCTCTCACTTCGCTCGCTCCATCACGTTATCGCCCTCTCACTTTAAAATTTTCTCCATCACGTTATCGCCCTCTTACTCCGCTCCATCACGTTAACGTTATCGCCCTCTCACTTTTCGCTCCATCGCGTTATCACCCACTAACTTCGCTCTATCACGTTGTCGCCCTCTCACTTCGCTCCATCACGTTATTACCCTCTCACTTCACCCCATCACGTTAACGTTATCGCCGCTCTTTCACGTTATCGCCCTCTCAATTCGTTCCATCATGTTATCGCCCTCTCACTTCGCTCGCTCCATCACGTTATCGCCCTCTCAGTTCGATCCTTTACATTATCGCCTTTTAACTTCGCTCCTTCGTCATCGTCTTCACACTTCACTGTTAATGTTTTCACTTTAATCCTTCTCATGTCTCTTCACACTCGCCCTCTAACTTCGCGCCTTTACATTATCTCCCTCTCTTTTTACTCCTTTTTATTGTTTTTTATTGTCATCTTCTCTCCTTCGCATATCGCTTTGTCATGTTATTGTCCAAACACTTATTCACGTTTATGCAATGCACAAAACATAGATGAGAAAATAACCACGCAACCAAGAGCACAACACAATAACATCAGAAATAGACACGGCAATAATGTTTTTAAATTTGGACTACGGAGTAGCAACTTCTAATGAAGTCCAACGCCTAATGTAGTCCACACCTCATTAGGGACCGACGTCAAATATGACAAATCTTGGATCTGCAGTGTAGCAACTTCTAATGAAGTCCAACGCCTAATGTAGCCCACACCTCATTAGGGACCGACGTTAAATATGACGAATCTTGGATCTGCAGTGTAGCAACTTCTAATGAAGTCCAACGCCTGATGTAGTCCACAGCTCATTAGGGGCCGAAGTTACAACATGTAATGAAGTCCAAGGGTAGGGGCGTTTCATTAGGGATTGTAACACTGCAGATTAAAAAATCTCCGAACTAGACGGGCTCTGTAGTAAAAACTCAAGTGATACGGTTATAGTAACTTTAGTGTGTCCCTAATTATCCCATTTTAAAAAACCATTTGTATGTAAATAGACACATTTTTAATTCATAAAATCCAATATGTTTTCAATATTCATTTTATATGACATCTCTCTCTCTCTCTCTCTCAACCCTTTCATTTCAACCGAAGACGATGCAACAGACATCCATCCAGGGCCATGATAAGTTTGGATTTCGTTCGAAAAGTGTCATCCTAACTGCCACATCCGAACTCATTGCCTTACGTGATTTTTAATATTTTTTTTCAAACGTAACCTTTTCTGGTAATAAACTGTATGGATATTTCTAGTGAAACACCCTTAGGTTTATGTAAAATTTATGTAATTTTTTAACGTGGGTGCAGCAGAAATTACGGCTAAAAATTAAAAATTTCAAAGTGAACTTTTCCTTTTATATTTCGATTTGATATAGATTTCCGTGTTTTATGTCATAAAATTTTAATCAGGATCAAAATATGGTCATAAATTTATCGATAAATATTAACATTTGTATCATTATTACTGTTATAATTTTTAAAATCCTGTAAAATGTTTTATCACCAATAGGGTATTTTTGTAGACATTGAAACCAAAATGAATAATATATATGCGTCTTAAATATGGAACGTTCACTCGCCGAACAGCTCGATACCTTCCGCACCCAAATGTCGCCCTGTATGTGGTTATACACAATGATTAAAGTAAAATGGTAATATTTATCGAGAAATTACGATGCACAGATGTTCTAAAGGATAGGTGTTATATATAAAATGGCGTCAGTCAAATTGGAGAGTTTTAAGTCCCCTATTTTGTGCCATTACTAAAAACATTGTTAACCAGTTTTAGTAGTTAAACAGTGTATAACGACCACCCACGGGCAAAAATGGATTTATAGGCAAGTGGACTCTATATGCAGGGTCATATAAGTTCTTTGGCTATGCCCTTAAGTGACTGACAACTGGGTGACAAATCTGGATGTCCAAATACCTAGAATGCCATTATTGAATACCGTAGTATTAACAAATCTCCCAAACATTATAAACTTAAATATGTAATAAAGGTGTTTAATTAATTACATAATTAACCAGTTTTTCAAGTCTGAAAATATGTATGTCATTTCCAATACAGTCAAACCTGTCTATAAAGGCCACCTAAGAGAACCAGTAAAAGTAGCCTTTATGGGCAGGTGGCCTTTATATACAGGTTAAAAAAATATAAAACAACTGGGATAAAATTCTACTGGCCATTATGAGCAGGTGACCCTTATATAGAGGTGGCTTTTAAGGCAGGTTTGACTGTACTTAAAAAATATCTGATTCTATTTTGAGTAATTCATAAATGAGTACATGTAATGTGAAATCGTTCTTTTTCGCGGTGTCCAATTTTCTTGGTTAATGTTGTTGTTGTCGAATGATGCTAAACGTCGCATCAGCAATTTTTCAGCTATTCGCGACGAGAACTACTTTATTTATCTCTATAGATAATAGATTGATCTATATGCATGTGAAGTGCGAGTGTGTTTTATGGTCTGCCTTGTAGCAGCGCACTCATGCCGACTTAAAGGTGCTAGCCCACAGTGTCAGTACGCTGTAGACAAGCGTACCACCCCCAGTCAGATTATACTGGCACCAGATGAGGAAAATTCATGTGATCTGAGCGGGACTTAAACTCACAGCGGTTAAGACCCTGGATTTATAGGCCACTGCGGCCTCTTTTTCGTGGTTAAGAAAACTAATACAATTTCGTGGGGAGATAAATTCGTGATTTGTGGTTGTTGTTTTATATATTGTTATTTCATTGGCCTGTAGATTCGCGAGTCAGTATGTCCACAAAAACTGCAAAAATATTGATTTTACTGTAAAATGAAACACGCATGTGGCTTTAACGTTTGTTAAACCGTACAATAACAGAGACTCGTTTGGGCTTACGAATCACAACGATTCTCAACGCCTAGGCGAGAATCCCAATTGGGACTGATTCTAATGTCAGAAAGGTTGCCATATCGCAATTTCAGTCCGAAACTTTATGGTTTACTCCGGTTTTCTCCACCATCCCTAAGTGAACAGCGTTTATATAAGTGAAATAATATTGATCAAAAACAAACATACTAATCCATGTCCGAATCACAATCCAGGAGCAAAGTAAACACTTTGGAACTGACAAGTTAGGTTAGACACGTGAACTTTCACCAGGGAAGTGAGGCCGGGTGCTACGGAAGAGTAAGCACATGAGGTGTTAAACACCATTGCTCCTATGTACCGTAACCCACCATTTAACGATTAGTACACGCTGAATAATTCAAATTAAAAATCGAAATATGGCATGTATTCAACATAAAATTATGATTCAAATAAAAATACCGTATTCAAAGACCCGGTTCCATCAGCATTACCAGTACCAATCAAAATGTCCAATGTTCCCTCATACTTATCTGGGATACAGCACTGCTCAGCCAATACCACCAGGGACAATAATACAAAAATCTTCATTTTTATACCGTCTCAAACTCCGTCAAAATGGTAGAATGTCGGATGTGTTGTTTGTTACTCCTTCAAAATGTCGGCTCACTCCTCAAACTCCGTCAAAATGGTAGAATGTCGGATGTATTATTACTCCTTCAAAATGTCGGCTCACTCCTCAAACTCCGTCAAAATGGTAGAATGTCGGATGTATTATTACTCCTTCAAAATGTCGGCTCACTCCTCAAACTCCGTCAAAATGGTAGAATGTCGGATGTATTATTACTCCTTCAAAATGTCGGCTCACTCCTCAAACTCCGTCAAAATGGTAGAATGTCTGACGATGGCTGGTATATAACTGTTATATATACCCATTTCTTATCAAACGTGTGACAAAGCTGTCATTCCTATTTTGAAGCGCATGTTTATACAGCGCAGGTGTAAATGAAGGTTTGAAGTTGTTAATATATATTTCCCTTTGTTTTAACAAAATCAAACACCTTATCAGTTGGAATTGTTCTCATTTATTTTAAAATGATAAATAATTTTGAAATATTCAAAAAATTATAAATTGACATGTCTAGTGCAGTTACACTTAAAAAATCAGTTCAATCTTATTTTTATCCACCCGAACATAGGGCAGATCCTCTCCAGAATTGGCAGACTATTCCTGTACTACCACAGAACTGACCAACTTTTCCAGCACCACTCTATAACTGACCGACTTTTCTTGCGCCACCCTAGCACTGACCGACTTTTCCTGCGCCAACACAGAACTGACCGACTTTTCCTGCACCAACCTATAACTGACCGACTTTTCCTGCACCACCCCAGAACTGACCGACTTTTCCAGCACCACCCCAGAACTGACCGACTTTTCCAGCACCACCCCAGAACTGACCGACTTTTCCAGCACCACCCCAGAACTGATCGACTTTTCCTGCAGCATCCCAGAACTGACCGACTTTTCCTGCAGCACCCCAGAACTGACCGACTTTTCCTGCAGCACCCCAGAACTGACCTACTTTTCCTGCACCACCCCAGAACTGACCGACTTTTCCTGCATCACCCAGAACTGACCGACTTTTTCAAATAGGTTTTAATTTGCTTTTGGGATTGGTACATTTGTAACATTTGTATTTAGTTTTGACGAAGATTGTTTAAGTCTACTTTCAAAAGATATTGGCAATTTGCTAAATGGAAGTTAAGAAAAATCTAAGTTATGAAACTGGGACCAGATAAGAAAGTGTCTGTGAAAGTTGTCGTTTAATTAAAGACATATACACCTATTAATAACTCTATATAACTCTATAATATATATATTTATACTTTACGGGTACCGTAGATCTAGAGTTTATTACCAGAGATAGCCTTAGAGAAAGAGAGAAGAGTAGGTTTGCGATCCAGTCAAGATTCTCTCACTCAGTATATGGATGTAGTTAGTTCAGGGATGGTAGAGAAAACTGGAGTGGCCGGAGAAATCCACTGGCCTTCGTTAAGCAAACTGGTAAACTTTCACAAACTACGACCTGCCCCGAGTTGGATTCGAACCTAGGCGGTTAGAGGTGCTGTCATCAGTAAGAGCGCGCTGAGAGAGAGAGAGAGAGAGAGAGAGAGAGAGAGAGAGAGAGCTTTAGAGTGGAGAGTTATTGTTCTTGTCATTACTAATTATTGGTAATTCATGGGATAGTCATTCCTGATGGATCAGTAAGCGCGCGTTTTAGAGCCCAGATAGAGCTTTAGAGTGGAGAGATATCGTTCTTGTCATATATAGAACTATTTCCTGGTAATTCATGGGATAGTCAGTAAGTAAGCGCGCGCTTTAGAGCCCATAGAGAGCTTTAGAGTGAAGAGTTATTGTTCTTGCCATATATAGAACTTATTCTTGGTAATTCATGGAATAGTCTTTCCTGATGGATACGGCTAATCACATTATTTTGTAGATTTTATTAAAAAGAATATAAAATATATTGACATTTAGTTTAATGTTATATTTATGAACGCGTGGAGGATATTAACTTTAAGAGACTTAATTATTTTACAGCCATTAACAACTTTACAGCTTTCCTGTTACGTATACCTGTATTCTCTAAAATTTATGTCTTTTAAGAATTCCGGCAATAAAACTACCATCAAACTATTAATTACTTTAAAAAGAGGAATTTTAATGTTTAAACATAAGCAGGAACTTTTGGAGTATTGTTACCAATTTGCTGGAATATTATAGAAAATAATGGCCTTTTTTTCCGTTGTGTTTTAAAATTGCGATCGGTCCTCCTACAAAGTGTGTGTTTTTTTAATTTAGTGTTAGAAAGATGATATATTATTACCTAAGCAATCTGGTACGGTTATGCTGTATTCGCCGAAAAAAGTTAAAAGTCACATACAGTACAGACCTGTCGAAAGTTTAACACCAAGCTAACGAATTGGTGCCGAATCAACAGAATCAACAGGGGCGTAGATAGGAACCGAGGCACACAAAGTAATGAAGGTGCTTAAAATCTAAGGGGTTAAGGTATGCTTCTCTTAAAAAAATTGAAAAAATTGCGTTAAGTATACGTTCTGGCGACACTTGAACCAGGTACATGTGTTGTTAAATGATAGTAAATATAAAAGAAAACATGAATTGAAATACAAACATACCATTCCATGTTCATAAACATTGCCAAAAAACGCAAAGCAAACTTTTGCCGAAATTGAACTTTGCATGTACAGTTGAACAAATAAAACAGCTAAGTAACTCAAGTTTTATTGGGGTTTTCATAAGTCAGTCGCCAAAACGACAGCAATTTATCAATATTGGCGCCTATATCTATTCACTATGAATTATTCTTATCCAAAGCTTTTATTTTTTTTATTGTTTCTGTTTAAAAAACAACTTAAATATAAATACGACCTGCCTCGGTTGTCTCATAGTAAGCTACGCCCCTGTTTGACAGCGACAGCTCCGACAGAATTTTTATTGAAAATTGCATTCAAAATCAGCACATGGCAACTCATCTGGATTTCTCATCAGATACAAGTAAATATCTTAAAAGCTGCTATCTACTTTTGTATCCCCGTCAGCAGTTTTTTGGTGATTTGCACTTTGTTCAAAGGGCAATAACTCCCAAGAAATTGTCTCTTGGCAGCTTTCAGTGAATAGCTATCCATATCTTCGCAACTCGGCAGCCGCCCATCGACTACATTTCGTTAGCTCGGTGTTTCGACAGGTTCACACTGTACAGTGCTGTATACCTTAAGTATTTCTTTTAGATATTCAAACAATCGTGCTTAATCTGTATTTTATATGATTTTCGTGATGTGAAGAGAAAAAGGTAAGAACTTTTTATGTTGTATTCTATATAGAAGATTACAGGCCCTCAGCATCCAAATAATATAAATCAATAAAGGTGCTTATAGATCACACCGCCTCTCATCCACAGTATCAGCACCTAGGTTCAAACCCCATTAGGATATATCCTTATGTATAAGTCGCAGAGACTAGTGTGAAGTAGTATACATAGGACGATTTCAAATATCGCCACCTTCGAAAGCAAATTTGCGAATTCAAAGGAGCAAAGCTACGATAATTTATGCTTAAAAGGAGTGAAAGAGCGAAACCGTAGTTTCGAACGTGCATTTTGTGAGACTAAGGTACTGTTTTTCCCTTTGCAGTTACGTCAAAGAAGCAAAAAAGCTGTAGTTAAGTGGGGTAGAATTTGCTACAGGTGCCCGGGGAATGGATTTTTATCATTTTATAAAAATATAGTGCATTACATATAATAAAAAAGAGCTGTGATACGCTATATATATATATATTTTTTTATAAAATGCCCATTCCTGTAGAATATACCAATGAAAGTTCACGCTCCACTTACGAATCTTATTGGTATATCCAGGCGCTCAGTCCAGGATAGTGTAGGAAACCGGAGTGCCGGACCAAACCACTGATTTTTCAGAAGGGAATTGACAAACTATGTCATACAAGCATATGTTCTGGTCACAGGCACTTGTTTTTGATATTAAAAAATAACACTTTATACCTAAACATAACACAAGGTATCAATCTTTACGCTATCCAAAACGTTGACACCTTGGTTTTTCTTTGTTTTTGGCGTAATGTATGTTGTGTTTTTGAATTTTCCATCCAACGTCAAAAACAAAGAAAAACCAAAAGGGGCAAACGTTTCAGATAGCGTGAAGATGTATACCTTCTGTTATGTTTATGAACAACTGCCTATGATCCTGGTCATAATTTGTAACCAAGGCAGTGATAGGCAATGTGATCCGACACTTCAGACCGAGGCTCCCCGAAAGAGGGGCAATTAAAGAATCTATCATATTGGTTCATGATAACCAACAATGTCTATAATATTATCTAAAATTACGCATTATGTTTGTGTATAAATAATAACGACTAAAAGTAAAATAGAATACTGAAACGGAACGCCTGATTAGCTTCTGTGACATTAACACGAGTAATTCTAGCTAAACTAGCAATCACATAAGTCATCAGTTACTTTAATCACTTCAAATTTACAAATATTCTCGATTGTGTAACTTTGATGTCGGTAAACGAACACTTTGCAACTATTACAACAATTTTAATAATAACTATTATCCGTTCGGAAGATATCGTGACGATAAACGCAATTCAAATGCTTTAAAATTGTTTAGTTTTGTATGGATTTTTGTTTGGGTTAAATTTGCATTATTGCTCCATCGCTCTGAACGCGAAGAAGCAAAAACACAGCGGCGAAGGGGCGAAGTTGAAGAAAACTTAAAGAAGCGAAGGAGCGAAAATATGATGACGAAGGAATGATTTTGCAATAACGCATAGGGTATTATGACGAAGAAACCAAGTTGCGAAGCCGAAGGAATTAATTTCCTTCGCTTTTTTCTTCTTTTTTTAATTTTAATTATTTTTTTAATTACTACATGTAAAGAGATGTTATTTTGTATTAATAATATGTAATCATTCATGTTGAAGGGCCTTTTGTAAGATTGGCTTAGTCCAAATAAGCAACCCTCGAAAAATAAAGTCATCATCGTCATTATTATTTTTATTATTCGCTCCTTTGCCATCGCTTCGTCGGAAACAAATGGCTGCTAAATTTCACTCATGAGTTGGTTTCCGACGAAGTCGCTATCGTATCTTCGCTCCTTTGCCATCGTGTTTTCACTGTTTCACTTCTTCGCGTTCAGAAGCGATAATGCTATACTAGTAACAGAACACTATAGCTGGAAACATGAAATCCACATACACTAAAAATTTTACACTTCGTTCATTCTACTTAGACAAAGTTTGATGTCTCTGTGTCCAGTATTGCCCTGGATATATTTGACGTCCCATAGTTGCATGTTCCTTTCTCACAATTTTGATTACACACGTGGCGGGCGTAGCTAGATAAACAGGAGGTGCTTACCCTTCCAGAGCACCCAGCCTCACTTCCCTGGTGGAATTTTACGTGTTTAACCTGGCGTGTCGGTTCCAAAGTTTTTACTTTGCTTCTGGATTGTGATTCGGACATGGATAAGTATGTTTTTTATTTTATACCTTTCACACACTTTACTTGATTCGGAGAGCCTAGTTTCCGGGCGCAACACTTTTGTTTATTCACAATGCTTTGATGTTTCCCATACCAAGGGTATTGCAACGATAGTGTAATAGTCATGGTACCTTCAAACACCCAATATTTTAATTTTAACGGTTTAGATGGACAGTATTTCAAAAATAAGAGATGATGGCACGTCATCCATACAATCATCTTAACACAAACGTGATTGTAAAAGCGACATTCGATTGATTGGCTGTTTTTTTTTTTGCTTGATTCAAATTAGATTTTCGTCTAAGTCAATATTATTTCACTTTTATCTATACCTATGGAAATGTACTTCCTTTTGGCGCTACTACTAAATTTGACTTCATCATTGTTTTTCTTGCTACGCCTACTGTAGGCGTCGTAATAGGTTTTCTGCCACGCCTACTGTAGACGTTAGCAATATTTTTCATGCCACGCCTACTTTTGACGTCAGCAATGTTTTTCTTACCACGCCTACTGTGATTTTTGCCACGCTTGGTATGGATGTCATCCTTGTTTTTCTTGCCATGCCTACTGTGATCGTCACATAAGTTTTCTTGCCACGCCTACTGTGGACGTCAGCATTGTTTTTCTAGGTACGCCAACCAAGAACGTCAGCATCAGGTTTTCCCGCCAAGCCTATACTGTGGACGTCAATATTGTTTTTCGTGTCACGCTTCTTGCTACACCTATTATGGACGTCAGCATAGTTTTTCTTGCAATGCCTACTGTGGACACAAGTCGGGTCAGGCCCTGTCGGGGTTCGAACCCACGACCTCCAACGCACGGAGCGAAAACTCTACTAACTGAGCTGCCGCAGTGGTTCTACTAACTACGGATGGACACTAATGATACATTGCTGATGTGAAGTAAAATATCATTCAACCAACCAATCATAATGCATTTATATATACCTGTTTTTCATCAACAAAACAATAAACATGACTAAATGGAAATTTTAAACATTTTAATTGCTAATTTCAATATAAGTCTTGTAAGAAGAAACAAGGGGAAAAATTCGCGATTTTTCATGGTAACTCTTGTACCGCTTATATATCTTCGACAGGGATTTTTTTATTTCCCTCGGTACACTGTTAACCGTGATTTGTTTTTACACAGAAATAATTAAAAAATCATAACCAAGAAAATTTTCTACCGCTAATTTTTTAAATTTACAATATCGTGATTCTTAAGACTCAAGCGTTAGCTATCCTCCAATAACCAGCATCTTCCGGATCCCGTGGATAGGTATAAACTTCTCCGGGGGCTACTATATACATGTACAGAAAATCAACAGGTGTTGGCACGGGTGAAATCAGGTAGTATCCCGTATCTAACAACAACACCTTCATTTTGGAGTATTTAGTTATCTCGGTTTTAAAGAACAGTTGTTTCCCATCAAGTGTGAGATAATACGGCCACGCCATAGTTTTGACTTTGAATACATTATCTGGTCGGATCATAGTAAACTTAAATGTACTATAGTCATTAACAGTTGTCGACCCCTCGCAGAGGTATACTCTTCGCATGCCAGTTTGTCCTTGAGATTCATCATATCTCCTTCCAGTCATATACCAATCCGGCCATTTCTTTGGTGAAAGGGTGAGAAGTCTGTTTTCTAAGTTTGACAAGTCCTGGAAATGGAGGCCCCTTTCAGACATCAATGATCGAAGTAAAGCATATTTGCTGGCCATCCAGTTATTAGCAGAAAAGAAAGGGGCTTTATCGAGTGTTATTGAAGTGAGAAACTGTAGTCTCCTTTTATCGATTCCAAATCCAGCTTCAATGGAGGCGCGGATTTGTGCCTGGGCTGTACCGGCTTTTTCAGCGACGGCATATAACGCCCAGCGTGTCATGTCTTGAAGCACAGTAAGCTGTGCGTACATGTCGATGAAAGCCATAGCTCTGTAGTGTTGTCCCGGCTTGGAAGCATAGTATAACGCCTTGGTTGCCACCTCACCCTGGAATGCCACTCCTAACAGTAGACGAGTTGTGACCTCAAGATGATTCATGTCATCCGGACTCACTGTCTTTGCGCTAAGGTACGGTTTTAATCCTTCAAACATTGTTATAAACTCGTCTGTGACTCCCTGTGCCTCAGCCATCATGTCGACTTCGTCATATTCTGCAAATGCCTCATCGACAATGCTTTTATAAACATCGGCGGGACTTTCCGAAAATATTCCAAACAGCTGTGATGCGATACTAAAGAAGGCTGACACTGTTCCTCCAACCACAGGTACTACGCTGATGAATGTGGCGCATAAATCAAGCGATGATGTTACAAGTAACGCCTGGTTGTGTTCGGTGAGGGATGGGAGTGCCGTGTTCATGTCCACCAATGCAGCTGATATGGTTTCTGCTGTATCGCTATCTGATTGTGATAGCTGTTCTGACATTAGATTGGCTTCATCACTGATGTCAATGCCTTGCTCTGCCAATGTTGCCTGAAGGCTTTCTAACGCTGTCAATCCTTCTTCGGTTGAAGCTGCTGATGCCCGTTTTATCAGCAGAACAACCAGTGCTGTCAGCATACAGTTCCATCTGATCACCATATTGTCTGACTGAAAAAACGAAATAAATAATCTGCTATTCTCGTCCCAAATCTTTGATTTTGCTTTAATTTATACAAATAGGGGAGACCTAATTGGATTCAAATTATACAAGTTTTGTAATCATCAAATACAAACATAAAAATCCATGCATAAACCACAATCCCAAAGCAAAGTAAACCTTTGGAACTGGCAATAAGGTTACAAACGTGAACTTCCATAATGGAAGTGAGACCGGGTGCTCCGAACTGAAAATGTGTTTGATTAACTAGAAATTAGCAATATTTTTAATGGATCAAGGTGCTCTTGAAACACGGTTAGTAATTAAACGCACACTAATATGTAAATAAAGTTGAGAATAATATATAATTGAAATATACTTGACGGGGTCGTTAAACACCATTACCCAACTCAACTTCTGACTAATATTATATGAGTTTGGTAGTGGGGAACTATATACTATGCCAAATATATAACTTTATTATATAGCAATATATGCTTCGCATAGAAATTAAACGTTAAATCCCGAGGCGTTAGCGTGCATTATATACCGATATTTGCACGCTAACTTTGTAACAGTCCGATGTTTCCCGAATCGTTTTTTTTCATTGCACGCTTTTTCACATGACGCTGTCGTTTATGACGTCATACGATTGTTGTCGACGTCATCGCTGTGTTGTTTGTCATATTCAGTATTGTACAATAAAATGGTATTTTACATGAAATACTTGAAGGAAGTAAAACGAAATTTATTTTGCTATATAATAAAAGGGTTATTGAACTGATATTGTGAAATATTGTCCCTCGTTGACTCGACATTTCACAATATCAGTTCAATAACCCTATATTATTAAAACCTTTATATATAACAATATTCAACTCCTGTTGAATAATGAACATTGCAGAAACTTGCTGGTGTGGGATAACTAAATCTTGAATATATATATATATATATATATATAAAGAGGACTAATATTACTAGTTTTATTCTCTATATGTAAAGTGTACAGGCGTAAACTTTCTTGATTGAATCAAACCACTGCAGTAGCTCAGTTGGTAGAGTTCTAGCTACGTAAGTGGGAGGTCGTGGGTTCGAACCCCGGCCGGGTCTGACCCAAGACTTGAAAGTGGGTAGTGACTGTTCTTTCGCCAAGCACTAGGCATTACGAAATAAAAGTCTCGTTTCTTTCGGATGGGAACTTTAAATAAACGAGGTCCCGTGTCACGGTGGGCTTGGCACGATAAAGAACCCTGCTGTATAATGCCATCAGCGCAACGCACAGGCAAAATGTCTGCACCTTCGCCTATAGCTGACGACGTCTCGATATAAGTGAAATATTCTTGACTGGGACGTTAATCACCATTACACTCTCACTCACTCACTCACTAAAATGTACAAGTAGTAACTTAAAATTTGAAAAATATAGATCAAAAGAAGCATAGTCTAATCCAAATGTCATTTAGCTGTCCTAACTTCTAGATTAAAAAATTCTGATGTTTTTTTTTAATATTTAGATAAAATTCTTAACAGAAACCTAAAATATTTTGAAAAAAACTTAAAAGAGTTAGGTTGATTTTTATTAAAATAAAAATAAAAATTTGCATATGAACTACGGATGTTACTCCTTATATAGCTGGCGACGTCTCGATATAAGTGAAATATTCTTGACGGGGGCGTTAAACACCATTACTAAACTCAACTCCTAACTAATATTATATGAGTTTGGTAGTGGAAACTAATATATTACGTCTAATATATAACTTATTTTAAAACATATTTTATCGATTATACTATTCAGCTCCTGTTGAAAAATGAACATTGCAGAAACTCGCTTGTTTAGGGTAACCAAATCACTTTCTTACCACGAATAATGAACATTGCAGAAACTCACTGGTTTAGGGTAACCAAATCACTTTCTGACCTACCTTGTGTGTATTATTTAAGGAAGTTTCACCAATTACAAAATGTACATGATCAGGTCATGTATTTTCATATACATTAATAAAGTATTCATGAATAGTATACTGACAATAACTGATGTAATGCATTTTAAATGTAGACATGCACCTGACTCCAGTGTCATGTGTTACTTTTGAATTTTTATGAAATAATACATTCAAAAGTAGCACATGACAATTTTGTCATGTGCTACTTTTGAATGTATTATTTCATAAAAATTCAAAAGTAGCACATGACACCAGTGTCACAACATTTCCTTACCTAAAATTTTCCTGAACTTAAATTTAACAAATTTTGACAATAGTTTTTGAAAATACAAATTAACATTTGAATAGACAGATCTGAATATAATTGTTAAAGGTAAAGTGATCTCAAAAATGGCACCTTAATTTCCCGAATATCTGTAAAATTAACTAAATTATCAAGATTTCAATTCGTCAGATTAAAGTTCAGAAAAAGTTTTATGACTATGAAACTGATCCCTAATACTAATCTGAGGCCGCGGTGGACTTATGAATAAGACGCCAGTCTACATATCCAGCGTCTCTCACCGCTGTTGACTTCGAGTCTCGCTCAGACCACATGTGGGGAAGTCAATTTTCCTTGCCGTTTGCCTTTACTGGTTCACCTGCATGATAAAAGACAACTCTGTAGAGTACGAAAAAGAGTAGTCCACCCGTGGCAGCTACAGAGCATGCTTACAATTAGAAATGATTGAAACAGACTGATAAACATAAACCAATAAACCAAACAAAGTTTGTTATAGAATATACAATAACACCTTACCTATAGCGTGTGGCGAGTGAAAGACCCTGATTCGGCACTAAGTTGTTAAACTTTCGACAGGCCCGTACTATAATTATAAATTAGAATCAGCAGCTGTTTGTTGTGTACAGTGTCTGCTTGAGGTAAGACAATGTCCTGCTTTTATTACAGTGCTAAAAACCGAAAAACATTTGATTGGTTGAAAAACATGACAGTTCAGCAATTAAAATATCGACCGTTAACAGGCAAAATAAATATTATTTAGAGAATAGTGATGTCATGTGCTACTTTTGAATGTATAATTTTATAAAAAGTCAATGTATTTCTCATGTGCTACTTTTGAATGTATTATTTCATAAAAAATAACAAAGAAGCACGTGACAGAGAAATTATTTGGATTTACTTCACCATTGAATTGTCAAATTGACGTTTACAGTGTTATATAACTCCCATTGCCGTGCAAAGCAAACTGAGTAACGCGCGTTATGATTAGCTAGCGTGTTTGATTTTGTAAGGTCTCTTCTGAAGGACCTGGAGACTTTCTAATTCTCAACGAAAGAACAAGCATTATCTATTTTCAAGTCTCGATCCGGGGTTCGCAGCCTGACATCCCACATTTTAGCGAGCATTCTACAAGCTAAGCTACCGTAGTGACGTGTTGTTCATTTTTGAATCATATGTTTGATAAAGTAGAAAATGTTGTTTATTCAAATATTTTGGCTCTTCCTTTATCAACAAGAAAATGTTGTGAGTTGGCATGGATACACTCTGATCACAGTTAGTCTATAATACAAACAAACTACAAGGACCATTTTAATATTCATGTTGTAGGTATGGTTCGAGCCCTCATTTGGGGAAATGCCTTTGGTTTAAAAGCTATTTGAAACATTCCGGTGGCCCAACCGGGTCAGTTTCAAAATCATTCCATAACTAAGTTAAATTAAGAAAATGTTTGTAACCTTTTTTTGAACGTGCGTTTTATGTATTATTTATAATGCCGTTTAAACTGCAGTGATAGAGGCGTAGCAACTATCAATGACGTCCAACCCTAATGGAGTCCATACCTTATTGGGCGTCGAGATATTCAAACATCTTATGAAGTCCGGACTTCATTAAGCGTTGGCAATTTCGACGCCAAGTGAAGTCCAAAGATTGAGGCCAAATACAGGCGTTCAATTTTGAGAATAATTTTCTTTTGTAATACCAAAAAGTTGTTGTATGAAACCCAAATCTTTTGCTTTCATAAGGTGTCGAAAGTGTCAACGCATAATGAAGTACGGAGTTGAGTTGATTATTGGTGTTAAACGTCCCAGTCAATAATATTTCACCTATATCGAGACGTCGCCAGCTATTTGCGAAGGTGCAGACATTTTGCCTGTGCGTTGCGCTGATGGCATTTTACATCATGTCTCGAAACTGTGACTCGGGACCTCGTTTATTTAAAGTTCCCTACCGAAAGAACCGTTGCTTTCATTCCGTAAAGCCGAGTGATTGTCTAAAGAACAGTCACTACCGACTTTCAAGTCTTGAGTTAGACACGACCGGGGATCGGACCGTCCACGACCTCCCACTTACAGAGCGAGCATCTTCTCAACTGAGCTACCTCAGTTTGTAGATTGTTTGTGGAATTGTAGTGGTTTTATCACAGTGCTCACATTTTTTCATTAAATTAAGAACCCTTCTCCTCGAAACGAATGAAAAATCTACAAACTGAGATACCGCATTAGTTTAATCAAATATGAACCATGCAGGACCTTTCTGCTCTCTTCTGTCCTCAACCTCAAGGGCAACATTCGTCGACCCATTTGCCAACTTGGTGGTTAAAAATCCCTAAGGCTTATGGGACCAGACATTCATGAGTCGTAATAGATATAATTAAAAATAGTATGATTCTATAATGATGTCTGTACCTGAGGACACCTGTTATCTGGAGTTTAGATGATTTACAGATATTTTAATTTATTTTTTAATTAATTCAATCATATTGTATTCATTATCTTTTATCAAAATCGGGAATGAAATATTTCTTTTACACATGTAGTTCAAATGGGATTTATATGACCTACAGCTTTTAGATTTGGACATACTACGGTGAAAGCAAGTTAATAGTATGTTGGAGGTAAAAAAAGTCACAGACTACTGCAGTGGTCAAGGTAAAATTAAGCTCGGACATATTGGCGGGACATGACCAAATGAAGTTAACATTTAAGAGTTAGGGTTAATCAAAAGGGATACTGTTAGTGTTGTTATGTCGATATAGATATATATGGAAGATACCTGACAACAGCCAACACAACCAAGACACGAAACAACAAGGTACAAGTGAAGGTATCAGCCAATTAAGACAAAAGAAGCAATTAAGGAATTGGTGCCAATTATTTAAAACTCTCACTTTGAACAGACAATGCTTTAGTGTCTAGTGGTGCGGGCATTGTACATAAAACAATGCCATTTGTTTAATTTCACAACCAGTTCCCATAATATAAGAACGCATGTTTCAGAAAATAATTTTCTCGGCCTTCCAGAATTGGTCGATCTTTACTTGACCAGGTAATGCTGAATTCGACTATAAATGCCTTACTATTTTCAGTCCTTGATTGTGACTTTCACATTTTTTCATGTTACGTCAGAGTGCTGTATCGTATCGAGTGGTTGTTGTTAAATGCTGTTTACTGTCGCATCAACGTCAATCAGCATTTTTCAGCAGCTATTCGCGACAAGAATTACTTTATTGATCTCTATAGATTTATCTATGAACAAGTTCATGTATGTATGTGATGTGTGTCTGCCTTGTACCAGCGCACCCAGGGCGAATTTAAGGTGCTAGTTCATCGAGTCAGTACGCCGCGGACAAGCGTACTACAATACTCCCCCAGTCATATTACAAGCCAACGGCAAGGGAAATCGAATGGGAAAAAAAACGTGTTGATTTATGCAGTTTTACACTATTCAGTGACGCAATATCCATTACTTACAAAATTAGTTCTATTTATTAATATAATTTTTCAACGCGTGACTTGTTCTTGCAAGCTATCAGTAAGAATATACTCGATCAACCTCGAACAACGCGTAAATGTGAATTTGAAGCATCAATTTACTGTTTAAAGTAACAGGTGATTCAGCCGACTTATGTCATGATGTCCGCGCATTCCACCCGCGCATTCCACTTGTTACAATTCTAACATGTAGTTCGTGTAGTAATTTCGAATTGCTTCGTGCAGCAAGACCTGCTTACAGTAGGCAGTGTGATATACACTGGAAATTGGAAATAAATTGCTGCTTTTTATTTTTGCTTTTTAACAACCAAAAAAAAAAAAAAAAAAAAACGAGACGTGCTAACAGTAGGCAGTGTGATGTACGATGGAAATTTGAAATAAAAAGCCTTTTATTTCTGTCTTTTAACAACCAACAAAAGAAAGTAGTGTACCAGTATGAACAATATGTACTCAAACGGGTTAAGTATTTCATCTCCAATTCCAGAGGTACATAAAAGACAATTTTTTTAAAGATATTTTTCCAGTTTCAACCGGAACGTTCATATTGACAGTCCTCAATTTACAAATCCAAAAGACAGAAGAGGTATAAATCTTAGTAAAATAATCTTCACATTTAAATTCTCTTTTAAACATTTTATAAAATTTACCTTAAGTAGAGTTTGAAAACTGCTTGACCAAGATTGTTTAAACTGATCACATAGAGACTGTTTAACAATAAATTTTACCCAATTAGTAATTACAACACGTGATCGAATATCAAACAACCAGCTAAGGTGGTGCAGTATGGACAATGTGTACAACAACCAAGCCCACGACAGATAATAAATAATTCAAAACAGACAGGTCTAAGAGATACGGGGTAAACGGGATGGTATTCTAACCGCCATTGATGTGGTGTGAAAGCATCCACGGTGACGTCTGTTTGTTACAACTAGCAAACATTAATATACTTCCGGAAAAACAGCAATAATCGGGTTTGCAAATTGCAACAGTTGACGTCAGAGCTCGGGAGGGTGGGTTATGTTATATGTCGTCCTAGCACAATGTTTAAATCCTTCAGCATCTACACGTATACCTCCGATCCCAAACAAAGTGATAAAGTTTTAAGATGTCACTGTGAAAGCATCCTCAGTGACGTCTGTTTGTTACTACAAGCAAACTTTAATATAGTTTTAGGAAAAACAGCAACAATCACCATTTCTTTTATGGTAAAAGAAAAAAACATCTGATAATTGACACCCGACATATTTGAGTGTATAATTCCTCCGTTCTTCTTTATTTAAACTTTTCTTCTCCCAAAACTCACCTTCAGGAAATACAACAATGGCGGTCATACGATCCGGCATATTTCGGCAAAATTGCGAATTACAAATTATAAGTAGTCAATCGACATCTCATCTGAGCCCTTTGTTAGCCAATAGTATAACCGAATTGTAGTCGACAGTTGTGACCCATATCTCTGCAGCTTTTCGGCAATGTACTACTCTTGAATCCTTTTCATTCGTATAAAACTTTCGACAGTCCAAGTTGTAATATATTTGGATATCATATACCTAGGACTTGAGATAGGGTTATACGACCAAGCCCAGTTTCACAAACAATCCGTAACTAAGATTTCTGGCAGATTAAAAACCTTCTAAATTTGTTAATTATTAAGATATTAGGAAATTTAAGGTGTCATTTTAAAGATTATATCAAGATTATGACATCTGTATTTAGTTTTTGCAAAAATATTGATTCGTAGTTCCAAAAAGAGCTTTCCAAATTTCCTAAATTTAAATTTCAAATATTAATACTAATGTTAATTTTAAGATCATTAGGATTTTGTAAAATATGACAGTTTCAAAATCACTCTTAGGTTAAAACATTCATTTGTATGTTGTTTTGTCAAAAATATCCAGCAGTAGTTTCGAACAATGATTTCCAAAAATTGCAAAATTTGAGTTAAGAAAAATCTTAGTTAAGGATGATTGTGAAATTGGAGCCATTCAAGATTCTTCATCTTATGTGGTGGAAGGTAGATTGGAGTGATCGTGCCAAGCCTACCGTGACACGGGACCTCGTTTATTTTAAGTTCCCTTCCCAGAGACCGTGACTTTAATTTCGTTATGCCGACTGCATGGCGAAAAAAAGTCACTACCCACTTACGGAGCGAGCAGAGGTATCACCACCATAGATATAAATGAGATAATCTTGAAGACGGGGTAGTAAAGTACTGATAAAGAACCCTGGTGTATAACGCACAGGAAAAATTTCTGAACTTTTTCCTATAGCTGGCGACGTCTCGATATAAGTGAAATATTATTGACTGGGACGTTAAACACCATTACTCAACTCAACATATATCTTTGGTGAGATATTGGAGGAACCTAGAAAATTTACCTGTCTTTCTCGCACTATGATATGTCCAATTTGGAATTGAATGGGAGAGTAGTTGTTATACGTAAGTGCACTACTTAGACCACTTTGCCATGAAGACCTATCGGCTCGTGATACCGGGGAAACATAAAATGATGGCTAGTGGTTAAGTTTTAAAGGGCCTTAAAATTTATGTTACGATGCACAAATATTTCAGTTATTCGCATAGAATTTTGTTCATAAAGAATAAAAGAATCTCACACCGGTTTTTCTGAACTAGTGTTGACAGAAGGACCCCAGATAAGATGGTTTTGTTAACATAAGAGTTAAAAAATCGACAATCTAACATTCACAATACCAAAGCGTTTTTACTCTCCGACAAAAGGGAGACAACTTTATGTACAACAATGCATATTTCACCATGAATCCCGTCCATAAAATATCAATTTCACATAGCTAGGCCCTCTTAACATTCGTTTCTAAGGAAAAAAATTGTTACATTATTTCAACAAACGGATGTGACAAAATGAAACACGTAAAAACTTGATTGTAATTTGCAACAAATTACATGTTTTTCTCCATAGTAACACCACTTCCTGTAGCTGTTCAAACTACCGCCTTGTAAGAATTAAAACCATCTAACTTTTGTAAGAAAATCGGGACATGAAACGAGATCAAGATTTACACAGAAAACATGCAAATTGTCGGAAATCTTTTTAGTAAGAAAACAAACTTGACTATATCTGGGGGAAAGA
The DNA here is from genome assembly GCA_021292105.1 of Anadara kagoshimensis. NCBI lineage: Eukaryota > Metazoa > Mollusca > Bivalvia > Arcoida > Arcidae > Anadara > Anadara kagoshimensis. Next base: position 9,890,041 of record CM037867.1, on the reverse strand, counting down.
AATCCCTACCAAGTATGAACAATGTACCTGAAGGTCTGCTTTACATGTGATGTCATTTGGACGTTTAGGTGCATTTACAAGAATTCCTAATTTATATAACGAAAAGAAATTTCGAAAATCCATTAATGTCAAAACAGTTTACACCGTATCGTATACTTTACGTGAGGTTGATCAACCCGATAGCTGGTTTAAAGGCCGTTGTGTTAAAGATTTTGATAATCCCCGCAAATATTAGCAAATAGCCAATCAGAAATAAGATACGGTCAGTTCCTTACAATGACAAACGTCAATTAATTGCTTGAGCCGCTTTGTTCTCCGTTCACACTAGGAAACTTCATTAAAGGACATACTGAAATAAGTTTACCCGAAGGCATATCTTAGAAGTTCTATTCTCAAACGACTTAGCATTAATCAGCTGATTATAAACGGAGACTTCGAGTTAGGATATTACATACTGGGAGTACTTGTTCCAAACTAAATACCGACTTTTCTACCTTTCCAATTATGACACTATACATATAAAAGTAGTATTCTGAATTTGGTGTATGTCCAACTGCTTTTTTCAGTAAATGTGACAAAATGCCTTTTTAAAACAATTTTTCACTGTCAATTTTGTTACACACGTTGCGAGTGTAGAGCTAATCAGGAGATGCTCACTCTTCCAGTGTACCCCGCCTCACTTTCCCTGTGGAAGCTTATGTGGTTCACCTTATTTGTTAGTTTCAAAGTTTTGTCTTTGCTTTGGTATTGTAATTTGAACTAGGATTGGTATGCTAATTTTGGCTATGCTTGTAATGTAAAATAACGGTTTTATTTAATGTTTCTTCAGCCGACTCTGACAAAGTCTTGCATCGATTTTTTTAAAACGCTTTATGTATTAGTTACTTCACCGTCATGTCTCTTACAAGAAAACTGATTTAGTCCATCAATCAAAAACAAACATACTAGCCCATGTCCAAAACACATTTCTAAAGAAAAGAAATAATTTTGAAAACTTGTAAATTATGTTAAACACCTTTTCAAGAACTTCCACCAGGGTGCCGCCTTTTTAACTAGTTACAGTACAGGCCTGTCGAATGTTTAACACAAAGCTAACGAATTAGTGCCGAATCGACCGTTCAACTCCACCCCTCGTTAGCATTATCTCGACAGCTTTTCGACAGCTACTATCTGTCTCTAGTCCACTAGCTATCTTTATCTTGGCCTCTCGACAGCCGAGTTTCGACTCCTTTTCGCTAGTGTAGCGTTAAATTTTCGACAGGTCTGTACTGTACAAGTTACAAGTGTGTAGTCAACTTTTAAAAGCAACATTGATGGAGATATATCAAGTACATGTATAATATTGGATACAGAGACATCATGCTAGTACTTATCAACAATATATATTGGGATGGCGGCCATAAAACTGTACAATTATATGTAGTTGTAGAAAAAAGATTGGTGTGATTGCATATCCGATATACAGATAAATGGAAACAATACCAAATTTTAATATTTTGAAAAAAATTATTAAGGTCTTTTTTGAAATCATAACGAATGTTGATTTGCTCTTTACATATAAATTGTTGACACAGGACTATAGTAAATCCAGACTTTTCAAGGTCCTTAAAAAGTTGTATGAATCACGATAAAGTTGATAATTATAATGTCTCTGTATCAAAAAATTACCCTGGATATATTTGACATCCCATGTTTCCATGTTCCTTTCATTCTCAATATTTTTATTAATTAGATGTATGTTTTTGTTGTTTTACGGTAATTCTACTTCTCAACATGTGAAGCTAGGGGCGTCTAGCTTTGTATTAAATGCTTTATGGTGTATTGGAGGTTCCATTATATCCGACTAAATAGACATCTATACATCTTTGCTGAACATTGCTCTGATGATTAAATGCAAGATTGAAAAGGAATGGTATGTATTCGAAATTTCAACTTCAATATAATCCCCCGCCACCAGTGGTGAGGTAGATTAAAAATACTGATCTCTCTCTCTCTCTCTTTCCTCTGAATTTGCTGCGGTGTTTTGGAAATTTCATTTTTTTTACTAAATGAACATCTAAACATCTTTGATATTGCTCTGGTTAAAAGCATGTTGTGTATTCGACATTTTAAGTTGCTGCCCGTGTGTGTGTGTGTTTGTGGATAAATTGGTTGTGGTGTTTTTAAGATTTTGACAAGATGAACCGACTAGATGAACATATATACGTATTTCCTAGTAACCTTTCTACTTCCTTGACTGCGTACATAACAAGCTGACCTTTAGTAATTAAGGAATCAACATGTAATTAATAACATGAGTTTGACCTAGAGTTGAACCATAGTTAAATTTGATTCTTCTGACTTAAATAAAGCATAATCTTTGATGAAGGAAGGACAAAGTCGGCTTCGTAATATCAAATTTCTTCTGATCAAAATAGGATTTGCAATGACAAATTTCCCTTTGTCCTTTGGGCTGTTTCAATCTATTGATTATCGTACAAATACGTTTTACACTACTTACAATACAAAAAGACTTATAGCCATATTTGTTAAAATCTGTTCAGAAAATAAATAATCACGATATATTATTCAAGCATATTTAGCATATGAATAATCTGTTGACGTAGTGATATTGCTAGACGTATCAATCAGTTCTATGTCCATCAACATAATATTGTTAATAAGTATGATGTCTCTGTATCAAGCAAATACCCTGGATATATTTGACCTCTCATAATTAGATGTTCCTGGTGGCAGGTGTAGTTAGCTAACGGGAGGATGTGTTTACCCTTCCGGACCACCCAGTCTTACTTAGTTCAAGTATTTACCTTAGAAAATTTTTACTTTGTTTTGGATTTTGATTTGGACATGGACTAGTGTGTTTGTTTTGAGGTTTAGTACACACATGACGAATGTAGCCATATTGACCTGAGGCGCTTAATTTTCCGATGTACCCAGCCTCACTTTCGTTGTGGGAAGTCACGTGTTTTGGTCATGGATTGTTTTTTTTAATGGTTAGGTTAGCTATGATTCAGACCATGTTAGGTCATGATTGTTTTTTCTTGTTGTTTCTAAACTAGTCCCCTGTCGCTTTTCATCAGTTTTCACAAAAGATATTTAAAAGTATAAAGGAAACATATCTTTAATAGTGAAATTTCATAATTATGACTGCCGTAATTACAAATTGTTGTGAACAACGAGGGGTTTTCCCTTATGACGTGTAGCGGGACTGAGCTAGTCGTGGCATTGTTGTGTTGAATATACATGTAGTAGATATAATAGAGTGATTTACTGCCAGACTTTCTGGTCCGGATCTTTTAGCCTTGTGGTAGAACGCTCGCTTTTCACCCGGGTTCGATCCTCAGCCGGGGCACTCGGTGAGGAAGTGTTTTTTCTGGTGTTTCCTCCCTCCTGTTACAAACGTCATATAAAGTTAACCAGTCAAGAAAAAGACTTGAATGGAGTATTCGTGTGAAAACATCCTTTATTATGACAAACAAGCGTAGTTAGATATATAGGTAAACAACATTGACCTGTCCGTTTGACCTTTCATTAGTAATAGTCATACAGGAGAATCCACCCAATAAATGGGTAGTGTTAAGATCCAAGTTAATACAGGTGTACTCTATGAGGTAAGTATATATCATGATGTGTACAATATAAACTCCTTATACATAGATGTACTTGGTCCGTGATAAATATTTAAGTGAAAGGTCAAGCGGACAGATCAAAGTTGTTTGCCTATACTAGTACATTTTAGGAATGGGCTTGTTCACTCCTCACACTTCCGCATGGCCGCATTTAACTATAGAAAACAATTTGCTGCAGAATAAGATTGGCGTTGCCTTAAAGTTTTACCTTTATACTGGATTTATTCAATAGGCAATGCGTTTTGGAATGGTATAGGAAATCCACCTACTTTCGCCAAGCACTAATACTAACAAAGGATAGGTCGGGATTCAAACGTAGTCAGCATGGGGTGCAGTGATCAATAAGTGCGCGTTTTAGACGACTTGGTCACCTAGATATAAGCTTCCCTGCTGCATAAAAAAGAATAAGGGGTTAGAATGATATATCAATAATACGTTCTAACTTAAATCATCGAGCATAATGGCATACGTTCACTAATACATTAATTCGGAAAGAACTACCTATCCTATTTCAATCAGATTTAATAATGAACAATCTGAAATGATACAATTTTAGTTAAATATTTAAGTACGAAAGGTTGTTAATTATCTGTGTAATATGCGGGCGTGTAAGATATATCTCAATTAATACGAAACTTCGGCTGTCTAATTAAAGAGAATTCTGCTCTATATGCCCGTATATTTGTATGAAATTCAGGATTTATTTGTAAGTCTATAAAATGGAATGGTGGGTTTGGGTACTCTTAAGTTCTGTAATTAAGACGTTAAATCTTAACAAAAAAGCAGTACGGTAGCTCAGTTGGTAGAATGCACGTTTCGTGTGTGGTTCAAACCACGACCAGAGTCTGACTTAAAAAGGTAGTAACTGTTCTTTTGCCAAGTACTCGACTTTTGAGAATTGAAGTTACGGGGCCTTTCGGAGGAGACCCTAAAAATCAATGACCAGGGTCAAAGCAAGCGTGGTACGTTAAAAAACCCTCCCTGCACATTGTCCTGAGGATTAAAATATAGTCCCCATTAAAGGTCAAACAGAATGGTCAAAGTTGTTTGCCACTACATATCTGAGGGAGTGAAAGACTGTATGTGTCCTTGCGCTGTTTTTTGTCACTTGTATATATTGTAAAATGTAAAAAATATAAATAAAAAAATACAATATATATATATATATATATTTTACCAAATTTAACCAAGGAAATACTTTGCATGAGGGAGTATACCTTAGTTTTCGAGGAATTTCAAATTTTAACAAGCAGCAAATTTAGACAATATAGTAAGCAAGTAATGTAACTGTTATCCTAACAAAAATGCCCAAGTTTTTCGTGCGTTTGACGAAAGAAATCTTTAAAAGATGATAAATTTAATAAAATTGTATTCTATTTGCGCCATTCTCATACTAACCATAACCTCATTGTAGAAAACAAAGTGAAATGCATTACTTAAATAATAGTAATAATAAAAAATACAAATCATGTATGGCTTGCCGAATGTTAGAGATTTACATGTTTTAATTTCTATCATGTTAGCGAAATACATTTTGGGAACGATGCTTTCATAACTCATTTCAATCATATTAATTATGTCATAGTCATGATGACGAGTAATAAATGACAAATGGTCGTTGTCACATTACATCTGAGTAAATGCTCAATGTCATAATAACAATCAGTATGCAGAGAATTAGGTTAATTGGAATTTACAAGCATACAACATCAAGCAAAAGTAGTTTCCAGGATAGTAAGGACATTCCTATAAGAAACCGCTAAAGGAAATTCCATCCAGGGAAACTTGTAATTAAAGTACAGACCTTTCGAAAGTTTAACACCGAGCTAACGAGAAAGAGTTGAGTAATGGTGTTTTACGCACCAGTCAAGAATATTTTACTTATATCAAGACGTCTCCAGATATAGGCGAAGGTGAGAAGGTTTGCCTGTGCGTTGCGCTGATGGCATTATACAACAAATTCTCTATCGTGTCAAACCTACCATGATGACACGGAACCTCGTTTATTTTAAGTTGCCATCCAAAAGAACCGTGACTTTCATTTCGTAATACCTAATGATTGGCAAAAGAACAGTCACAACCCACCTTCAAGTCTTGGGTCAAACCCGGTTGAAATTCGAACCCAAAAAGGAGTCGAAGCTCGGCTGATAAGTTGGTTGGTTGGTTGGTTGATTGGTTGGTTGGTTGAATGTTGCTTAACGTCGTATCAGCAATTTTTCAGCTATGCGCGACGAGAACTATTTAATTAATCTCTATGGATTAATCTATGAACAATTTTGTGTATGCATGTGAAGTGCGAGTGTGTTGTATGGTCTGCCTTGTACTAGCGCGCACTAAGGGCGACTTTACCGTGCTAGCTCACAGAGTCAGTACGCCGCAGACAAGCGTACCACTCCCCCAGTCCATTATACTGATACCAGGTGAATCAGTAAAGGTTAACAGCAAGGAAAATTCACTTTCCCACATGTGGTCCGAGCGGGACTCGAACTCATAGCGGTGAGAGACCCTGGATTTGCAGACTGACGTCTTATCCATTAGGCCACCGCGCCCTCGGCTGATAAGTGGTTAAGTGTTAAATAAATGTACCGATAAAGATAGTAACTGTCGAGTCGAGAAGCTGCCGAGAAACGCTAACGATTGATAGCGATGAACTGTCGATAAGTAGCTTAGTGTTAAACTTTGGACAGGCCTGTACTGTAGCTGCCGAGTCGAGAAACTGTCGAGAAACGCTAACGATTGATAGAGATGAAATGTCGATAAGTAGCTTAGTGTTAAACTTTGGACAGGCCTGTACTGTACATGCATAAAATATTATTGATTGTTCTGAATGATGGTTCAAACCCCAGTCATGATTATGTAGCTTATATCGATTCATGATCAATTAAGGATTTATACAATGTATATTTTGGTTATATATTTCGAGTACTTGGTACTCGGTCTTGTAAAAGGCTTATTACTAGTATTTAGTATTGTCTTGAAGTTCACGTATTGTACTTAATATGTCAGTTTTCCAAAGTTTTTACTTTGCTTTTGTAAGTGTAATTTAAACATGAACCAGTGTTTGACTCTCTATGGCGTTTTTTTGTTATTTTGTGTCGTTACTTGTATTGTTATCTTTCTTGGCTCCGTTTAATGTTGCTACCATACATTTAAATCAGTTTAGTACAGTCCAACCTGCCTTAAATACCACCTCTATAATAGGAGCCACCTGCTTATAAAGGCCAGTAAAATTGTATCCCAATTGTTCTTTATTCATATTATTTGAGCTTGTATATAAAGGCCACCTGCCCATAAAGGCCACATTTACTGGTTCCCTTGTGTGGCCTTTATGGACAGGTTTGATCGTACATAAATATCTCGTGTAATGTTCGATTCGAGTCAATGATTTATATTTATTACTCCGTTATATAACTGTTATGTCTTTAATTGTCCTTCCGTATTGATAAATATCAAAGTTACGGTAATTTACACAGAACTTAATGATTCCGAACATATCACGTGTTAGTCATTTCATGTGCGTGAAATCAAGTATATATCAGAGTCAAGATGATTTCACTAATATCGAGTTATTAACACCTTTCCATTGCGCTAAACTTATTGAGAAGTGAGAAACTTTGCAATGCACAAATCAAAGTAGTAAATGTGACATTTTTCTGAGTCAAGTCACAATTCACAGTAACAAATATGAGATTTTTTCTGAGTCAAGTCTAATGCTGCCAAACCAGTTTGGTTTGAATATCAGAATGTTTTAAGTCAGAGTCAAGATGATTTTACTAATATCGAGTTATTAACACATTTCCATTGCGTTAAACGTATTGAGAAGAGAGAAATTTTTCAATGCACAAATCAAAGTAACAAATTTGAGATTTTTCCGAGTCAAGTGTAATGCTGCCAAACCATTTTTTTATGTATCAGTAGGCTTTCCATTGCGTCCCGAGAAGTTTTTCAATGCACAAATCACAATAACAAATATGAGATTTTTCTGAGTCAAGTCTAATGCCGCAAAACCAGTTTGGTTTAAATTTCTCTTTTATGTTTCAGTGTGCTTTAAGTCAGAGTAAAGATGGTTTTACTAATATGAAGTTATTAACATAATTCCATTGCATTACTCTCATCGAAGATAAAGAAAGTTTGCATTTCACAAATCACAATATTAAATATGAGATTTTTTCGAGTCAAGTCTAATGCTGCAAACCATTTTGGTTTAAATTTCTCATTTATTTAAGTCAAGATGATTTAACTAATATGAAGTCATTAACACATTCAAGATGATTTTACTAATATGGAGTCATTAACACATTTCCATTGCGCTAAGCTCATTTAGGAGTGAGAAACTTTGCAATGTACAAATCACAATAACAAATATGAGATTTTTTTGAGTCAAGTCTAATGCTGCAAACCATTTTGGTTTAAATTTCTCATTTATTTAAGTCAAGATGATTTAACTAATATGAAGTCATTAACACATTTCCATTGCGCTAAGCTCATTTAGCAGTGAGAAACTGTGCAATGCACAAATCACAATAACAAATCTGTTTTTTTTCCAAGTCAAGTCTAATGCTGTCAAACCATTTTGGTTTAAATATCAGAATGTTTTAAGTCAGAGTCAAGATGATTTTACTAATATGAAGTTATTAACACATTTGCATTGCGTTACTCTCATTAAAGAGTGAGAAATTTTGGATTGAACAAATCTCAATAACAAATGTGGGATTTTTCTGAGTCAAGTCACCAATCACAATAAGATGTGACATTTTTTCCCAGTCAAAACTAATGCTCCCAAACAATATTGGTTTAAATTTCTCTTTTATGTGTCAGTATGTTTGTGTTGGATTATGTATTTGTGAATCGTTATAATAATTATTATTTTAATAATGTTGTTTATTGATTAAAACGATGCTTTACAAAAATTTACTAATATATTGCAAAATTCATTGAACAATACAAATAAAAAGTTGCAGCGATAATAAAAATATTCTATAAGAACATTCACGATAGCAATATAAAAAATACGTAATATGTTATTTGTCTTACCTTTACAAAGAATAGTAGTATGTTATACGGAACCTATAGTTTGTATTACGTTACACAAAAGTAAAACCTTATCTTTCTTAATGTTAATTGTATACAATATAAATGAGTTATATGCCATGTGTAATTTGCATTGATGTAACTCAGAAACTGAGATTAGCAATATGTAATACGAAATATGTAATTTGCATTAACGTAACTAGGAATAGATAATTTATAATACTTCACTTAACGCAATAGGGAAATGTGTAATTCGAAATGTAAATTGGTAAAATAAATATTGTTTCATGTGTTTTTCTTATTTCAGCGTTTTAAAATGTTTAGTGTTCCACAATTTTGGTCTGAGTAATACTGATCACGAATTGTTTTCTGAAACGACCATCCAGTGATGGAAAATTAAAAGAGGTTTTGCGGATGTGGCTAGCTAATATAAACAGATGCTGGTAACCCTTACGGATCGCCCGACCTCACTTCCCTGGTGGAAGTTTGCGTTTAACCTGATTTGTCAGTTTTCAATTATTTTACTTTGCTTTGTGATTTTGACATGGGTTAGTTTGTTTGTTTTGATTGTATCGACAATTAAAGAATTGTCTTGGGTAGATTTGGTAAAATAAATTTTGGTCTATCATTTCTTATCAATTCAGCGTCTTTCAATCGCTTTAGTTTTTTACAATTTTGGTTTATTTTTCTCATTTCAGCGTCCTAAATTTTTTGGTTTTTCACTAATTTTTTCGAGCACCACTGACTGATGAGTAATTATTTTCCGAAACGGCCGTCAAATACTGCAAAATTAAACAAGTTAAGTAATAATAATAAAGCATTATTTAAAGAACATTACTTTAAAAGAATGTTGTGTGGCCACGTTTTTTTTGTTTTGATTATCTATATGATGTGATTATCTAGATGACATTATTATAACTTGTATTTGGTTTGTAGTATCACTTTAAAAATGTTTAAAAGGCAACATAATGTGATGTGAATGTTTTTGCCATTGGACCAAAGTCTCTATAGATTATTCCAGGCAATTGACGTATCGCCGGCTACGCCCACAATTTTCCGACAAAAGCCCGGCATACACACAAAAAGAATGAAAACGACCTGAATTGTGACATTTAATGACATCACTGACGTTATTAGTTGCCGTGACGCTGCTTTGGTACCGTGATGGCGGCCAGTGTCGTAACATAAAAGGCATGGCCGGTGATAGGTCAATTGTGTCATGTCTTCTGTAGTTATGTTAAACGTAATTATACACAGGTCTGTCGAAAGTTTAACACTAAGCTAACAAATGGTGTAGAATCGGCAGCTCATATCGTCCCCTTGTTACCTCGACACATTTCGGCAGCTGCTATTTATAATATATGCAGTGTCTCTGTCACTAGCTGTCCACATCTAAATCACTCGCAGTCGATCGACGACGTCTTTTCGAGATTCTTTAATATCAAATGACTGGACGTCTCCTAGCATTTTTGATAGGTCTATATATCTACCAAGACAGTGGAAACGTCATAATGTTTATTGTGCAATAAACCTGCAAAATCAAAAGCGTTATACTAAAATTTGTTGAGCATTGATTAGTCATCGTGCTGGATACAAAGAACAACAAACATACCAATGTATATTCAAATCACAATCCCAGAGCAACACAAAAGTTTGAAAACATCGAGCTGGATACAATGAACAACAAACATACCTTTCTATATCCAAATCACAATCCCATAGCAGCGCAAAAGTTTGAAATTTTGGAAATTAAATTAAACACGTAAACATTTACACCAGAGAATTGTGGTCGGGTGCTCCGTGTACAATTTGTATAAATAAAAACAATTGTCTAAAACCAAACAATCCTTCTTGACCTACAGCCAAGGTCATTTAATCACTTTGCACCAGAAAGCTCACAATTCCTCAATAACGGTTAATTAACATTTTTCTACGCCTACGTTGTTCTAATAATTCTCCAGCTGTTCTATCATTTTAAATTAAATATTTCCTGTTAGGACATTTGCTCTCCAAGTTGGTCTGCTTCGATGAAACTAGAACTGGTTTAATCTTGTTCCTTTTTAAGGATTGAATTGTTTATGTTTTTAATTACACAGTTACTGCATTTCCACAAATTCAGTGCACATGGAAAATGAAAGAATAAAGTTGTATTTTCCAACAAACTCACAAAAAATTGTCAAAACTTCATACAAAATATACTGACCTAATACGAAAAAATATTTTTCATGCATCCAAAAGTGAATTTAATTTTGTACATAGAGAATTTTTACAAAACAATATAACTATGTCAAAATTAATTGTCCCTTCTGTACCTTCTTACTCTGAACAACTATAAATGTTATGTCATAATTGGAATATTCATGATGATAACACCTGGCAAAAACCCAATCAACAATGACCTACCTGACCCTAAATAGGCTGATGTACCTTTGAATGAGGCCCAAAATGTGTAAAAACTTGATCAAATTTCCAAAATTTTCGCAAAATTTCTCTATGTACAGGAGAACTGAACAATGATGTTTTTATTTAAAAATGTAATTGGGTTAGGCCAGTTCATTTTAAATGCATTTTATTAATAGTTTAATGGAAACATTTCCAATTAAAAGAAATAAATAATAAATACCACGTGAACTCAATTTTTGAAAATACAGTAATGGTGATTGTTATTCTGCGTTCTTTACTTTTATTGTTTCTGTTAATGTTCTCAATTTTGTTCTCTAAAATACTTAAACTTCCACATTAATTAATAGACATCACAAGTTTTGTTGATAAGCACGCGTCTTGCTCTCTAGATTTAACAAGGTTATGCATAAATCCTGCTTCATAAGAATAAAGCAGCAAGCATGGTGCACAGTTTGTACACACTGGTATACCGATTGTTTGCTTATTTTACTAAACACAACAAATATGCTATCTATCAAAAGCTCCAACATTTTGTATCTTGAGTATATTTATGTTTCGAGCATTATATAGTTTTGAAAAATAAATATTATTTTAAGTTACAAACGAACGTGAACATTTTCATCGGCGAAGTGAGGTCGGGTACAATTTATATATGTAGGAAATGATGTGTACTGTAATTTAGCCAATGTGTATACTTGAAACATGAAACAGCAGGCGAACAAAACAACATAAAACAATTGTTGAAAACCAAACAATCCTTCTTGACTTACAACCAAGGTCACTTAATCACTTCGCACCAGAAAGCTTACAAGTCCACAATAAAGGTCCATTACAACTATTCTACGTCGTTTGTTTTATTGATAACTCTCCACCTGTCATGTCATACCACATTAATTATTTCCTGTTAGATCAGTTATCTCCAAGATGGTCTTCTTTGGTCTGGTTCGAACTGGTTTCATCTTCTTCTTTTTTAAGGATTGGATTGTTATTTTTTTAAATACACAGTTGGTGATTATTTATATAATGCTTTCTGTACATTTATTGTTTTCTAATAGTGTTGTCGAATTTGTTCTCCAAAATACTCCCAGCTTCCACATTAATTAATGGTCATCAACAAGAATGATGCCTTTGGCCATAATCATTGTCATAATTATTCATTGCATGTCTTCCATAAGTAGAGATAAAAAGCAAACTACCAACCGATATATCCAATTCATAAAGCTAGATAAAAAATTTAAAAATTGGCAATACAGGTTAAATACGTAGGAATTTGGGCCAGGTGCTGCGAAAGTATATATTCAGCATACTTCTTATTTAATATCTTGTTTTTATGTTCTTCTTGATTAGCAAAGGTTCCTTTGCCTAATCGGGTTGTATATTTCACTTGGCCATATAAAACTAGAGTTATCGTACTATGTCCTAGTGAAGCGTTCGTCTTGTCTGTAGTTTATTATACGATGGTGTATCAAATCATTTATGATTGTTTATGTTTGCAATAATGCTTCAAAACTTGGGTACTCCTCGTCTTAACTACCAGTCTTAAGTATTGGATCCATTGAAGATTTCATAATTACCGGCTTGAACCGCCATTGTATGGTAAACTATTCGGTTTACGTTATAGGCTCAATCAAACATTTTTGTAAATTAGTTTTTAATAATTCTGATATCGAATTCCAATGTTTTAAAGCTACAACTTTCACTAGTCTTTTTGAAAGCTTTTAAATATTATTACCTTACTTTTTATTTGACTAAGGGCGTTCTTTCTTATTTTACTACTACCAATGAAAATTTAAAATTGAAGATGGAAACTTGCAACTGAACGACATACACTTGACAACAGCTAGCTGGTACTGTGGTGAATGTATCATGTATCGGTAACTCCTCGACAATCCCTATTGACCACGTACTAATTTTTTAAATGATATCTAACTTGCAAGTTTATTAATGGTACTATGCCAAAAACAAAGACCGTGTTCCAGTACTCATATCACCCTAAGTTTTTCATTTTGTCAAGATGTTTTGAATCTAAGAATACACATTTTTGACAAAACAAAACATAAATGTTATAAGCATGAAGTAATCTTTAAAAGACACCTTAAAATCCTACAATATCATCTCTTAGTAAGGAAACACACAGGGACCTGTTAACTTGGTTTTATACAGTCCTTTATAATGTCATTCAATGCCATTAACAGAAGGTGTATAGTTGTGGTTAAGACACATTTTCTTCTATATTATAGACCTCACTAGGTTTTTATCCATATTTTTGAGACACATTTTGAAAAACTCATTTTTCGAAACATTTTTTCTAGTTTTTCTCTAAACGATATAATAAACCAAATAAAAATATTATTTCTGTTCCCGCTGTAAATGCATATACAGCATCCCAGTTCTGAAATGAAAATACAAAATCATTTATTGACTACGTACAATTCCAGGCCTTTTATTTTCTTTTGCACTTAGGTAATCAATTCGATGAAACACACTGACTCTGAGGCTACCCATTCATTTTCTAAAGATATCGAGTTTCTTTTCTAATTTCATAACCATTAAAAGCAAGAGTCATTTAATTGAAAACACCGGACACGTATTTATGAAGATGAATGTTATCACAATTCATAATTTTGTTTTGTCATTAAACAATTTGCAACCCCAGTCGATATTGAGTATATGCAAATAACGGAAGCTGAAAGTATTTACCCACGCCTTTTACAACGATTGGTACCTGAGAAAAGTATACCTGTGTTGGTTTTCCCTGTATAAGGTTGCTGACGCAAAACGTTACAAGGATACAGATAAGATGAAGCGTCTCCGCTACCATGATTAGTACACCGTCGGTAATATGATTTGTAATAATAAAAAGCGAAACCTGGTTTCCGGTCCTGTAGCCTAGATGATTACCGATAATACTTTTGAATTTAGAATCTTGTTTTCATGGTTGAAAATGTTAAATGAAATATCGATAAAATAATTGTTCCTGATCCTTATCGGGTCTATAATTAGATTTATATTGGTTCTGTGATTATTTTTAACTTGTATACTTCATTTTAGACGGTGTAATTGATCACCTTAATGTTACAACATGCGTAAAATAAGGTAAAATACCTCAAAGATACGGAGGTGATTTTCATTAATGTGTTAATGATATTCTAAACACTTGATGTGACATAGCTGGAATTGTAAAACAAAAGTACTCTAATCATACGCTTGATATCTTTATGTCACAATACCCAGTGGTTGATAAAAAACGGACGTTCTTCAAAATGTAGTATATGTAATAGCTAGACTAATTAATAAAATTCTAAACATTTGATGTGAAAAAACCTCACAAAAGTACTCTACTAATACCACTTGACACATTTATGTTACAATACCCAGTGGTTGCCCAAACAAGGACGTTTAACAAAATGTAGTATAAGAAACAGATCATTGCTTAATTAAATTCTAAACGTTTAATGTGAAAAACCTCACAAAAGTACTCTACCCATACCACTTGACACCTTTATGTTACAATACCCAGTGGTTGCTCAAACAAATGTAGTATATGAAATAGTTGGGATCATTGGTTAATAAAATTCTAAACGTTTAATGTGAAAAACTTTACAAAAGTACTCTAGCTATATGTGTAGATATCTTTTTGTCATTAATCCCAGTGGGTTTTCAAACACGGACGTTTTACAATATGTAGCATATGTGAAAAAACCTCACAAAAGTACTCTACTAATACCACTTGACACATTTATGTTACAATACCCAGTGGTTGCCCAAACAAGGACGTTTAACAAAATGTAGTATAAGAAACAGATCATTGCTTAATTAAATTCTAAACGTTTAATGTGAAAAACCTCACAAAAGTACTCTACCCATACCACTTGACACCTTTATGTTACAATACCCAGTGGTTGCTCAAACAAATGTAGTATATGAAATAGTTGGGATCATTGGTTAATAAAATTCTAAACGTTTAATGTGAAAAACTTTACAAAAGTACTCTAGCTATATGTGTAGATATCTTTTTGTCATTAATCCCAGTGGGTTTTCAAACACGGACGTTTTACAATATGTAGCATATGTAATCAACAAAAACAAACATACTAATTAATTCTTAACATTTGATGTCAAAAAATCTTACAAAAGTACTCTATCTAGCTATATTACAGGATAGCTTTTGTCATAAAACGCAATAGTTGTTGAAAGACAGAACTCTTATAATCTGTGGTCTATGTATTATCTGGGAACCTGGTAAACAACCTTATAAAGTACGTGTACTTTTAGCAAAATCGTTTGATACTGTTTTGTCATATCCAGCGATTGTCATTTCTGAAACTTTCTTCTTTAATTCACATATTATACCAGTTTTAATTTTACAGTAGTAAACTGTCAGTTCGAAATACAATTCATTCCTCATCAGTAGAACTTGGACCAAAATTGTGAGTGAGACAAATGTTTAAATAACTTTTTACTGTTTTACTATCGACCATAAACATAACTCTCCATATTCCAATTAATAACAGTCCTAATAGCAAAGTCAACCCTTATTGTATAATAAGATACAACTGGGATAATAGTATATTTAGGGAAAATACCACCAGAATATCGAGTAGCAAAAAGCAACCAGATACATACCGGGCTTTTTTAAATTGCAACCCTTAAACAATGTAAAAACTTACTGCATGATAGATTTGACACGACTCGGCTAATCATTGAGTTGTTATGTTGTTTGTTCTTGGTTGAGTCGGCTGTAGTCCGAAAACTACAAACATGACTTAAATCTTGGGCAGTACTTTATCCATATCCAACTAATTGTACAAAATTGCCATGTATTTGCACGGTATTTCAGAGTGTCTGTCATTAAATTACACAGGATATCATTGTCATGCGTGTTTTATACCTTATACCTTAAAGTGTGTATTAAATCTCCCTACCTTTTGTTTAAATACAAATATCCCGTCTGCATGGGAATTTCATACCATTAGTTGTAGTTAGACTGAGTTCTGATGGTTTTAGTTTCGTCAGATTTTCGGACTTAATTGGCTGAATCCAGGCCATAGTTTTACAATAATTTCTTAATTAAGATTTCCCTTAAGTGAAATCTAGTTGATACTGTAATATTTTTATATATGTTTTTTTATGATATTCAGGTATTTACGGTATCATTTTAAAGTTCAGTCAAAGGTTATTACAGATATATTTTATTTTTTCGAAACTTTTTTTAGTACCATACAATATTACAAAAATACCATATTTAATTAAAAAATTCTTATAAATGACTATGAAACTGGCCTCGGTTTCACAATCATTCCTTAACTAGCAAATTTTGGCAAGCTCTGTTTGGAACTACGAATAAATATTTTTGTAAGAACTAAATGCAGATGTCATAAGCTTGATATAATCTTTAAAATGACACCTTAAATTTCCTAATATCTGAACAATTAACAAAATTATAAAGGTTCTTAATTTGCCAGATTTAAGTTAAGGAAAATCTTAAGTTAAGAAATGATTGTGAAACCGGGGCCTGGGGTCTAGCTGGTATACGTTTTTCAGCTACAATTCATGTTCCACTAGAGCTATTTTATAAACCAAAAGCTATATACCAACTGTTGTGGTAAAGATAAACCATTGTTGTTTTTATATCAAACGTTGAATCTAAAATTTAAAATTTAAGTCTGTTCAATCATATATTTTCACAGAAAAAGAATAGGTGTGGTAGAATATATATTATCTCTTTTCCGTTCGTTTAAAATGAAACGAAAACAGGTACTGACAATATAAATGGAAAATTCAGAGTATTGACATCAATCATGAGTCACGTGTTAAAATTCCGCTAATCTTTGTCGAGCATTATTTTCTAAATAATATATATGCAAAAGGTATAGTTTATTTTAAATCTTATATTTATTCACATTTACATGAAAATTCACACTAAAGTTTAAGATACACGTGAAATAAAAATGAGTAATGAGGATAAAAGGAAAATGGAAAAATGGAACGCCTAATATACAAGGATGGAGGAAATTATCCACAAATTTATTCATCAAACTATTTTAGGACCCTTTTAAGCCTAGACTTGCACCATCCTTAAATATCAAAATACAAATATGTCGGAAGCAGCTTGCCTCCCTATATAAAGTTCAAGAAGTTTTATATATCGTATTTAAAAAAAAACACAATACATCATAAAAACACCAAAAGCAGAAATATTGCTGCACAGAAAAAGACAGAGAAAGAATAATAGTCATCACCTTCCTTTGTCTTATAGCTTTAATTATTACGTTAGTCGTTTGTATCTGGATATATCAATTAATCAAGATCGCATTATATTATTTTAACATATTAATAGTGACTAAATATACACGTGTCATGTACGTGTAGTATGATTTAATCCTCGATAATTTTGTCGACAATTTTTAACAGATTACACGTTTACAGTAATCAGAATCTTATTTTTACACCAATGAATTTGTCTATTCCATTTATAATGAATTCTAAACTAAGTGAGCACATGTCATTTGATTACACCTACGCCGCCTTCTGAAATAAGACTTCAATATCAATGTCGTTATTTTTAAAGCTTAAGTGACTTACAGGTTTTATTCTCAAATTTGAATTTCACACGTGGCGGTTGAGCTAGCTAAACAGGAGGTATTTACCCTTCTGGAACACCCGGCCCAACTCTCGTGATTTAAGTTCACGTTTTTATTTAATTTGTCTGTTTCAGCGTTTTTAATTTGCTTTGGGGTTGAGATTTCGACACGGATTGGTCTGTTTGTTTTTGAATTTGACCTTAAACCTCGTTCTTGCAGGTTGGCAAATTTTACTAGTCGAAGAACACGCCACTTGGATTAAGTGCGCACATAGCATATTTCATCACCTTCCACAACAAGATGAGTAACTTGTATGTATCGGGGACAACCCACCTTAATGTATGTATCGGGGACAACCCACCTTAATTAAGTGTGGCGCAAATGTCAAATGGTGACGACGTTGAAATATATGAATTTCTCTATATCACCTTCTGAAGCAATAATGTTAATCTTGAGTTATTTTTATTTTTGAGTATAAGAATATAACACGTGTTTCACATACTTTGCCAGTTTTAAAAGTTTTACTTTGCTTTAGGAAAGTGATTTGGACATGGATTAGTATGTTTGTTTTTGATTGTTGTTGTTGATGTAGTAGTAATAATAGTAGTAGTATCGAATATTAATATTAAAAATTCATTCGTATTGACAATCATGTGATCCCCATTCAACACTACATGTCTATTCCAAATGCATTAAATCACGTTTAAGATAAACTATTACATCAATATCAAAGACATTGTCTATGACTGACTGTCGATTAACGGCATTAATTATAAGACTCCTGATTCGACCGTACTCACAAGTGTGTAAAGAAGGTATAGTGTTTATATATCAATATTTGAGTGCCTTTAGGAATGTTTGAACTCTAACACCAGGTAAGTAAAATGTAGTCTCTGTTTTCGTGGTTTTTTTAGGTCTGTTAAACTTGTTTTATATGATTTTTAAATAGATTTTTGTTTACGCTTCTCTCTTTTATTTAGTGCCTTTCTCTTATTTGAATAATAAATGTTTATTATTATTTGAGGTGTGTTTAAAAAGGTTTAGATTTTTGTGTTTGAATTCTAACGCCAGGTAAGTATGACAATTTTTTTTAATTTCTTAAAGATTCCGAATTTGCTTCCTTCTCTTTTGTGCAAATGTTAAATATATCCCTCTTATCTGAATAATAAAAGTATTAGATAAACAAACTAAGGGTTGTTCAATGTATTAAAAAATTATAAATTAGTGTTCAATGTTTGAACTCAACGCAAGTTAAGTCTGACACATTTTATTTTGAGCTTTATTTATTGTTTGTTTTAGACGTGCTTCTGTGTGCAATGTTAAAATATATGTCTCTTACTGAATAATAAATATATTCGATAAGGGTTAGTTAGCCTGGCGTGTTACATATCAATATTAAAGTGTTTCTTGGAATGTTTGATCTCTAACTAAAGTCGGTCAGAGTTGTTTATTGAAATATTAAATATATACGTCTTAACTGAATAATGAATGTACTCGATAAGGGTTATTCGATGTGTGTGAAGAAGATGTAGTTCCTCAGTGAACTATAACCTAGGCTAGTATGACAAAGTTGTTAATGTATGTTTTTAAAAAAATGTTAATGCTTCTCTTTGTGTTCTTGTGAATATATGCCTCTTATGGAATGATAAAAGCATTGGTAAAGGGTAATTTGATGTGTGTAAAAAGTTGTAGGGTTAAATGTTTGAACTCAAATTTGTTTTTTTAGTTTCTTAAATATTCCGATTTTGCTTCTTTTTGTGCATTTGTGCACATATTAAAATATATGTCTCTTACTGAATAATAAATGTATTCGATAAAGGATTGTTAGTCTGTGTGTGAAAAGTTGTAGTGATATATATAATAAATAAATTGGTTAAGGATAACTATTCCATATGTAAAAAGGTGTACTGTAATAATTAATATCAAACACAAACATACTAATCCATGTCCGAATCACAATCCAGAAGCAAACCTTACAAATTAGGCTAGGCACTTGAATTTCCGACAGGGAAGTGAGGTCGTGTGCTTCGGAAGGGTAAGCATTTCCGGTTTAACTAGCTACACCCGCCACGTGTGTAATCAAAATTGGGTGAAAGAAACATGGAACTATGGACGTCACATATATCCATAAGGGCAATCCTGGACACACTGATATCAAATCTATCAACAATAATGTATGTGAGTGTTTCTTTGAATGTTTGAACTCCAAAATAAAGAAAAGTTTAAAGTTGTTTTTGGGAGGTTTTTTAACATTCGGTTTTTAATTCGTTTTGCGCAAACATTAAAATATATATGCATCTAACCTGATTCTAAAAGGGTTTGGTAGTCACGCGTGTAAATAAGGTGTAATGTTATATGTCAATGTTTGAGCATATCTAGTAATGTTTGTACTCAACTAGCTAAGTCTGTCGAATTTTTGGTTTTGATTTCCTTCTTGGTCTATATTGAAATATTAGTAAACTTATCATTATCAGGTATTCGCTCAAAAATGTCAATCAATAATTATGAATTATTATTGTAAATCTATATCAATTTCACAGCTTTTAGACTACGAACATGTACTCCCATTAAATGTAAATAGATTGCAGGTAAGGTATGCATTACGTTACAATTTCACAGCTTTTAAACGACGAACATGTACTCCCATTAAATGTAAATAGATTGTAGGTAAAGTATGCATTACGTTACAATCTTTCTGAAGCGCTATAAAGATTATTAAAGGCTTTGGATAACATGTGATATATAAAACGACATTGCGCAATTTATATAATAACGGTATTTCATTTGTTCATCTTTTAATATAGAACACTATGAAAAATTAGATCGACTCATAAAGTGCATTTCTATTCCACATACGTAAAAGAACCCTCTCTGCAAATTGCACTGAGCGCACTGCATAGGTAAAAATTTCTGCTATTTCACCTGATGTAGTGATGATGCTTTGAATTAAGAGAAATATTCTTGACTGAAACGTAAACATTAATCAATCAATCAATCAATCAATCAATCAATCAATCAATAAATTCCTGTCTCATTGAGAAAAGAACGTTAAATTGAATAGCAGATGTTTGCCTATAAAGAAATATTTGGAATTGTTAAAATAATGATTCCAATAAAAGCAAATTGTTCTACATTGAAACAGTGTTCATAAGGTAGCCACGCCATTCACATTTCAGTTAATTTTCCATTGAACTTTGTAGATATTGCGTCTGCGCATTTTTCAGTTTGCTTTCCATGATAGTGGTCTAATCAGTCTTCTTTGGATGAAAATGTAAGTAATAACACTACGAATGCTATTTTTAAACAGTTCATTGATAAATGTATATTTCGCAATATTCAAATAATCCCAAATTTCCCATTACCAGGAACTGGAATAGGCTATCATCTGCTTATATGACCATTTAAATGGAGATTTACGTCTCATTCAAAATGTTTAACTTATATCAAGACGCAACTAACTAGCTATAGGTGATGTGGCTGATAGTTTGAGCTTTGGACATTGAAATTAAATGGATCCGGTGACGTTTGTAAATATGTAAATGCTTATTGTTCGGCAAAGAACAGACACTGCTGACTTTAAAGCCTTCATCAGACCAAAAAACTAAATTTAGCGAGGCTAGGCACGTGAACAATATATCCAACAATATTCCATAGAACACAATCATTGTAACAGTTATATACCTGTGATGTATATAGATGACATGCTGGTGAAGAGAGTTATGTTGGAGAGATATACATAAATGGTGTTTTATACCCCTGTCAAGATTTTTGCACTTGAACGTCGGTGGTGGGTTCTGGAATTATGGATGGAGTTGGTTTAATCTACATATTCAAATTACAATCCCAAAGCAAAATCAAAACTTTGAAACTGACAAATTAAGTTAAACACGTGAACTGCCACAGGAAAGTGTGACCGAGTGCTACGGAAGGGTAAGCACATCCTGTGTAGCTAGGTTCATCTGCCACGTGTGAAATTGAAAACAAAATTGACAACGAAAGGAAAATGGAACTAAGGGAGGTGAAATATATCCAAGGTTATTTTGGATACAGAAACATTATACTTATCGGCAATATTGTAATGACGGCCATTACGCATTGTAGTTTGAGTCAAGCTATCCGTTTGAAAATATGTTTTATGTACTTGGAGAATAGAACGAGTTATTAGCTTATAGAGCAATTGCATTGAGTGGATTCTTTTTAATCAAAAATATAACATAACCTCTGCTTTGTAACGGAAATAGAATGTGTGTCCAAGATATCTTGATGTGAGAATAAGACTCTTTTTACGTTTGTTTATTTCTGTTTCTTTGGTAACCATGTATTGATAATTTACAATTAACCCTATAGAGAGCAATTGAAATTTGATATCCATCAGAAAAATATAGAAATCAACTATGTCATTAAGATGAGCGTAAGATAGAAGGTTATTTTAAGATGGCATCTTAATTGTAAAATGGCTCAAGTTTCTAATGCAATTGACCAAAAAAAAATTACAACTATCTTCACTATTTCTAAATAATTAAAGAATAATGTTCTAAAGCTCATCATTCCTCCGATATTAATGGAGATTTATTAAAAAGGTAAACGTCATCTTTAGGCTTGGGAAGGGGCCTTGTTGGTTAGTTTCTACAGTGCGCTTTTATGGATCACTGTGCATCTCGCTGTCTACTGTAGAAACCACTGTGGCTGTGACAGTGAAATTCTCTTTAAATCCATAGAAAATCAAATAAATTTGAATTAAGATCGATATTTTTCACTTACTTGTACCTGGTCGTAACAGGAAATCTGTATGCGCATCCGCGATAAGCCCAAAATATATCTGCATAGGGAAAAACGTTGGTGCTATGGGGATTTAACATGTTGAAAAACCATGCAAATGGCGGCTTCTGTTGCGCATATGACGTAAAACGTCACCAAGGACATCACTTCCGGTGTAAACATCGTCATTTTCGCATGTATAAAATCCCCATACCGCCAACATTTTCCTTTCTACAGACATACTTTATGACAATCGCGGATGCGCATACAGATTTCCTGTTACGACCAGGTACAAGTAAGTGAAAAATATCAAACTTTATTCAAATTTATTTGATTTTCTATGGCTATAAAGAGAATTTCACTGTCAAAGCCACAGTGGTTTCTACAGTAGGTTGGAATTTCACTTAAGACAGATCCCATGCAGTGTTAGAACGTTTATCAGCTCACTTGCCGAAGCTTTGTAATTGTCTTTAAGGACTTCGACTACCTTGACCAACCCTGGACTGGACACCTCGATATAAGTGAATAAAAGAATCTTCAGTGAACCATAAAACTCCCTTACTCCTCTCTAAATGGCCTGTACCAGTATGATAGACTAGTGCAACAAGTTTCAAACTCAGCTTAAAGCATTGACGTTGAAGGTTTAACCTGTTAACTTAAATTAACATTCGGTCACGTGTCATTAGTAGGGTATCTGCGTCATTGTGCTCTAAAAAGATAGAACGTTCTAGCTATGTAATATATAAGTGTTAATAGTGTTACGTACAGATGGCTTCGGAAAATCAGTCATAATAGTACAATGACATAACTAAAATATCCTGGTACTAATAGTGTAAGTGTGTCGTAAGAGCCTCTTAGGCTAATTTTTATTTATTTTTATTTTTTGTTGGAAAGTTATTCCAACTAATTTTGATTAACTTTGCTCTTAAATCCAAGAATTTAAATTTATTTCGGAATGAATTGCGATTAAATACGTTTTTGAAAAAAGTTTTATGATGCAGAGCTACAATCTATTAGCATAACGGTAACCAGAGGCCGCTTATAACATGTTATTATAACAATAAAAACAATATACCAATCTATGTCCAAACCAACAATTCCAAAGCAAGATAAACTTTGAAGCTGGCAAATTACATGTAGGTTAAACACGTGAACTTCCACCAGGGAGGTAAGTCCAGATTCGTTTCCTCCTGTTTAGACTACCCCCACCATGTGTGTAATCAAAATTGAGAATGAAAGGACCATGTAACTATGGAACATCAAATATATTCAGGGTAATTTTATATATAGAGACACCATACTTATCAAATTTATTGTTTGTACGACCATAAGGGCCTAGGTCTGCAATACCCTTGCGTCAACTACGATATCTAAGTTTACAGGTGACAGGGTGCTAGCTTCGTACGAAAGTAGTTGGGAAAATGTTTCAATTGCTTCGTGTTTTAAATGAGAAAAATTGTTTTTTTGTTATTGTCTAAAAATAAATTTAATATCTTGCCATAAGATAAAAGAATGACTTTATTTTTTGGTTAACACACAGATTTATAGTTAAAAAGAAAAATAATTGCGATTTCACCTTTGATGTATATAATTTAAGCCCTTGTATTTACCAAGGCAAAAGTTGTATAAAGTAGGTAATGTACAGTACAGGCCTGTCGAAAGTTTAAGGGTGGGCCAACGGATTACTGCAGGTCATCTCTACCCCTCGTTAGTTATACCTCATTGAAAACTTTTCGACAGTGGTTATGTTATCTTGCGGCAGATTTTTAGCCACAAGCTGTCCATTTTTTGGCCACTTTGACTGCTTTATTGTCTTCTCAGTGTTAAACTTTCGACAGGCCTGTACTTTATCTAGCATATAATAACTAACAATGCTGATGGGAACCGGTATATATCTATTATCAAAATGTTTTAGAAATTCTATTCTTATATATAATAGACGCCCAGTTATTCATGTATCATCACTACACAATTATTCCCCAATATACGTGTTTTTCTAGGAAAAATATCCTCTTTCATTGCAATTAATTCGTTTGTTTCTTCTTTGTGTGTTGTTGTTCTATTATACTTTCTAGTAAACCCCTTCCAAGAAATTTAATATCATTACAGGCAGGAACAAATTACAGTTATACGGCTGAAACCAAGAATTATACTATGACTTTTTTATATTCAATCTGTTGATGTAAACATAATTTATTCGTCAGACAAACTTTAAAGAGTATTTACGTATAATGTGAATATATATAAACGAATACGCATCCCTCATTCCTTATATGGGTAGGACGTTTTATATGACTATTGCTTAATGATAAATAAAGGGTCAAGCGGACAGGTCAAACTTGTTTGCCTAGACTGTGATTAAACATCTTCACTGTTATTGCATTAAAATGTTTCTAGATTGGAATTGGCTTTGCTAACTGGCACAATTAGTTCAACAATGGTTTGCGGCTCAAAAAGCTGGTTTATGTGGACAAATTACTGTCAAGTTGATTGTCCACTATTTATGGTTCGAAAACTTATTTAGTGATGGATACAGATAGGGCATAAAGAGATCGTTGGTAACTTACCTCAAATGATATTTATATAATGTAACTGATATATATATAGAGTTGTTAATTCTATAACACGTGTTGGACACATTTTGGTCACACTCGACATTACAAAGTATTACAAAATCAGATCACATTAACAAGTTTTTATTAGACGCACATCGAATTCAGATAGACAATCAATGCGTATAAAGTGTTGAAATGCTTTTTCGTCAATAGTTTTATCTTTTGGGATAATATATAAAACAATATCTCGGCTTTGTTAGATGGCATGAAAGTTTTGTAGGTTTAAATCATTAAAAAACGTCGATTGTAAAAAACAATTGTAAATGTAAAAATTGTGAAAATGAACCTTATTCTTTATTTTGATGTTTCTACTGTTTTACCTGTTGTTCATTCATATATTTTAATGGCTGTTTTCGACTGGTGGTTTATCCGTTCAACAAGAAGCTTTTCCAACATTTGCTATTTGCTCACCTTTATTTGTCGACCAATCAAATCGCATACAATGATTCACAATTGATATTCGACTGGTGAGGTGGTCTCAATGCGTTTTTCGTGAACTACGGTCTTTTTAGGAGCCAAAAGTCTCTACTAGTCGAATGACAAATAATAAATGCGTTCTGTGTTCTGATTTTTTTAAATTAAAAGAGGAGAAATATATTGTTAAATGGAAGAGCGTCTTGTTAAACGGAAATCTGACAATTCCAATGTGTTATTTCGTGACGTATACTGGCAAGGCATTGAAACGCCTTTAAAAACCCGCTTGGCGTGAATACCTTCTTAGCAAAACGTCGTTCTGCATGCTAACATGAATGATACCCCGCCTTGTCTAGTTGTTATTGAAAAATCGCTATGCTATTTACATTTTCTGTATAAAGGAAAATGTTGCTGCTATGGGAATATTACATGTTGGAAATTGAGGATGGTGGATCTTCATGCTGATAAGTCGTATTACATGTACATCAACAATAGCATCAGATTCGTTGTAATCAACACCGTTTTACTACAAAGATATATTTTGTTGTAAATACATACAAATTGGAGAAAATGTCAAACTTCATTCAGGTTTACAGTAATTCCTATGAAAATTATCTGATATTTAGTGTTACATAAAGAGTGTTTCTGACATAATGTAGAAACAACTTTGCTGTAACCTTAGTAAATTTATTTTTAAAAACAATGGTTCCTAAACACGTTAAGTTTTTTTAATTTAAAAACTAACGTTTTTAATGTCGCGGACACAATTATGAAATTCCATAGTGTATAATACATTCGAGAGCAATGAACACATCAGCTGAATAAAAATCCATTTTGAAAATAAACACACCATCAATGCATTAAAACAGATAAATTTATCAGATGTTACATCAATTATAGGAATTTGACTGGAGACAGTTACGTGTCGGGCATATATTGTGATTTCTCAATGCTATAATAAAAGATATAACGGTTTTAAGAGGAATTCAGGTCATACATGTTTCAAACATTACAATACAGTATTTTGAGTGCTTTATGAGTAATCTAAAACGATGACTTACAGCTCATCTTACAACCTAGGTTCAAAATCTACTCTCAAAGGTTTGTCAGTTGAATAAACTTCACATGTCCTGTCGCTTTATAAAACACCATTATTATCCTTATTATGTTAATAGTATACTGCAGTGAACTCGTATAAAAAAATGGCGTTTATAGTTTCCATTGTCGTGCAAAGCAATCTGAATAACGAGCGCTACCATTAACGCCATTTCTACAATTACATTTCGCATTTAAAAACAGTTGTTTGTTTTTTATTTAAAAAAATTGAAAACGCTTTCGTGCACGAGATGGAAAAGCCAGTCAATGACGTCACGCGTATCTAGGCATAAGCAAGAAATGAGTGACGTAATTTTACCACAAGTAATTACAAGTGGTGTCAAACGGAGTTTAATACAACAAAACGTTATAATTGTAAATATACAATATACGAGTACATGCATACTCAACTGTTTTATCATTGCCTGCAATTTTGCGCCGTCTCTTACCTTTTTGAAGCCGATCTTAAGCACCGGCTAACGGATAATGGCTCTGAATCATAAGTTCATTACAAAGTTCAATGAATGGTTTTGCACTATTTTGAAATAAATAAATAAATAAATAAATAAATAAATGACCCTGAAGATATATATTAAAACAACATTGACTTTTTTCTAAAACAAAGAAGACCTAGTTTATATTTCTTACAAACAAATTTACAGACGTTTCATTTCTAACACATTTGGTTACGTATTGAATGTATTAGTTGATGTTATAAACTGTATTGAATTTGACATTAAATGGACATAATTGCTATACAATGAGGGTTTTAAGAGCATTTTACGATTGTTATAGCAATTCTTCTGAGCAGCTAACTACAGTACAGACCTTTTGAAAAGTTCAATAATAAACAAACGAATTAGTACCGAAAGGACAGCTCACCATGACCACTCGATTGCAATATCTTGACAGATCTGCAAAACTGCTATCTATCTCGCGGCAGTTTTTCGGTCACTAGCTATCCATATCTGGGCCACAGAGGTTCGACTACGGTTAGGCAGGTCAGTGTTAAACTTTCCACAAGTCTGTAATATACTTGCTTGTCTTGTTGATTATTTGTTTGAATTGTAATGATATTATACAGGGGATCCAATTTCTGTGAACTCTATTACAGTGTATTTAAATAACAAACTTAAAAAATTATATCGAAAAGAAACATAAGTTTTTCACAAATCAAGTTATTTAGAGGGTTTATCATTTACAGTTTAATTCAAGCTGTTGATTTTATCAGTTGCAATTAGAATCTCAATTTTGATTTTTAAGTTGGTAGAAAGTTTCAATGAATAAAATTAAAATATAATCAAATTTGAATACATAATTATATAATCAGATATGTTTCTTTGTCTTCGTCATCTTCAATACTTCATTCAAGGTGATGGCCGATTTTGTGAACACCGGAAATTGAAAGCGTGCCATTCTGTCAGTGGTTGTTATGGTGATTGAAAACAAAGGCATATTATTTCACCCAAGGTCGCAAGTGATTGGTAGGAGGGGTGGATAGTCAGGCGTCCTAAAGGACGAGCTAACATATCACAATGTCACAATGCGTCTTGTTACGAGTTCATTTAATTCAAATGGGGGCAGATACTAGTGTGAGGAAGTTTGTCATTTACTTGTCGAAGATCGCAGTTTTTCCAGACATGTTGGCTTTTGGGATTGTAGTTGTGTTTACATTAATTCAATGTACGTCAAACGTAAAGAGTCTTATGATTATTATCTATTCTATCTGTATTGTTTTGGTTGCAAGGGATTGTATTGAACACGTTTCCATAAGCTATGAGTTCCGTTTTCTTTTACTGTCATGTGATTTCCGGTCGTATACGTAATTGCATACGACATTAAATTTCTGCGTAGCTAACAGGAGGTACCTACCCTCCGGAGCACCCGGCCTCATTTCCCTGGTGGAAGTTTACGTGTCTAACCTAACTTGTCAGTTCCAAAGTTTTTAATTTGCTTCTGGATTGTGATTCGGACATGGATTAGTATGCTTGTTTATGGTTTTGTATAAGTTGTTTATCATGTTCGAAATTTTTAATTCCCTTATTGCATGCAAATTGAAGACGTTGATCTTACATACAAATATACAAATGGATCTAGCCGGGAAATAGGGACATCATATTATATCCTTTGTGTATACTGTTAAGTCAGTATTTTCGCTGTGTTCTAATTTCCATTGTTTTCTTTGATAACTTGACCCACGAATTTACGTGGCAACGAAAAAGTAATGTATAACAAATAAATCTTAATCGGTAAACCACATTCCAGGAGACAAACGTATTTGTTTTAGAACCATGTAAATTGAACACTACGAAAATACATGATTGCAACTTTGCAATGTAAGCATTTGAATTTAAGGCCTCAGTACCATATCCATTATACGATTTTCTTGATTTTTTCTTGATCAAAAACATAATTTTATAAAATATTATGGATTATAAAGTATTTATTCATATTTGACTTGTTGTATTCTACTTAATTATATAATTTATAAGTTTTATTTTCTAACCTCACAGGACGACACTTAAAAATTTAAAACGTTTAAATGCCGTTTTCGTTGTTACATTGGCTATTGGCAATTACATGATTTTTTGTAATTGTTAAGTTACGTTACCCAATTCTATTTTTCTGAATTATAATAATAATAGTAATAATAATAATAATAATATGTGACTTCTTTACATGACGTAGTCAGTTTTTGTTGACGTTCTCATATAAGTTGATCATGACGTCATCAATAAGTTGTGTAATTGATGGTGACGTAATAGATAGAACAAATGTATAGAAATAGCACGTCAGAAAATCGACAGGGACGGGATGGAGAACTGTCTGTGGGCGAGAATCAGTTATGGAAATATGCGTTTGGCCATTCTATTTGTTTTGTTATTTTTATAACTTACTTGTTTCGTGTCATTTCCTTTGTTGCGTCAGGTGTTTGTTGAAAAGTACATGTATACCAGTTACACACATATTTTCATTCTATTGTTACATTTATATTATACAAACCTTATGAATGTCGACATCTAGTTCATATCAATGAAAAATGTCATTCAATATATATGAAATAATGAAAACAACATGTTTAAATAATAGACTGGGAAGAAAAACTACATGTTGTAAATGAGCTATTAATTTAATTGTCATGGTTGATATATTGACGTATGTACGTAAACAATATTGACCTGTCCGGTTGACCTTTTGTTGACCAGTACATTTATGTATAGAGAACGCATGTATTTATTTCTTCTACATAAAGAGAAAATGCACTGCTTATCCATTTACTAAAAATCCTAACACTACCCGTGCATTGGGTGGGTAATCGTAATTGAACATTGCTAATGAAAAGTCAAGCGGACAGGTCGAATTTGTTTGCCTATAATAATAAATAAGCCATTCTAGAAATGTCATATATTGAATTACCATGTTCATTAAGATTGGGAGTGTGCTGAAAACAATCAACATCAAAAACGTGTTAATGAAGGATAATAACTGCATCATAAACGATCAATGTTACTGCCTCATTTACATATCTGCCATCTCTAACGGGATATAAAATTGTGTAGCTAAAACACTCGTACTTATCAAAAACAATGGAAGAATAGAGTACGTATTATACCAATTTTAATTTTACAGCATCGTTTTGGAACACAAATCCTCATTAGAAGTGCTCAGACCAAAAATTATAAAACCAAAATTTATTTTTCAAGATGTTGAAAAGATACACAAAGGACCAAAATATATTTTACCAAATTTGGTTAAGGTAATACTTTGCATGAGGGAGTATACCTTAGTTTTTTTTTTAGAAATTTAGATTTTAACTAACAGCATCTTCTTAAAAATATTTAAGAAAGAGTCTTTTGAAAATTTATTTGATGAACATAAATTAACGTTTATAATGTACGCTTAATAGCTTACCATTTTAGTTTTTATAACTCCTTTCAGTGGGATGTCATCATGTCCGTCTGTCTCAAAGTCAATATCCGCTTCATATCTTCATGTTTATGGATAAAACTTGATTAAACATGGAACGAATGTAAACCAACATGAGACGAAGTGTCACCACTGTTGTTGTTTTTATTTCAAGGGATTGTATTGAACATGTTTTCATAAGCTATGAATTGCTTTTTCCTCTTTTGTCACGTGATTTCCGGTCGTAATTGCATTCAAGTTTAACTTTCTGCGTATTAGCATTGTATAATTTATTTGACGCATGTTAGATGCATAGGTCCAAGGTCAAAGTCAAAAGGTCAAAATCGGTAATTTTGTGGACGGGTCAATTTTTTAGTAAGTCGATATGAATATAATATTTGGACAAAACGTGCAATCTATATCAAACTGCTGGAGTAAAAGACTACAAGTTTCGCACGTTAAGTCAAGTTTCAGGCAATAAAGTTCTTTTTTTCTGAATTATTCCGACTAATGAAAATGATACTAAGTTATACGCTGTGTTTTCAGGACCAAGTGAAACGCACCACATGATGATACGAATGAAGTATGAATGTGGACTTTATGCTATACAATCATTTACCTTTTTTCAAAAAATGGATAAATGGTTCGAAACGAACCATATTTAAAATTTAAAATACGTTTTTTCCTAAATATGGCAGCTATATCCAGTTAAATTTGAGATATTTAGTCGGTCACTGTGAAATATTTTATACAATTTACTGCATTCATTGGTAATTCAAGAATCAGATAAAAAATGATGATCAAATTAGGTTCGTCGTTGTACTACGTGGCGACATAAAGTTTTTGCAGAGCAATTATTTTCATTGAAGGTGGAGCCGCTTCCGTTCTCGATTTAATGTAAAAACGAATTTTTGACGTAAACGTTATACAAAGCGTTCTGAAAAAAACGTTAAGGGGGTACTTATAACGTGGTATGCTGGTAAACTTCATCAAAATCACAACGTAAAATGTTAAAAGAAAAGCTAACTATTGTCCCTATTGAATTATTTTATTTCTTATATTTGTCGTGTTACATAGTACTCAGCTCATTTTTCAAAGATGTCCTTACCTTCTATTTAACAATGTATTGCATACATTTACACGTGTTTTACGATATTTAGTAATTGAAGATTGTTTTCTCTTTCACTTTACATAATACCATATTGACATTAAAAAGTGTTTTTACCTTTTGGTATTTGGTAAGTAAGCGTCCCTTTTCTCACTTTTTTACATTACACTATCTGTTTACACGTCTTTAACCTTATGGTATTTAGTAAGTAAGTCTGAAATCTTTGGCATAGTTGTGTTAAAAGCTTGGTAACAATGTATGGTATATTGTCACGGTAATGTTTGACCAATGGTCTTTATGACCGGATAAAGGAGATGCATTGCCTAACACTTTGTTAAAGTCAAAATTGCATTACTTACACCTTTTTAAAGGTAAAATGGCTATGTGTTCCTGGTTAAATTGGCTATTTCAAGTTTGTTTAATTTTCTGATTATAAAGATGGCCGTGAACTGTGGTTCTTATTTTATTCTGAACCTCTTGTTTGTGACAAACGTGATGAATTCAATTTTTCGATTGTCAACTTTCCTTTTCAATGTAGCAATAAATCTGCTTCACTGTTTTTGGTGAATTCCCCCCCCCACCCCCCAAAAAAAAACCGCTAGGTTTGAGCTGATTCCCATTACGGGAATTTTTTATATCGAAGCAAGCTGCTTACAAATAGGGATATTGCAAGCCTAGGCTTATAAGGCTCCTAAAAAATTTTATGGTCGTCATCACAGTATTGTTGATAAGTTTAATGTTTCTGTGCCCAGGATTGCCATGTATAAATTTGACGTCCCATAGTTCCATGTTAATTTCACTTAATTTTGATATCACACGTGGTGGGTGCAGCTAGATAAACAGGAGGTGCTTACCTTTAAGAAGCACCCAGCCTCACTTCAATGGTGACAGTTCACGTATATAACATCTTTTCAGTTTCAAAGTTTTTACTTTGCTTCTGGATTGCGATTCGGACACGGTTTAATATGTTTGTTTTAATTATGCAATTATCCTTACGACCTTGTTAAGGCGATCCATTGTCTAACACCTTGACGAGTGGCATAACTCTCACCTTTCTATAAGATAAGTAGATGTGTTAATATAAAGCAGATGTTGATTACATAACTTTTTCGTAAACATTCTATACAAGGTGTTATGTTATGACAAAGTGACTCTGATACTCCTGCAGTATAGATTTTTCTTCTTTTAACATCTAAACAATATTTGGATTTTTGCAGTGTTAGTCCGAGCAGTATGGTGATGAATTTTATTCCAAAACGATCGTCTAGTGCTGCAAAATAAAACCGATGTAATAAAAAATAATATCAGTTGTTGCAATAAATAGAGTGTATAATTGTTTACAACGCTTATTTATCTGCTGAACAAATGTTGGTCCTTCTATCTTTAGTGTCTAATAATGTGTAGTTTATAGTTATTATCATGTTGCGTGTAATGTTTATCACTGTGTTTAAAATTAAACACATACGATCCAGTTAATGTCAAAATCACAATTCCAAAAGCGATCGCAAAATAAAAACCTTTTGACATTAAAAAATTAAGATAATCACGCAAACTTACATCAATGAGACTGGGTGCGCCGGAAGGATAAACAATCCTGTCTAGATAGCTACATCAGTCAGATGTGAATAGAAATTGAGAATAAAAGTAACATGGAACGTCAACTATTTCCAGTATAATTTTAGATACTGAGACTTCAAAACAATATTGCTATGACTGCCGAAAAAAGAGCGTTTCATGTCATTGATAAGCCTGGGGTTTCAATATCCCCAAGTTATTAATAAGCAGCTCTCTTCGCCTAATAAAGTCTCCGTAGTACATGAGTGGGAACTAGCTCTATCATTACATATTACTGTGAAACAAAAACACCATAAGCAGGATCAATACAAGATGCATAAAATAACAAAAGATATTGACAAGTGCATTTCGTTTTACAAATGTTGTTTCATAATGGATGGTTCTGGTCCTTTATACTACCGGAACTTCTTCCTTCACTTGTATATCGTAGATATTATTTGGACATAGGTCAATGCGTTATAACAATTTCGTTAATCATACATGATATGGTTATTATTGAGATGTGTTATATGTCATGATAAACCTGAATTAGTAATGCACATCTCGTTCTAGGTGAACTACATTTTATATTTAATAATACAAGCAAAAACATTTTGATTTCAAAACGGCCAATGGAACATGGATTGCGACACAAGCACACAAGAGAATGGGAAAAACACTTGTACAACACAAAAACATAATATTTGGTTCGTTATTAATAAAAACTATTGAAAAACTTGTAAAATACAACTAAATTTTTACTAAACATGTTTAAATTGTGCTGCACCAGACAGTCATTTTAATTTTGTAGTGCCAGACAGTCGTTTCGGAAAAAAATTCTGGATTGCTCGGACTAAAATTGTTGAAATTCAAATATTTTTAAGAAGTTGAAGAAGGATCAATAGAAAGATCATGATGAGTCATAGTTTAGTTTTAAGCAATTTTTGCATTTAAGGAGATAATTTTTATGTAAAATTTGAGAATTAACCGCAAAGATACAGATAATAAATATCAAATAAATAAATAAAAATAAATAAGTAAATTAATAAAAATAAATAAATAAATATCAAATAATAAAATAATAAAAATATCAAGTAAATAAATAATAATAAATAAAACAATAGTAAAAATAATGATAAATTAAATAAATTCATTTGAATGTTAAATAATAATCAATTAACTATGAATTGTTCATGTGTGGTTACACTCACATAGGACACAAAAAGAAAACTATGTTACAATTAATACAATTTCTATAACTTATCAAATCGCGATGTTTATTAAAACTTGGATGTTGGAATAACATCGAAGAAGTGTTAATAAATATAATTATTTTTCGAATCGCATGTGAAAATACACGTTCTGTATTAGTGTCTAATTTAAATAATATTCACTGGAGAATTTCGATTGACTGCATAATTCTGACGTTTGGTGTTGCTAATAATTCGTCTTTGCTTAGACATTTGTATAACAGTCCGTTAATTTGCTGTTGAATCAAGAAGTTAAATAAGCTATTGTGACCATGGTATAAGTGTTTTGACATTGTCGTTAATTGGTTGTTTAACAAGGGTTTTAATAAGCTGTTGTGAGAATTATTTGCAAGACATGACACGCTGTAGAAGTAAAATTGCTCTTTCTGACAATTTCAATACCAATTACATTTTATGTCTTTACGTTGTATCAGATAAAACGAGAATTTTGACAGCAGGATATCAAGATGTTTTTTTTTATTATTGGTAATGACAATTCTTACACGTCTTCGATTTTTTTCTCGTGTGAATAAAGTTTTTGTTCATCAAACGGTTTCATGAGTAGGAGGTCGTCTGCTACGGGTAACATGGTTAATTGACGATTTCCGATTCTTTTTTGAAAAAGGCTAAATGAGTGTGTCAGATTCATACCGAAATTACCACTATGGCAGGATGTAAACTTTTCAATATATTGTCCTCTTTTGCCCTGTCAATAAGTAGACGATCGACAGCTATGGGTGTACTCAATTAGCGAGTTCTAGATATAATGAATATTTACGTTAAAATGAGCCTTTTCTGATAGCAGTTTACTACTGTATAATATCTACGGAATGTTTTTTATAGACTCTATTTGAACGATTTCGCCAGTATGAAATCATTAAGAATTGATGGGACATAAGATTAGATAAAAGATGATGTCTGAATTGGTATCACATATCGGATAATTTCTCACAGACGAATTGGAGAGGTTGGTATCAATAAAACCAAACATACTAATCCATGCCCGAATCACAATCCAAAAGCAAAGTAAAACTTTGGAACTGACAAGTTAGGTTTTCCACCAGGGAAGTGAGACCGGGTGCTCCGGAAATTTAGTACCTCCTGTTTAGCTAGCTTTACCCGCCACATGTGTAATCAAAATTGTGTAAAGGGAATATGGAACTATGGGACGTCAAATATATCGAGAGCAATCCTGAACACAGAGACATCAAATTTATTAACAATACTGTGATGTCGGCCATAAAACTCTTGAGGGCCCTGATAAGCGTAGGCTTGCAATATTACTGGGTCAACAATTTATTTGCAAGCAGTCCGCTTCGTTAAACAAAGTTTACGTAGTGGGAAAAACACAACCATATTGAATTAAATTGGGAAACAAATACACCATAAGCAGGAGAAGCAGGATTATAGAAAAGGAATGTTGACAATAGAAAACTTGAAGTCAAAGGCATCACGTTTACCAGAAAGATTAAAATGTTGGCTTTCGTGGGAGTCATAATTGGGGTGTAATTCTAAATATGAAACAGAACTGGAGGAAAGTATTTATCAATTGTCCAATTAGGGAGAAAATGTTGAAGTTTTGAACCGTGTTGGTGGAAGAAAATAATTGTAACTAGGAAAAATGTATCTGACAGCAGCAAATACAATTAGAAATAACCATTGAGAAAGAAACATGCAACAAATGAAAAGAAAAAACACAATAATAAGAGTTCTAATTATAACACTAAAATCCAGTAGTTGTAAAAACCAGTCATAGATGGCTACCTATTTTTATATATAGTCTTACAATTATTCAGAATATTGTATTTGGTAATTTTATTTCATTATCAGAATCGGAAAATACATTTGCAATTTGACTCTCTACATTCATTGTTTAGCAAAAGTTTCTTGTGCTCACTTAGGAAAAACTGATAACTAAATTAATAAGACGTCTTGGCATTCAAAGAAACGTTAACGCCAATTCACTGAACACAAATTTGTCTTTAAATATTTAAGTCTTCCAATGTCAGGTGTTTTATATTCAATATTCAAATATGCGTTTACATTTAGCTACAACCCACTCTAATGGTAGAACAAAACAGATGTAATACAAAAAAGACAACTTTAAGACTTATCACGTATACAAAATAGTGTATTTATTTAAAAAATAATTGAATAAGAAAAAAAATAAAAAGGATAAAAAATAAATAAATAAATAAATAAATAAAAAATACATTCTATATCCAAATGACAATCCGTAAACAAAGGTGAAAATGTTAAAACTTCTACCATAAAAGTGAGGTCGGGTGTTCTAGAAGGGTAAGCACCTCCTGTTTAGTTAGTTAAACTCGTCAAGTTTGTATATAGAATTGAGAATAAATGGAACATGGGACATATGATTAATTGATTTATTATACTATGTATCAGCTTCTAGATCTACTCGAATAACAACAATAAATCTTAATAACATCTAACAATTTACAACTGAATACAACTCTCTGATAATGTATCCTGGAAAATAAGTGAAATAATTATGATTCCGTACATGTGCTTTTACGATTGATATTATTGATAAACATTACCCTTCATGCTTTTTCCGGAGTTATATTTTACATTTCACTTTTTAATTAGAAGGTACATGTCGATAGATACTATCGTGTTATTTTCATTCTCGTAATAATTAGGATATCGCAGGATGGCATCTTATACGGTTAATTATATCGTCAAAAGATTGCACCATCATTTGTTATGTCTAAAGAAACGTACGCGTTTAATTAGATGACGTCATTTCATTATCTTAGTGCGTTACATCAGATGATGTCATTATCTTATACAGCAATCTAGAAATAGTGTAGGTTTTGGATTGCTTATAGGAGTCGATGTGTGAATGGTAATTCTATGAAACTAATCAAGATAGTGTTGTTCTCGGATGAATATTATTTCGTCGGAAGTTACTATTGGAGACAATAAGCAATTCATTCATAACACGTGCAATGACGTGTAAAATGTTTCAATGTCCATGCATTGAGAACTTTAATTGGTTTTGTGTAAGAAATTCAATTATTAGAATAGACATGTTTGTTTTGAATGTAAAACGAACAAAACTGACTCGGTGCATATTTCATTTCGTTCCTACTTTTCAAAAATACAAGAATGTATATTAATCATTAAAAACAAACATAACAATCTTTGCTCAAATTACAATCCTTAAGTAATGTAAAAAAATTGAAACTTGCAATTTAAGTTAAAAGCGTGAACTTCCACAAATGAATAGCTATCATGAGTTTAATGTTATTAAACCAGTTTTCGTTTTAAAATTCATTTTTGTTTCACATATTGGTAAAATACACACGTTTCTTCCATATCTATGTGAGATAGCTTTTATTATGTAAGTTACCTTACTTGACCACGTTACCTGTAATGGCGTCTTAATAAAAAGACAATTGAAAGCCTCGTGCTCGTGTCTGACTAAAATGTTCAACCCCTTGAGTAAGATTTACCTTTCCTACATGGATGTTCATAATGGATTCTCATAATATTTTTTTAAATTCTGCATAATTAATTACATACTACTTCTTAATTGGAAGACTAAATAAAGATTGATAGTATTTTCCGTCATCTACTATTGATGCGTTATCTAGTGATTTATAAGATATCGACGAGATTATCTTTCTTCAATTTCAAACTGTTTTCTCATCCCCAGACTTTATAAAACGTCAAAATTGAAACTGACTTTCATTCTATGTATGATGTATCGTTGTTTCTCTGGTTGCGTTAATGATTCACTGTCGGTTCTCGGAAGTGAGGACGTCAGGGATATTTGGATCTGTAATTATTTTTAATTTGGATCTGTCCTTACGATTTCCAAACTCTCATTCATCAAAATTAATGTTTGTCTATCTACGTGTTTCTATATCGGTGTCATTGTATTTTTAAAATATCTCCATCACAAATACCTTAATTATTTATATTTGTACGTCGAAATACAGAGTGGTTCTTTGCTAGAAATGCCAAAGTTCTGATATATATTTTTAAAGTGCAAAGAATGAACCGTTATAAATATTTTATACATTGTGATTGCTTATTCCCTTCTGTACCGCAATTTATATTATAACTGTCATTTAGACCATTTCAGAAGCATTTAATTTCATTTTCTGTATTTTAGCTAGAGAATTTAATTTGATTTTCGAACAGTTTCGTTGCATTTTAATTATATTCACTGTACCCAAGAAAGAATGCAAATGCCCAGTGAGTTACGTCCTGTCTAGCTCGCCAAGTCCAGCAATTGTAAAAATAAATATAAAAGGAACATAAATATACAAGTCATAAACATATCAAAATACATCGGATACAGAGACATCATGCTTGTCCACAATATTGACGACAGCCATAAACCTTTTTGAAGGCCTTCATAAGCCTTATCTTGCATATCCCCGATCCTTTATTTGTAAGCGGCATGCTTAAAGGTCTTATATTTGAAACAAGTTATACCATTAATTGTGAAAGAAATACACCATAAGCAGGATATAAAATATTTCTCATAAATAAAAAGAAATAAGATATTTTACATGACCTTAGTGTAAAGATGTTCCCTTTACAAATTATTGTTAATTTTACGAACACCGTTTTTACTGTTATATTGTTGTAAAATTCCTCTTTATACCAAAGATGGTATAACG
The DNA here is from genome assembly GCA_021292105.1 of Anadara kagoshimensis. Lineage (NCBI taxonomy): Eukaryota > Metazoa > Mollusca > Bivalvia > Arcoida > Arcidae > Anadara > Anadara kagoshimensis. The sequence goes on along the minus strand of CM037867.1, from coordinate 9,851,036 downwards.
ATTACACATGCTATTATTTTAAATAATTTTAAAGTCAGTAGACCAAATGTTACCGATACCATTTAAAAGAGAAAAAACAGTTTTGTTTACCAAGATCGACCAGTAGTAACCTTAGATATCTCATTGGGTGAAATGTTTAGTAGTTTGAAACAATCTCATTGGGTTAAACGTTTAGAAGTTTGAAACGTGTAATCAAAATATGAAATCCGAACATTTCGAGCACTAAATGATGCGACAAACGCATCTAAGAAAATAAAATAACCCCCTAGAGAGGCAATTATTTAAACAAATATTGTTATGTTTTTGCAATTTATTTGTTTTACATTCTCTTGAGTAGAAATGATAATACGTCAAAAATCATATATTGATTTTAATCAGGAAAATACATTGTTCCATATGGAATGTTTGTTTTTATTATCTAGGGTAGAAGAGATCCGAATGGATTGAAATTGCATATTCAATTACAAATAGATCTTGTCGTAAGTTTGATGCCTGGTCGCCTTCGTTTATATCCTGGTCTGATTACAATGAAACGATTGGTTTTATATTTCATTAGGGATTTATTGTATGATTATAATTGTAAACTTAGGAGACACTTAAAAGAATAACAGAAAATTAATATGAATTAACGTAATCACCGTGTTACAAAATTAATGTAGGAAGCTATATAACCTTAGTTGGGATGATACTGGAAAGTAAATATTTATTGTACTTCAGTCATCAAGCTTCTATGAAGGGATTTGTCAATTGAATGATGGAATCTGAGAGTTTAGTAAAAAATAACAATTACCGAATATACAGAATATGCTATTTTGATAGTAATTTTTATAATTGAATTAAGAAAAACGCACACCCAAACGCTTACATGTAGATTTTTTTTAACAAAAGCAAATAGTTTAGTGTATTTTAGAATATAATAGAAAAAGCTATTTAATGGATGAATCAAATATCATATTTGACTGAAATAGGCAGGTGATATAACGTTTTGAACTATTATAAACACCAGACATTCCCAGTTTTAAGAATGGTATCTGACACATCAATGAAAATAAAAGAAAATCGATTTTCATTCTAATACCAAAATATTCCTTAACTCTATTGTTTAAATTTTATTTTAATACGTACTTTATATTTAAGGTATGCTATTAATATAAAATATCGTTAAAAAGTACTTTATATTTAGCAAATTAATATAAAAAAGATACATGTAGATCTACAATCCTATTTCGATCGAGGCGGATATACATTCCTCGATAACATAGGTTACAAGAGTTATGTAAGCTATGTATACTATTTAATAAATTGAACATTTAGGAAAAACTCGATTATACATACAGTCTATGTTATGTAAGATTATATAAATAAACAGTTAATATTTAAATTAGATAAATTGTGAAAAACCGACAAAAAATCGAAAAGTCAAGATATAAAATAGAGAAAAGAAATCTGTTGAAGTCAGTCATTGCATAAAAAAGAAGGAAATATAAATTGAAAAAAGGTACTTTGCATCATCAAACGCAACATAGAGCAAATACAATACAAGTTTTGCTAAAACAGCCAAAGCATCACAAAAAAGACAAACACAGTTTGGGGCTCTTAACCATCAAATCAAATACAAACAAACATACTAATCCATGTCCGAATCACAATGCAGAAGCAATATAAAAACCTTGAAACTTGACAAATGAGGTTAAACACGTGAACTTCTACTAGAGAGGTGAGGCAGGGTGCTCCGTATGCACCTCCTTGTGGTCCATTATTACATACAATAAAATAAAACCAAATAAGCCTAATTTCAACACAAATTGAGTAATAATAACAATAATGACGATCATGATGACAAAACAAGAATACTAGGATACAGTTCAAAGTCATGGAGGTTAGACAATCTAACTCTAAACGGTCCAAGCACTACTGATGAGGAATTGTATTCCGAAACGGCAGTGTAGTGCTGTAAAATTAAAACTGGTATACTATGTTATTTAAACCCCCGAGCCAATATATCTGCTGGTGGCTGGTGCCCCAAGGATTTCACAAACTCAGCAATAATTTCGTATAATTGTCAGAAATATACTATAATTGTCTAAATTTCCTGCAAGTTAAAATTTGAAATTTCTCAAAAACTAAGGTATACTCCCTCATGCAAAGTATTTCCTTAGCTTAATTTGGTAAAATATATTTTGTTCCTTTGGGTAGCTTTTTAATATCTTCAAAATAATTTTGGTTTCACAATTTGGTTCTATACCTATCGATAAGGAATGGTATTCCGAAAGGGCCGTTTAGTGATGAAAATTAAGACTGGTGTAATTTGTGATGATACAATATGCAGTACACATTTATTTCGTCGTAGGGGATTTAGTGATGATGAATATGTCTGATTTTTTTGAGCTTTGGTTATGGTCCTTTATACATTTTTAGAACTATTTTAAATATTGACAAAATACAGAATAACAAATCTAACAGATTTTAACAGGGGAACTACCTTCTTCCCTGGTAAAGGATCACATGTTTTTAGTTAATTAGTGTTATGCTATCCTTTTTTATTTTCTTGTTTTCCTGTTTCTATCGTTTTGTATATTATTATTTAAGTAAATTCCAGTTACGGATTTCTATATAACTTTTGCCAGAAAAAATAAGAACAATAAAATATAAAGAAAAAAACAAAAGAAAAAAACAACCCATAAATAAATGAATAAAAAATACAGAATATACATTATTTACTCATGTATAAGCTATAAGCTTGATACACATATTATATATATATTCTTTCAACGAGGCATGAAAACAATTTAGTAGGTATTTCTTAAACAAATATCAGATGTAAATATATTTTACTCATTCGGGATAAATTCCTCCTCCCCGCCAATAAATAACATCTAAATTGGCGGAAATTAAAAAAGAATTGTCCAAACGTTTCAGTGTTGACTTTAACAAGTTAAAATATAATGTAAATTATTACTATATTTACAAATTGTATCAGGTGGATAGAGTAACGATTCTCTGACAATTTCAATTACTAGTAGCACGAAATCTAGTTTATCTTATTTTAATAAAAGTGTTGAAGCTTTCATCAACAATTATTGAGCTTATTGATCAATCGTGACCGGACTAAAACGTGTCCTTTATGAGCAGGAAGACTAGACAAACATCCAGGCTCTTAAAACACTATCAGATCGTCAGACACGCATCCAATTAATCCCATCTCCTTTCCATTTGTTTCGATTTAGTTAGGGAGCTTTTATTTGTTTAGATTTGAAGGAAATAACATCGTGTAACGACATACCAGTAATATGTGATTGAAATATAATCGTAGTCTCTGGTATGTTTGTATGATATAAATTGTTAAAGTACATAAAAATTAAAGCGTTACCAAGATTCGTAAAAAGATTATTTTTAAAAAAAATGATGGCATGTTTTCTTTTTTATCAACATACAATCTACATCATCTCCAATTGTTAACCTTCAAACAAATTTCATTTTGTGTTTAAATTATGCAATGTAATTTTATATAGCTACAGCAGGATTTTGAGCATGTAGGTACTTAGAACTTAAACAAAAGCTGAAACAAAAACTGAAACAAGTACAAGTCCACCAGCCTTAAAAGTCATATTTATTAAAGGGCTACCATCTTATAAAAGCCAGTAGAATTGTATCCCAATTGTTCTTTATTCATATTACTCGAAGCTGTATATAAAGGTTACCTTTTCATAAAGGCCACTTTTACTAGTTACATTGATTGGCCTTTATAGACAGGTTTGACTGTAAAACCATATTAAAGAAAGCAAGAAGTAAATCACAAATGTTCCGATTCATGTTAAAATTACGTTTCAAGAAGCATAGGTAACCTTTGATAACTGACAAGTAAATACATCCAAACATCCAACAGGGAAGTGAGACTGGGTGCTACGGAAGAGTAAGCGCAGTCTGTCTTTCTACCTATACAAGCCAATCAAAATTTAGAATGAAAAAATATGGATCTATGTGATGTAAAATATGTCTAAGATAATTTTGAATACAGAGTCATCACAATATTGTTATAACGGTCATAAAAGTTTTTGAAAACCTTGATAAGCCTAGGCTTGCGATATCCTTGGGTCAACAATGTATTTATAAGCAGCTTGCTATGTTGTATAAAGTTCCCATAGTGTAAACAGGCTCTTTAATTGTGTATTAACTATGAAACAAATACACCATAAAAAGGAGCTAAATGACTTTTATTAATCAACGTTCCCTTAAAATTCAGTGGTTTATGAAAGAATATTCTGAAATATTTTTCGATGAATCAGATCTCAACCTTATTGATATAAAAATAGGTACCTAGTCCGGTTTGATTTAAGATGTTCATCTAGGAGGTCACTATGAAATTAGTCTAGATATCAATCATTTTACATTGAAAGATACAGATGTAGATATATAGTGGGTTGCCTGAATTATGACGCACATGAAAGGCTACATTTGAAACTTTATGACAAACGTGATGACTTCAATTTTTCTATTGTCAACTTTCCTTTTTTATGCAGCAATATACATGCTTCTCCTGCTTATGGTGTATTTATTTCCCAATTAATACGCTATGGTAGAGCTTGTTCCCAATACGGGAATTAGGCTGCTTGCAAATAAATTGTTGACTCGGGGATATTGCAAGCCTAGGCTTATCAAGGCCCTCGAAAAGTTTTATGGCCATCATAACAATATTGTTGATAAGTTTGATATTTCTGTGTCCAGGATTGCCCTGGATATATTTGACGTCTCATAGTTCCATGTTCCTTTCACACAATTTTGATTACACACGTGGCGGGTGTAGCTAGCTAAACAGGAGGTGCTAACCCTTCCGGAGCACCCGGCCTCACTTCCCTGGTGGAAGTTCACGTGTCTAACCTAACTTGTCAGTTCCAAAGTTTTTACTTTGCTTCTGGGTTGTGATTTGAACATGAATTAGTATGTTTGTTTTTCATTACATTGAAAGATACAGATGTAGATATAGATTGGGTTACATATCATTTAATAGCTGTTTATTGTATAGCATGTGTTGAAATATTTTGATCATATTGCACTTAGTAAAAGAAAATTATTATAATTATAAAAAATGATGTTATCGTACATTTAATTTACATTAGAATACGCTTAATCATGATGCTATATCGTCAGCAATTTCCTTTTTTTACCTTGAAGGTTTTCTTAGAAAAATAAGCATAATCATTATATCATTTGATATTGATGATTATGTTGTTTTACATGAGTTTCATTCACACATCAATAAAAAACGTCTTCATCATGTACCAGTAAGGTATAAACACATACCACATAAATACCTCTTACCCAACCATGGCGAAGTTCTGAGAACTAATATACTGGCATCCATATGTAACAATACATGTTTATATTTGTAATAGGATTACATTATAATCATCATATCAAATTTTATTCACAGAACTGGAATATTGAATATTGAAGATTTAATGATCCAAATGTTTTTAATAAATTTGTTTTTCTTGAAAATCAATTTTCTTGGACTTTTCTTGAATTTTGGAAAAATGTAAAAAAAAAATTGGAAAATTGTATTTACCAAGATTTACTCTCTATTCAAACTGAATAAAAACACTCAACTTAATGATATTTTCAACAATTTCATTTTGTGAAGATTTTGAGTCTGTTGTAATAGAAGTACTTGTAAACATGTATGATAATTCATGGAGGGCAGTGTATAAATGATTGTAAATATGCCATATCAACTAATCAAAGACAAAAGGGTTGCATTTGATTTTTTTTTTATCAAATTGCGACACGCACGAACTTTAGGTTTAATTTATCGGTTAAAAAGCTTATTTCTAATTTTAACTAGGTTTAAAAAATTGAAAGTCATGGCTCTTTCGGATGGGAACTTACAATGAACGAAGTCCTGTGTTACGGTAGGTGTGGCACGATAATGCACATTTGCCTATAGCTGGCGACTTCTCGATTTAAGTGAAATATACTTGACTGGGACGTTTAACACCAATAATTAACTCAATTCTAAACATAGTTGTAAAATAAGTGGATAAGTCAGGGCATTCAAGTAGCATTATAATTTTTACTCAAATGACAGTTCAAATTCGGCAATTACATAATCAGTTGCCATTACATTATGTTTGTCTTTTTGTCTTTTTCTGTTGTCTTGTTTGACTGTTTCATAACAACTTGTTTTTAAGCACTTTTATTGTTTTATTTGTTGTAAATTGCCTTTTAGTCTATAATCTCAATATTTGTAATGATTATTTAAATCAAACACAAGCCCACTGATCTATTCAGAAGCAAAATAAAAACTTTGAAACTGACAAGTAAGATTAAACACGTGATTTGATTTTCCACCAGTGAAGTGAGGTCGGGTTCTCTGGAAGGGTAAGCACCTCTTGTTTAGCTAGAAACACTTGTGTTTAATCAAAATTGAGTGAAAGGAAAATGGAACTATGGGACATCAAATATATCAAGGGCAATCTGGGACACAGGGAGATCAAATTTATCGAAACTAATCATAAAAAACCAGCCAAAACTATCCGTTTTAAACATCTTAAAGTGTTGAATGACAAGTGCTGAATAAAATTGTCCTAGATATTTATGAAGCCCCATATATCCATCTTCCTTTGATTCCCTAAATAATTTTTTCAAGTGGCGGATGTAGCTAGCTAAACAGTAAGCGATTACCCTTTCGGAAAACCCGGCCTCACTTCCCTGTTGTTCACGTGTTAAACTTCAATATCCGGTTTCATAGGTACATGTATTTCTTTTTTGGGTACTATGATTGAAAGCAAATTTTAAAAATAAAGACGATCAAAGAAAAATACTAAATATTTTGTTGTAATAAAATGTGAAAATTTAAATTTCATAAATGAAGTAAATTCATTTAAACGTATCACCCACGCCCTCACTGGGTGTAAAAGTGATCGATCTACATGTGCATTGGATATTAAATGACGAAAGATAAAGGTAAGATAACGATTAAAACTTTCTACAGGAACATCCGTCACATTTTATTACACGTGAGGTGAAGTATGATGATACCAAACATCCTTATATGTTTCTTCTTCCTTATAAAGGGAATATATAGAAAAGCAATTGGCGACTCCTTTATTAAAATTGAATTACTTTATGAATGAGTGTTATGCATTTGTACTTTGTGAAAGCAGATGGATAAACAAATACCATCATTCGTGTTATAAATAAGGAAAGGTCAAACAAATGAACAACTATCGGAAGAATATATCACATCGAATGTTCAGTTCAGTTTTCAGTCCTATGACAAACATCTGTAGAAGCACAACTGACTGAAAATCAAGATGTTTCGGTCTAAGCACTATTGATGAGGAATTGTATTCCAAAACGATCGTCTAGTGCTGTAAAATTAAAACTGGTATAGGTAATTTTAACCACTGAGCCGGTATATCTGCTGGTGTGTTTCCCCGAGTTTACAAACTCAGTTGGCAATAATTGTGTAATATTTTGTCAGAAATATTGTACTATTGTCTAAGTTTGCTGCTAGTAAAAAATTAAAATTCCTTAAAACAACCAAGGTACACTCACTCATGCAAAGCATTTCCTTATATTATATTTTGGTACTTTGGGTATCTTTTCAACATCTAGGGTAAAACATGTTGGTTTCAGAATTTTGGTCCAAGCTCTTTTGATGAAGAATTATATTCTTACTGGTATAATATGTGGTTTATTGTAAAGTTAAACAAATAGCATATCTAGTGTGCTCACTATCAGATCAGGATTCCTAGCCATTTTTATGCCTTTTTGCTAGTAGTGGAATTTTTTATTTCCATCGTTTATTCGTGTTCGAAAAGTTTCATATAGCCTATTCGAGTATGTGACTCCTAAGATGCAGTATTTTTACTTAGTATAAAAAGAACGTGGTTTTGATATGGTCATTTCAAACAAAAGACTCCCAATGAGGCGAAATTAACTAATCATTAGTCGGTGCGTTTTACAGCAAAAACTTCTCGGACATTACATTTTAATAAATAAAGTATACATTAAAATATACATTCTATTGGAATACTTGCCAAATAATCAGGTGGCACTGAACCTTAGAAATCTTTTAATCATGCTAATGGATACAGTCTGAAATCATGTCCCATGCAAATTATGACATTTGTTATAGCTGTTTTTGGCAGATAATTTTTATTTCAGAATTAAGACCTATGACGAAAACAATAATTTATATTCAATAAAATCTGAGAAGGTCAAATGTCTTGATGTCTAGATAGGAGATCCTAACCCTTCCGAGCACCTAGCCTCATTTCCCTGGTAGAAGTTCATAACGTAATGTTTAGCACATTTATACAAAGTCTTTACTTTGCTTTTGTAATTGTGATTAGGGTATGGGCTGGTATGTTTGTGTTTGATTATGTTATAACTGTTCGTCAGGTATTTTATTTTATAATGCCATGTACAGAATTTTTATTTATCAATAAAAAAGTATTAAAACATTTTAAACATTTTTATTTCAAATTGAATCCAAAAGCCATTTTAGATAACTTTGCTTTTAAGCTGAGATTGTTTAATGTGACTCATTTTGCTTCTCTATGGGGAGTTTAGTGTCGTATTTTATTTGCCAGTTTTGAAAGGTTTTACTTTGCTTTTTATTGTGATTTGACCAAGGATCGGTATGTATGTTTTTTGTTTTTGTTTTTGTGTTTTTTGTTTGTTTTGTTTTATTTATTTTTATGTATACTTTATTGGCATAGAACAATCAATAATGTTATGTAAAAAAATACAAAAACAATAGATATATCCAACATAGCCAATACTGCAAATACAAATATAAGTAAATAATAATTAATTTAAAATAAATATAATAATTTTTGGAATCAATGACACATAGTTGATGTTGACAGAGGAGGTGAGAAAAATGCTTAAAACAGCTGTTGTCTAACACCTCAAAGATATTTAAAAAAATCAAATAATTATTCTGTATTACTGCTGCTGTGGTATTTGTGTAGGAAATTTTAATCCAAAGTTTTAAATTTTCCCTAACATTGAAAATAATTAAAACTTTAAACAAAAAAGGCCAGGCTACACTGTCATATGCTTTTTGAAAATCAATCAGAAACTACATCCCAGGAAGATCTTTTGTAAATTCCATAAATTCGTAATTACTCTTATATTTTCTCCAATATGTCGCCCGCTTATAAATCCGGTTTAGTTCGCTGAAATTAAGATACTTAACACAATTTTAACCTATAACTTTATAGCCAGATGTAATTTTATATACAACGTTTAAGAGAGATATGGGTCTCCAGTTATTAAAAAAGTGTCTTTATCCCGTTTTAGTATAAATGTTATGATCTCTGCTCTTTGTGTTATAGATAATTAGCCCGGAGAATGCCAGCAATTTTTTGAGCAAAATCCCCTAAATCTTTCAAAAAACTTTAAACAATTCAGTTGTAAACCCATCACATCCCGGACTTATTATTTTTCATATTTTTAACGTATTAAGAGCTTCAGTATAAGCAATTTCTCCTTCTATAGATTTTGCTTTCTTGTCTGATAATTAAAGTATGTTCAAATTTTTAAACTGTTCTTAAAGATGGTTTTTCTGAATAAACTTTTATAAAATAATTTTACTTCTTCGAGAATTTTTTTTGATCATTTAATTCTGTGCCATCTTTTTTTTTATTTTAGTTATTTAGATCGGTATTTGTGGTTGTTTGGTTTGAAAAAATATTAATTTTCACATTTCTGATAGGGTCAACTTCAACAGTGTTAATTTAATTCATTCAAATGACGTCATCTGCCAAGGTTCATTGAATTATATTGCGTCATTGGTATAGGTACAATGGCTTGTTTATTTCGCGTCATTTAAATGACGTCATGCCTACAATAAAGCATTTATTTTTCGTCGTTAAAATAGGGCCAATGGTCTTCGTTTCCAACATTAAGATAACACTAGTTCAAAGGCTGTACCATAATTCCTCAATATAATTAAAAAATTTAAGAAACACCAAATTTAAAATATATCTTGATATAAGGCAAATAAAGCACCTATGTTTATAATTTATTGTACAAAAATTGTATTTATGTCATAAAAATCAACGAAAAAAATACAAACACAATCATTACTCAGGCTTGGTGTACCAAGAGAGGCAAATTTATCGCTGTTTGAATAATAAATTAAACATTATTTAATACATCAATTAAGATTATTACTTGAGGGAGGTGAATCGAACAGCGATAAATATTAACACGAACATAATTCACTGAACCGGCAACGTGCGAAGAACATGTAAATAAAATATTTTCCCAGCTGAATCATCATGTCAAATCCACATCATTACCTAATACAACACGTGACTAAGCAAGTGGATTTTCCAGGACCACGCACATTTTCGTATCAGTTATATCAAAGTATTTTTATGTCCTTGAGTTTAAACATATTCCCTTTGTTTAAAACTTCTTCCGTTGTTCAGCTGATTTTTTCATTTTGATCTATTGTGAATTTTCCAGTAGCACTGAGTATGGAGAACCTAATCTTAAATAAATATGTTGTTCTATATCGCAGTAACACAGTTATTCATTAACTAAGATTTTCCGATGTGGTATAGCAACGTTGTCTAGAAAAACGCTAACCAAGTGATCACTGGTTGCAGTTATACACTCTAAAACTAAGATTCCCGCTGTACGATCTGGGATATTGGACAATGACAGCAACGTTGTCCAGAACCAAGTAAACCAAGTGAACATTAAAATTTGAACAAACATCAGGTTCACGTGTTCTATATAGATATAAGAACTACGCAAACTTTTAAAGATATATATAGCTTTAATACAGAATGACTTACAGATTACAAAACATATATTATACAACCATATATTGCTGAAAAAATAGCTTAGTTTTACATGTCAAAATAATAGAAAAAAGTAAAACGTTCCAAAACAGTAGGTACTGATCTTTATTATACATAGAAATGCAACCCAGAGTTTGAAAGGTATAGCTTTTAATACAAGTTGGCTATATGATGCAACTATATTTGATTATGTAGAAATTGATTTACGTTAAATGTTACAAGAGAATATAAAGAAATGCACCATCCTGTAACCTCTTAAAACGAAAGTGTTTATTTATTTTTTTTATTTGATCGTTTGTTTTATTTTTTATTTCGATATTATTTTTCAAAAATAATTTAATTTTTTATAAATAATAAAAATTACAATGGCGTTAAAAAAATTTCGGTTAAATAAAAACATGTTTATGGTTTGGTTATCTTTAAAAGACTTTGTAAGACGAAACAGTATTTTAATTAGGCACTGAAAAGTGCGTTCGAATGTTTAAAGAGCAAGAAAGTAAATTCTATATTATGACAATTAGTTTTAGTGATATTTCAAAATATACAAATCATATAGAACAAACAGTATAAATATTGACGTATCATAAATAACATGTGATAAAGTTGGGGTTTATAAATTGATCAAGTGCCTAAGATTATTAGTTTTACACTTAATGTTGTGTGGATGTCTCACTAATTAGGAAAACAGGACTGATATATGTTCTAAATTATTTCCCAGAGATTGGTAGATTCTATTTATCAACTGAAATATAAATTGTTATTTTACACCAAAGAACTAATGTTAAAAGTACGGTACAGTCCCGTTATATTGAACTAACAAAAAGGGTTGAAGTTTGGCTGCTGTGCGGCTGGTATTTACTGACGACAGATAGCATCTGTGGAAAACTTGTCGAGGTATAACTAACGAGGGACCGAGATGAGCTGTCGATTTCACACTTATTGTTATAGTCCTTTCGACAGACCTGTACCATACTTGAATCACAGCAGATGATGATAGTTTATTTTCGGTGTCCATCTGAAGTCGTGGGTCTAATATTAATTGATCTAAAAAATGTTAATTTTGTTTCTTGATTAATGTTATGCGCTTATATAGAAGCTTGTTTCACTTATAAACAGTTCAGGTAGGTTGACTATTGATGTGTCTGTCAGGTCTGCAACAATAACACTAAAGATACAGACACATTCATTGTGCGTATCAGTTTTTTTTACTATCTGTTGCATAGTAGCTGGGATTTTACATCTACGTGAAGGCTATTTCCCAATCTGTAGATCATTGGTTTTCTGGTTTTGACGCTTCTCTTTCACCGGAAGCTGATGCTGGAGGTAGGATGGTTTGGATTGCGTTCTTGTTGTAGTAATGGACGAATCGCCGGCCATGCCCACAATGTTCCGACAAAGGCCCGGCCTGAATTGTCATTTAATGATGTTACTGACACTAGAAAGTAATTAGTTGCCGAAACGCTGCTTTGGTATTGTGATGGCGGCCAGTGTCGGAACATAAAAGATATGACCGGTGATACGTCAATTGTCGCTAGCGCTGTTACCTTGATAGGTTGTCGCTGCATCCATTTAAGAATTCTATATTCTTTTATAAAGTGTCTCGAGATCGAATTTGTCATCACTGTCTAAGTTGTCATTTTTGGGGTGATGTAATTCGACGGCGGTCATCTTGAAATCCTGGCTTTTGGAGCTGGTAACCTTTTGACTTTTTTACCACGGGACTTTATTTATTAGTCTGGTAGAAAAAAATTGAAATTTCACAATAGGGGGACATGAGTGTTCAAAGCTGGCAACATAGCTGTCTTATATCGTCATAGGTTAGGGGTCAAGAATCAACCTGTTGCCAAGCTGATCGACCCTTGGTTTAGTAGATAAAAGGTCAAAGGTCAGATAGTGTTTTTCCCAAAAAATTAATCTTTTTTAGTTTATAGCTGTCCAAATATATACTTTCTGAGATTTAAATAAATCAAATAAATCTGTTCTCATGCAATCATAGCAATTCATGTATTGTAACATTGACTAGGAAGCTAATTGAGACTGTTTAGGCTAAATTTAAATATTTAAATGTTATTTTTCAAAATTCTGACACAAGCTTCAAGATAGAATAAAATAAAAGTATACATTCAACATCAAAGCATGAATCAAAATGCTAAAATAATTCTTTTGTAAATACACGACTGTGATTAAAACAAATATATTGTCTAAACCCAGCTGATAATTTGAAATTTATTAAAAGTTTAAAATCAAAGTACTGCAAGTACTGTAATCGGCAAGGCATAGTCACGAGAATCTCTGGAATATATCAGTCACATCTAACGATTTCTTTTCATTCATCAATATCACTATTTGTGGCATTATCATTCAAAGGGTTCAACCAATCAACGGCTCAACGGTCCCATAACAAGTGCGTACAGTCACCCACTTTAAATTGTATGTCCTACATGTACAATTTGTAGTGCAACATGATTTATACTTACATTTCAGCAATGCATGACATGGTTTTGGTAAAGGTTATTTTCTCATAAAAAACCCCTACTGTAGCTCAATTGGTATAGCGCTCACTCCCCGTATGTGGTGAGTCCTGGGTTCGAACCCTAGTTGGGTCTGACCAAGACTTGAAATAAGGTAGTGACTGTTCTTTTGCCAAACACTCGGTATTTGGAAACGAAAGTCACGAGATCCTTTGAGAGAGATCTTAAAAACCGATGCCCCGTGCGAGGCGGGTGTAACATGTTAAGGAATTTTTCCTGCAGATTTCCCTAAGTTCACTGCAAAGGTCAAAATTTCTGCCACTTCACCTATAGCTGGTGAGGTCTTGATATAACTGAAATACGTAAAAGCCCGTAAAACCCATGCAATCAATCAATTCATAAGTTTATCATTAAAACTGTTTTAAGTCACATTCAGACTCACACTAACTTAACTGTCTGAGAATAATCGTGAACATCAGGAAAATACTTAACTTAAGTCCAGAAAGTTATGTTTTGTTCATGATCCCTTGGCCTGTAATTGTCTTAAAAAAGTTAAGTTCAAAGTAAGATTTGGGCAAAAAAAAATAATAAGTTTAATTTGTGAAAAAAAACTCAGATTTAAGTATAAAAACTAGTATTGTTCGTGGTCCTGTTGCCAGATGACAAGACAAAATTAGTAACGAAAAGTTTATGGTGGATCACAAAACAAAAGCGACATTGGGGATGGATAGGTCACACCATCAAGACACCTGCCAATAACATCACAAAACTGGAACACACAAGAATAAAAGACACCTTAAGACAATTTCTAGAATTGAAACAGAGGGGGTAAAATTGCGCAGAACAGAGCCAGTTTGGGGGATTTTGTCAATGGACTTACCTCCACTGGGAGTTAAAGGCATACAGTACGCAAGTTAGTGAGACTAGCACCATCCGTGGCCTATAGGTGACGGGAGATCCTGAACAAATACCAGGCATGACTAAAGGCAGCCAAAAAGCAGTTTAATAGTGTGCACGTTGAATATGTAGGTCGGTTGCATATGATGTTGGAAGCAAATTTTCAATTGTACTTTTCCCCTGAGAGGAACATTTTACATCGTAGATGAGAAATCCTCGCTAGGTACATTCAATGAAGGCATCTGCACTCACAAGTTCAAAAAGTTCCCTCGTGTAAGAGTGGGAAGAAGACCTGTGTTTTCCCTGGAAACAAAGAATGCTGTATATAGAATGTCCAGAACGTTAATTGACAGTCTTACAGTCTGTAATTGCATGGAATATTGGGAGCTTATTCCTCTCCAGAGGTGATGATTTTATGCTGTGAACAGGGACGAATTTTAGATGACCCGGTCTGGAATCATACTTCCTCATTTAAAAGCAACAGAAGAATAAGTTCATCAGTATTACGACAGTCAACAACTGTTCTTTTATAGCCTTGCATGTAAGCATCAACACCATGGGGAAAAATTCTAGTATCGGCTTTCTTGGGTAAAGCTTTAAAAACGGTTACACTCCTTCCTCTTTATGAATTAAACATGCTGTCTTTTGGACCCCCTGAAACCCTCAGCTAAGCTAAGAAGTGTCTTGAATTATTACGAGATCCTATTTGTTTTCTTGGTGACTGATAAAATCTTACCAATTTGATGGCAGAGGGACATTTTAATTATCAATAATTCTTCTAACAGAACGGGGACCTGATTCTCTTTTATCTCTAGATGGTTTCACCTTTTATGAATTAGTTGTCATATCTATCATAATGACATCAATTTTAATGCATTTATCTTTCGCGTGGATAAAAACAGTTTGTGCGGTTCCTAACTCGCCGAATGTATAGATGCCTTTTCATTTTCCCAGTGCTACAACTAAAGTGTGACCATTAATTATTTTGGTAGGAATGTCTCCATGCAAACTTCTACCTCAGGGATATTTTGAAGATCCGACTCGTCGGCTGCAGATAACAAGGGTCCTAGTGTATCAGGTATAGGCGACACTGGGAATAAGTTCGTGTTTCAACAGTTCACTAATATTTCCACCAGAAAAAGAGAACACACTCGATAGTATTATACAGATGCAGTCATTATAGCTAATCAAATCTTTCAGTACCATCAGTACTTTGATTTCTTTTTTTTAAAAGTGGATACTTATATAAATACGGGTAATATGATTCAGTAAAATTATTTTAACAGAAGTCTAAAGTTTTGTTAAACAATTTCAAATGCACAAATGTGTTTATACTGGTATTTATTTGCCACAATTAATCATATTTGTAAAGGTTAAATTTGTGCAAGCGTCTAATCTTATTTTTCATGGAAAACTTTGAAAATAAGTGACTGAATTAGTTGGATATGACTTTCTATTAATTTGAAGATACCACTTACATATTTAGAAGACAAAACGTATAAAGAATAACCTCTGTAAGCCACCTTGAATCTGTGTATAGGTCAATATGGGTATTTTCACTTGAACTTTGCACCCATTGACCTTTAGCTGCCCCCACAATGGCCCCTGGGTAAAATCTTGCTTGGCAACAAGCCGATTCTACCAAAGTAAAGTTCAAAGAAGGTTATGACATAACTTGCCACCTTTGAACACGTTGTCCTCCCTACATCGAAAAATAAGCGGCTTTTTCAAAATCCTCTACCAGACTATATACCATTGCACATGCTCACACAGGATAAAGATTCTAATCAATGAAAACATAAAAGATATAAAACAGATTGTGGACAACGGATACATAACGCATTAATATTAGTTTGTGTGTCGTTAAGTGTTTGTGGTTATGGCGGCTATTGCCAAGTGTGTGATTCTTTAGTAAAATCCTATCTTCAACACTAAATATACCCGCCATCATCTAAACAAAGGGCTACGGTGACTTTGACGGAATATTTATAAATGTGCAGTTTGAATTTTGATAAATAAATATTAAAAAGACATATAATAGGCCTGTATCCGAGTTTTCCGAGTTTTCAGAATTTGGACCGTATAAAGTTCTTTTCTTATTAACCATGAATATGTTTGTATTTGTCTTTTGGGATTTCTATTTGGACATGGACCAGTATATTTGTGTTTGACAAATGAGTTTAAAAAGAACTACTAGTTTGTGTTTGACTTTTGGGTTGTATTTTGGACATGGACCAAAGAAAAGATAATGAAAACAACATATTATTGTGACCCAACCCGAGCTGTAAATAAAACCGTTTTAAAACGATAGAACAACCATGAAGTGTATAGGTTGTTCCTTAACGAAATAGACATCTAAAACTGCACTGGTTACTGTCTACAATAGTCTAAGTTACACAATGATAATTAGTTGGAGGCAGTAAGCAAGATATAATATAATGTAATGCAGTATAGGCATGATGCCAATAAACACCAAAATGAAATAAAAAGCAATAAAAACATATAAGACAAAGATACGCTTATGATAAGCAAATAAAATAATAAACCATATTACAATATACTAGTATTAAAAACAATGTACTTAAACAATATACAATTATAATAAATAAACCAACGAATATTAAACAAAACAACAATCAATAGACCATTAAAAGTGTGTCTGACCACGAACAATAAAAATGACAACAAATCGGCAAAATAATCCAAAAAGGCTTTGAGCCAGAGCAAGCCACAAAACTTACAGAATTAACATATATACAACATAGTGATAAGTTATAGGCAAACAACATTGACCTGTCCGTTTCACCTTTCTTTGAAACAATCATATGGGAGGGTCCACTCACTACATTAGTAATGTAAACAGTAATACATGTAGGTAATTATAAAACGAGTGTATACACAAACCACTTGATTGATGTTCTCATTTGTACACGGAATAAACATGTGTTTCCCTATACATAAATGTACTGGTCCGTCATAAATATTTTAATTAAAGGTCAAGTGGACAGGTATAAATATATTTATACATATATCAATGAAACATATGGTACGCAAAGCATGTGTGTTTTAGGCATGTGCTTGCCTTTTGGGATTGTTGTTTGGGCATGGACAGGTATGTTTGTGTTTACCTTTGGGGATGGTTGTTTGAAAAGGGACCCGCATGTTTATGTTTGCGCTTTGGGTTTGTTGTTGGGACATTGGCCGGTATGTTTGTGTTTGCTTTTTTTAGGATGACGGTTTTGGCATAGACCGGTATGTTTGTGTTTGCCACTTGAGATGATTGTTTGGACATGGTCCGGCATGTTTATGTTTGCGTTTTGGGTTTGTTGTTTGGACGTTGGCCGGTATGATTGTGTTTGCTTTTTTGGGATGATGGTTTTGGGATAGACCGGTATATTTGTGTTTGCCTTTTGATGATTGTTAGACATGGTCCGGCATATTGATGTTTGAATTTTTTTATTGTTGTTTTGACAAGGACCGGTATTTTTTTTATTGTTGTTTTGACAAGGACTGGAATGTTTGTGTTTGCCTTTTGGGATGGTTGTTTAGGTATAGATAGGTATGTTTGTGTTTGCCTTTTGGGATTGTTGTTCGGGCATAGACAGGTATGTTTGTGTTTGCCTTTTGGTAGACCGATAAGAATGGTTGTTTTGGAATGGACCGGTATGTTTGTGTTTGGTTATAACATTGTGTTTCTGATTATTTGAAGTAATGCGACATATTATGCGACTCAATTTCGTACCATTATAAAAGGAGAAAAAACTCAGCAAAAAGACAGAACTTACTGTTTGCAAACATTATGTTTAAACATATTTCAATATTAATTGCAATCACATGCAATTTGATCGAGTGAACGGTAAATGACATAATAAATGTTCTTTCCGTATTGATTATTGTAACATAAATGTGATATACGGTTACATTACAGTAACATTTAGAAAGTACACGTGTAATTATAGTGAACATTGACTGATAATAATGATCACGTGACTTATCATAATTACAAATAAATAATGTGACGTAAAACAATAATAACACTAATAGATAATATGAGATCATTTCAAATTCTGACGAACTAAGGTATACTTCTCATGCAAAGTTTTCCTTAGCTAAATTTGGAAAAGATATTTTGGTCCATTTGGATATATTTTAAACATCTTGAAAAAATTTTCGTTTCACAATTTTGGTCAAATCACTACTGAAAAGGAGTTGTATTCCGAAACGACCGTCTAGTTCTGTAAAATTAAAACTGTTATAATATTAATACGATATAACGCCAATAATATTGAACTTTTTATTAACGTTTTTATTTCTACTCAACAATGTTGCGATTTATTAATTCAAGATCATTAAATCAAAACTGCTTATTTTTCCTCTCCTTTTTTTACTGTTTCATCTGTCTGTTTCCTTTACTCTTATTTGAACTTTTACTAAAAACAGGCAGATAACACGAATCTTTGTTCTTATTTGGACATGGTAATTTCAAAGTACAACCTTTGGTTTATATGCAGTTAAACGTGTTTATAAAGGAACGTACCTTGGTTCCACAATTATTCCTTAGCTAAAATTTTCCTTAACCTAAATGTAGCAATATGTAAAATCCTTATGATTTTGTTATTTTTTAAAAGATATTCACGAATTGAAGGTGTCGTATTGAAAATCATGTATTATTATATGATTACACATAAATTTTAATTTTGTCAGAATTTTAATTTGTAATACCATAAAATGTTATCAAAAGTTGCCAGAAGTTAAGGAAAATCTTAGTTAAGGAATGATTGTGAAACTGGAGCCTGTTCCTTGATGGTCATTGAAACGTTTGCTTAGTTTGGAGATCTGGGACTTTGTTCGAAGCTTGATTAATTTAAGGAGGCTCGAGTGAAATAAATTTTAGGAGTGAGTCGCTAGACTGGGTCATGTCACCAAACATGATGACGTAAAACGTTTTTGTTATCTACTATTTTAATCAGTGAATAAAACACATATTCGTGTTAATATTCTGATATTTGTTCAAAATCATACGTAAATAGAGGATCTTGCATGAGTGTTTATGTAATATTGAATTTATTCAACGAGTTTAATAAATTCAACATTGCATAAACACGAATGCAAGATTCTATTTATTATATAATCGCATAAAAAACTGTTTTTTCGTAGATTTAAACTGACTTGTCTTCTCATCATAAGAAAACAGCTGATTCACCGAAACACAAAAAATTCACGTAACTGTGTACATGCGCCAAAAGTAATCCTGCTGAAATATTAAAAGTAAACAATAGTCTGTCCACAGGATACAAAAACAAAACAAACATTTACAATTTAAATACAATGTATCTTCTAGTACAAAAGTATCAGCTTAAATTAAAATCAACAAACAGTGTCAAATGAAACAAACAACTGTGAACTAGGTCAATTGTGTGACGTCACTGGAATGACTTTTATGCTTTTATGACGTCACACTCATTCAATACGATTTTTATTGTATGACCGTATTACATGGATTATCGAGTAGATTATATAATAAATCTTGGTACTAAACCTTGATGATAACGTCACATACGGTTACGACATATGACGTTTTACGGCATTAATAAATCAAAACACAGGGGCGGATCAGTGATTAGCATGAATTTAAAACACCAATAAAACTTAACATATCATATTGAATTAAAAGTTTTAAGACATTTTGTTTTAATTTGATTAAATTCTATCCATTTTTTGTGTTTTAAGCAAAAAATTTACGAAATATTTGATATAATGCAAAAAACAAATTTTGACTAATCAATTGATTAAACTAATCAAGCTTCGAACAACTGGGCCGTGGACTTATAGTTAGTGACCTTACCCAATCAACTCCCGCATTACCCTCCTTATTATTCCTTCTGGTAAAGTAATGTAAGCTTAGGTTAAAATAAAGTGTACAGTCACGATGGCTCTGGTGAGAGATGAGCTTTGCAGGTATCTGTAGGTAGGAAATGATACAATTACTTTTAATAAAACCTGCTCTGCTCATCATTAAAAAAAGCAAGTAGATGTCCAATAATAATAATAATAATAGAAATGATAATTATTATTCTTATGTTCTATTAACCAAACAAAGCTTTCGTTGGATGATGAGCATTGTAGGTAAGTTTAGGAAGGGACCGACCCAAATTACTTTTAAGACCTGCTCTGATTATCATTGAAAAAAAAAACAAACACCCTTTCATTAATGCACATGTATATTTCTGTATCTGTATGTCACCATAAACTTTTGTATTTATTAATTAGTTTTTATTTATTTATCGATCCCTTTGAATTTGTTTTATTGATAATATGTATAACTAGTATATAATTTCATGTAATAAATAACTCAGGAGAGAGAGAGAGAGAGAGAGAGAAAGAGAGAGAGAGAGAGAGAGAGAGTTTATTTAATAAAAACCTCAAGAGAGAGAGAGAGAGAGAGAGAGAAACAACTAAGGAGAGAGAGAGAGAGAGAGAGAGAGAGAATTAATTATATAAATAGTGGCAACTTGATTCATTTCTACAACAGTTACTAATGAAAGTTGGTGATAATTAGAGTGTCACACAACAAACTGATAACGCTATGTGTATTAACACCAAATATCAGTACGGCCATTGTGTCTGCCAAACCTTAAATTGTACACCTGGTTCTGTAGGGCACGTTTATAAAGAAACTGTGGAAAACAGCACGTAATGCTTTGTTTACTAACAAAAGCCAGAGCGTTTGACATTTAATCGGTTACTTTGGTAAATGTCACCACTTATTTTTGAGAAAAAAAACTTATACCCTACTGCGAGACCTTAAACGCGTTACTTGCAATAGAATTTTAGACATGATACTATTACTTAACCCGTTTTAATTTTTCAGCTATAGACGATCATTTCGGAATTTCGGAATACAATTCCTCATCAGCAGTGCTTGAACCAAAATTGCGGAAATGGAAATATTTCATATAATATTGGAATCTCAAATCTGTAGTTTTCCTTTGCCCGAATTTTTGTTGCCAATCGAAGTTAAAGTTGTATAGGTCATCCACGATATATTGGCAAAGTATTCAGTAAGTAATGTTTAATATTAGGGTAATTGTAACGAATAAAGCGTGCGCCGGTGTGATAATACATATTTGGTGATACGCTTGCGTTATTAAAACACGTTCGTGTTTATAAACAATCTGCCATCAGATCGTGGACGGACAAATCTGCGTTGTTAGGAGTGACCGTTTGAAATGGAGTGAGCGTATTTTCGTTTAATTTAATCTCAATATCAAGGCAGTTATTACTGAGAAAAGGCTCTTTCATGGAGGAAACTGGAACGTTATATCAGAGAAAACCTTCGACCACTGGGCAATCGAGCAGACAAACTTTGTCACGCTTGGACTGTCCGAAGTTAAGATTCAAACCAAACTGGCGGGAGATGCACACTTTAGCCCACTCTGCCACCAAACCCCCTGTCCACCCGACCCAAATAGGGTTGTAGTGCAATGATTCATAAGAGGGTGAATAGATTTAGATGAAGAAAGTCATTAATTATGGAACAGCTGTTCGATCAACATGAACTTAGATCACAAGCACGTGTTTCTGATATACTCTATACCTAAACTTCACACAAATCTATCTTCACGCTATCCAAAAACGTTGACCCATTTGGGTTTTCTTTGTTTTTGACGTAATGCTAGATAATTAAGAAAAACACAACATAAACCATTCTTTTCTACATATTCCGCTTACCAATGATGTATCAAATGCCGGTTATTATCGTGTCTAAACCGTGTAACGGAAGCTAAATTTTATTTGACCATTGCTTTTTCTTACAATTAACTGGGAACTTTGATCCCGCACCAAATTACGGAAAACTTTCTGATTGGTTAAAAGTGAAAGTAAAAAAGAATTAGCCAATCAGAACATTTGCCGTAATTCGGTGCAAAGTATTTCCTTAGCTAAATTTGGTAAAATATATGTTTGGTCCAAGCACTACTGATGAGGAATTGTGTTCCGAAATTCCGAAATGATCGTCTGTAGCTGAAAAATTAAAATAGTTTAGGTAATAGATACGTGTCTAATATTCTATCCCAAGTAACGCGTTTAAGGTCTCGCAGTAGGATATAGGATTTTTGTCTAAAAAATTAGTGGTGACATTTACCAAAGTAACCGATTAAATGTCAAACAATCTGGCTTTTGTTAGTAAACAAAGCATTACGTGCCGTTTTCCACAGTTTCTTCATAAACGTGCCCTACAGAACCAGGTGTACAATTTAAGGTTTGGCAGACACAATGACCATACTGATAATCCCAAGTAACAGCCGTCTAGTGCTGTAAAATTCCAACTGGTATAATATGAAATGGAATAGAACATATTACATATTTGATGAACTATGAATCAGACATTGAACAGATCATTATATCACGCCGTCCCTGAGAGGAGACATTAAATCGGTTCAATGTTTTATTCTAAGGACCCTAGCATGGAAGGGATATTCAGATCACCTGAGACAGATCATCTCTAGCAGTGCTGACATTGCAGACCTTGTCTGACACGTTATTATATAGTAACAATTCAGATACCCACGTCGTATACAGTGCAGACCGGTCTAAAGATTAACACTAATCTAACCAACTAGTGCCGAATCATCTGCTCATATCGGCTCCTTGTTAGCTATATATATAGACAGCTGCTAACTATCTTTTTGGCAGATTTTCGGCCACTACCTATCTGTATCTCGGTCACATGACAGCTGAGCTACGACCCCTTGTTAGCTCAGTACTAGTGTTAAATTTCGTCATGCCTGTTCTGTATAACTGCCATGCATTGTTTATAACAATACCTAAGTATATCGAAATGCCAATGTTTTACTGTTGCCATTTTAATTGACGTCATAATAATGACGCAATTCAAAGTGCAGGTGATCGGTTACATCGACGATGACGCTATTCATGCCACAAATGGCAGGTGTGCTGTCAAAAATGATGGTTTTCAAACATCAGTTATATAATTAAACAACTAAACGCGATTTGAATGGCATTATATCTGACTTTGTAATTATGTCCTTGTCTATCAAGTTTATTTTTTATTTATTTGTATATTTTTATTTTTTTTAAATTTTTAAAAAAATCAATTATTAAAATACTTTCAAAATACTGGTATATGTCAGTTTTATAATCAATATTCAAACATTCATCTGATGACGTTCTTGTTCTTAGACTTCTTAAATCAAGGCCTTCAAAAAGTTTTATGGACGTCATCACATTATTGTTGATAAGTGTTGCCGCTGAACCCAAAATTGCCCTGGATATATTTGACCTCCCACATTTCTGTTTACCTTTCATGCCCAATTTTTACTACACACCTGACGGGCGTAGCTAGCTAAACATACAGATAATGTGCTTCTTTCATTCTCAATTTTCGATTTCACACGTGCACGTGACGGGTATAGCTAGCTAAACAGTAAGTTTTTACCCTACCGGAGCACCCGACCTCATGGATGTTCACGTGTTTAACTGAATTTGTAAGTTTCAAAGTTTTTACTTTGCTTTGGGATTGGGATTTTTCACATTGATCGGTATGTTTGCTTTTATTTGTCACTAACGAACTCTTCTATGTTTACCCTAGGAAATTTGTTAAAACATTATATAGAAAGTATGTTATCTTGTTATACGGCAAAACATTATAATGATAGTAGTAACTTATACAACCTTCGATGTTAGTAATCTCTTGCCTTGCACATAGCCGAAAACACTGAAAACGATTGAAGAAATCCAACCTAAAGTTCCACAGAGGTGGATAGGTACTGATTACTATCTAAACGTGAAACAATCAAATACTACAGTAGAACCTTAAAGGCCACCTCTCTATAAGGACCACCTGGTTTTGAAGGCCAGTAAAATTTTATCCCAATAGCTCGTGTTATTTGAACCTGTATATAATGGCCACCTGTCCATTAAGGCCAAATTCAATGTTTCCCTTAGGTGGTTTTTTATAAACAGGTTTGACTGTATTCCTTAACTAGTTTTGCTGTTTAATATTTAATTTGCTTTAGGATTATGGTTTGGAGATGAAATGGTATGTTTGTGTTTGATATTAATCCTTTGCAGTGTATTATCCGACCACATTATAGTTTTCTAAAAATAAAATGATGATTCTAACATGATAATAATAAAATTTTAAATATAAAAACTATGTTTTTATAAAAAAAATATTTGTATGGATGTCATATACAAGTACAGGCAATGGTTGTTGGTCTATTGTTTGATAATGGTTATTTTTATTTGTGACATACAGTCAATCCTGTCTATAAAGACCACCCAAGACCAGTCAAAGTGGTCTTATGGGCAGATTGGCTTTATATACAGGTTCAAATAATACGAATAAAGAACAATTAGGATACAATTATACTGACCTTTATAAGCAGTTGACCCTTGTATAGAGGCGACTTTTAAGGCAGGTAGGACTGCATGCGTATTTATGGACCAATTTGTAGGACGGTTGGGGTCCCTCAAATAGTACTATAACCACATCACTTGTCATTTACTCCGATGACCATCCCAAGTCAAGAGTTTTATAATCACTGGTCCCAATATTATAAAATCACACTATTGGGCATTTATTCTATTGGCTTTTTTACAATCAATGATCGTGTCTTTCTTTTTTTGTTTCGAAACGGCCGTCTAGTGATGTTTAATTAAAACTGGTATAATATGTAATTTATTTGACTGTACTTTGGTTGTTTTTTCATACTTGTATTGTGTCGCGTTTTTTGGTAGCGTTGGCTGTTGCTAATTTTATTCTGTTCAGCTACGACTTCTTCTGCTGAATAAAACAAATAAACAAATAAAATGCTGTTCATATATCTAATAAGATGCTCTCTCTCTCTCTCTCTCTCTCTCTCTCTCTCTCTCTCTCTATATATATATAATATATATATATATATATATTTATATATATTAAAATGTATGCGTGTAGATTATATTTATAATGTAAATATACAAGCGATTCGTCATTTTTTCTTTTCCTTTAAAATAGGGATTTTTTCCATATAAACTCAAATCTTGAAAAAGACACATATCTGTTAACAATTTTTAAATTATTTCTGGTAGAATTTTATTAAATCAGTACAAAATTTATTTTTAAAAAAATAATTCGATCTGTACCTTTTATTATTAAAATTGTTATAAAACAATTCTTCACTTTAAGTTCTAGGCCTATATATTTTTAGTATTATTCCTCGGCCCCCTTCTCCCTCCCGTGATTGATGTATCTTCAACATGTTTGTGTCACATGGATCGTCTCTGTAATAAATTTAAAGCGCGTACCATTTTAAAATTATACAGTCTTCTACTACCAATACCAATACACTAAATGAGATTTCATTCTATCTATATATGGAATCAATACACCACGTGTTCATACTTAGACTTAGGTTTGCGTGATTCGATATGATTTGTCTAAAGGAAGATCAATTTCTAATTGTTGACGAATGGGCTTTTAATATTTATTACTTGGTAAACTGCAAGCAATTGGTCGAAATATTATTACTGAGAGGGAATATGAAAAGAATAAACGTGATGCCGTTCACCATTTGTTGACAAGCGCCCACCTTTAAACGTAGTTTTTCACTGTAACAAAAAGGTTGAATACAAAGCCATTTTCTAGGATTGTGTCATGACTTGACTAAGATAAATAGACACAAGTACAGCCAGGATTTTTATTTTATTCAGTAACACTTCATCTTTTAGGAACTTACACCAAATATTTAAACAGTTTTGGCCTGATAGAACTTATTTTTCCAAACAATATTTTTTCAGGTAAGTTGAAAATATTTTTATCTTTAATTAATTTTAAATTTTGGTTTCTTTGATTTTACTCACATTTTGAATAATATATTTCTTATTTCTGTTAATTATTTAAACAAGCATAATTGATGAGGAAGTTTATTCCGAAATGGTCGTCTAGTGCAGTAAAATCATAACAGGTTTAGGAATGATTAAATATTTTAAATTTCGCGTTTTTAAACCATACTATTCTCTTTTTCAGAAGATAATAAATTTACAAAATGTTTAATTCTTATGAAGTGAAAAGTTATTTATTACACAAACGCTGTTTTGCGGGATGAGGATTTTGAAATATCAAAATTTAAATGCAGTATTCTGCCATCCATTACCCGAAGCATATTTCGCGAGATGGAATATTTGGACAATATCTAATTTTTAATGCGTTGACCTGTATTGACTACACATAAGCCTTTTTGTGAAAAAATTTTCGCGATGTCCAATTTAAAAAAAAAAAATATAGATATGTTATTAACCATTCAACGCCTTTTTTGCGACATAGAATTTTTCGCAATAATTTTTTTTTTTGGGGGGGGGGGATAAATTGGGCTGTTTTCACTCCTTAAAGTTCTTTTTTTGCGAGATGTACAAATATTTGCAATGTCTATCCTCATATAAACACTGTATGAACTTTAGGAGACTTTTATGTCACAAACAAACTAAGCGCAAGTTAATAAGAGACAGTTTTATCACGTACAATACAGACCTGTCGAAAGCTTAACACTAGTCTAAGCTAACGAATTAGTGTCGAATAGGCCTACGTTTAGCCCTTTATGTCGATATATATATCTGCTATCTCGCGGCAGCATTTTTACCATTTACTATCCCTATCTGGACTATCTTGCATGACCCCTTTTCGTTACCACATTGCTAAAATTTAGACAGGCCTGTATTGTACATGATAAATTCTGCATTCCATGATTCGTACAGTAAACTTCATTATCAAAATGAAATTAATTAGAGATTTGATATCAAAAGAAATGCAATGGTTATAACACTGTATTATAGGAATAAAATTTATTTTTTGTTATGGAAGTATGAAAGAATTGGACAATTTGCACACTAAAAATACGCGAATTATTTTACGTGTGCAAATTGTCCAATGCTTTCATACATCCAGAACAAAATGAAAAATTGATTTTATTTCTTATAATTCAATGTATAGAAAATTTTTAACAACAAATTAACAATTTAACCAACAATATAGCAGTAGCAAGTAAAAAATAGCATCGCTATGGCTTAGGGATTCAAGTGCCTTCATACGTCATCCATCATAACATGACGTCACCGAGAACCAAACCGTTCATGCAAACGTAACAGAAAAGATCTGACCGATCAAAATGCTTTGATTAAATAAAAATTGAATTATACACGTGTACATGAACCTAGCACTGTTGGATATCATTTTTTCATAATAGCAAGTATCTATTGAAGTCGGGACTTTAACAATGCGTTTTAACAATATTCATTTCATGTTCCATGGTTTGTATTTTGTTCTTTTATTCATTGGTTATGTCTCGGTTTTGGTTGCATAAGTTATTGCAAAATTCGTTGATTTTCAACTACAAATATAAATTTTGTTTCGCGGAATGCCAATATAGTGAAAATAATTCGTTGTCAATTATAAGGTTCCTTTGCGGTCTGGGTTGCTTAATTGCTAGAGCATTTGCCTAAAGTACGGGAGGTCTCAGATTCGATTCCTTCTCTGGCCCTGTATCACGTTCCTTTTTTGTTACATTTGATGAGCATAAAAACTCTCGGAAGTTTCTGGCCTGCAAATGTATGCGCCCGCCCGTTGATTGTACTTTGGGCTGTTTCGATCCACAGTGGTAAGCGGCCTTTTAGCTTAGTTGCAGGGTTCTGTGTTAAGTACCCGCTTAGACCATACATGTTTTAAATGTATTTTTTTTAGGATTCCTGACACGTTCTTTCTTCTTTGAATTTTTCAGAAAAACAGAGTGAGAAAGTACACATATATATTTAATAGACATTATGGTAAATTTAGATGTTTATGGCATACTTGCTGTTATATTAGTTTCCTGCATTAATGGAGCACCTACAGATATTTTATGGAACAAAGAGGTAAGTCAATGTAAAATATTATTATTTTTTCAAAATTTGTCTTGTTTTTATTTATTTATTTATTTATTTATTTATTTATTTATTTATTTGTTTATTTATTTATCAAATATTCAATTCTATCTCAAAAAAGCAATATTCATTTATTTATTTATTGTCCATCAAAACTAATCAAATCATATATAATTTACTCACATATCATTTACCCCTTCGTGGAGATCATGCATTGAAAACCTTATTTGTGACGGGAAACATTTTTCGCAGTTTTGTAACTTATGGACAAGCCTAGGGTTTCAATTAATAACTTTAAACGATAAACACACAACAGCATAACAACTAATCTTAAACATATATATTAAATCCTGTAAGAAATGTCTCCACTGCCTAAAAAAATGACCAAAATATGTTTTTCTATTCTTCATAAATTGTTAGTACAGCAAAAACCTTTTGGAAAACTGAACTGCCAAAAGGAGTTGAAAATTTGCTGTCTATTGGTCGAGTAGCTAGTGACCGAGAAATAGAGGCTGTCTAGATAACGCTAACGGAGGGCCGAGATACCCCGTCTATTCCGCACGAATCCGTTAGCTCGGTGTTAAACTTTCGACATGCCTGTACTGTAGGTAGCTATCAAGGGTCGAGATAAGCTGTTGCTTCAGCAATAGTTAGTCAGCTTGGTGTTAAACTTTCGACATGAAGGTACTGTACTTTGATGTGTAACAATTATCTTTAGGAGTTTTATTATTGTTATCATAGCTGTAACTATTGCAGTACCTGTGTTAATACATTTATTAGCGACTGATTATGTTGGATTTATATGAATACATATATTGTCCGTGTATGTACATATTGTTACAACCCTGAAACGATAGGAATCAAATTTTTGCGATATATATCTGAAATTGGTTGGAAAAGAGACCAAGGCAACAAGCCACCTTCACCAAACATGTTTGGATCATGCGTCTTTGAGATATGGCAGCGTATAAATCGCTTTTTGAAAACAATGTAGTTAAAATAATTCAGATTTACTATTTTAGCAAGGCCCTCACAAAGTTTTATGGCCGTCATCAAAGTGTTGTCGATATTTTTGATGTCTCTGTGTCGAAGAATGCCCTGGATATATTTGTCATCCAAACGTTACGTCTCAAAGTTCCATGTTCCTTTCATTCAATTTTGATTGCACACGTGGCGTTCATAACTAGTTAAAAAGGAGGTGCTTACCCTTCCAGAGCACCCAACCTCATTTTCCTGGTTGAAGTTCACGTGATTAACCTACTTGTCAGTATTAAAAATTGTGCTTGGTTCTGGATTGTGATTTGGATATGGATTTGTATGTTTGTTTTTGATGAAAAACATTTTGTTTATTGAGACTGTCTATTCTTTTCAAATTAAGTGAAGTTATTCGTTAAAATATTGCCATTTATATATTCTGACGTTGTTTATTCTTTTCATTGTGAAAAACGTATTTGAATGAGCCTTTTTTGTGTGCGTGTTGTCATGTGCATTAAAACGTGTGATCTAGTTTCGCGACACTAAGAGTCAACTGATGTACGTCAAAAATTGGTAGGTGTCAGCACACATTTAGTGAAAATGAACATGTATTATATATCAAAAGTTGTTTGTAGACCAATGTTATTTCAAACACAAAAGCTGCGTAGAAACTTTGAAAATTTGCAATAACCTCACCTGGGAAGTGGGGCCGGTTGCACCGGAAGTGTAAACACCCCATTCCTCAGTAGCTTCACCAGCCACTTGAAATCAAAATTGAAAAAGAAAAGGAAAAAACCGGTTGATAAGAACAAAACAGAAATTCAATACAAATAGAATACCATCACTGGATTTATTGATGGAACAGAGTAATGGCATTTTAGGTCCAGTGTTTGTTCTGGTGTGTTGAAGCGGTCAGTTCTGGGATTGTGTGGAAAACCAAAGAAAACCACCGACCTTCGGCAAGCAGACTGACAGACTCTCTCATACTACTATCTGCTCGAAGAGTGCTATTAGAAGTTAGGTGCTGGGAGACAAATGTGTGCTTTAGACCACACAACCAATTAAAAATGAGTTGATAAGACTATAAAATCATAAACTATTTTGTAACTCAGTAGGCAATAATTGTGTATTTTTGTCAGAAATATACTATTGTCTAAATCTATTGCTAGGTAAAATCTGAAATTCCTCAAAACTAAGGTATACTCTCTCATGCAAAGTATTTTCTGAAATAAATTTGGTAAAATATCTGTTGGTTCTTTGTGTATATTTTCAACACCTTGAAATAAATTTTGGTTTGACAATTTTGGTTCAAGCTCTACTGATGAGGAATTGCATTCCGAAACGGCCGTCTAGTGTTGTAAAATAAAAACTTGTAATATATATAATTTGTACTGTTTGTATCATTTCAATGTCACGCATCTCACCATGTCTTACTTTGCGTCCTGTTGACGTGAAAGCACTTCCTAGTTTATCTCATGTTTCCTTATTTTGTTTTAGGATCGGTATAGGAATGTGTTGATAACTCTTCCTAACAGAGCTTTATCATGTCCTGTTTATAATAGTTGTTCTTAGTTTAATTAAAACTATCCGCTTAATTAACATGTCTAATATTCGGTTAAAATGGTATGTTCTATAACATGTTGTTTCTGTGTGGTTGTTTTATATCTCACATATATACATGTAGATTCAAAAGACGAATATGACAATAGTTTTACTTTGTGCTCATGCTGTGTTTATTTTTTCCTATTCGTTGGCATTGACAACCAGTTGTTTGTTTTTTGGTCCCATTTCCTTTTTAAAATACTTCGGCAAACCTCGGCAGAAATCGTACGAGTAATTCTCTTTCTTGTCACGACTGCAAAAGCTACTTACCGGAAGCAGCCCGCTCACGTCATATTTTTAGCCGCTTGTAAATCGTTCAGCTTTCAGAAAAGGAAAGAGTATCTGACAATGCAAAAACAATAAAGTATTTGTTTTTATCGAGACATCAATTAAAAAGCGAAGACATACCGTTTGAAATTGTATACACCGAATATGTGTATCAGAACTTAAGTAGTGTCAAAGATATGCATTGCAACTGCCTATCATAGTCAACATTTTAACTACATCTGTTGGATACATAATAGAAGCAAATTTTAACATCTGTCGGTCGAGACTTGTATTGACGCTCAATGCCTCAATAATCGGTTTTCGACAATCGAACTTCCTTATTGTAACCATTATCCAGAGTAAAATGTCAACAAATCTCTATTCACACCGAAGTATACATATCGATGTTTAACAATGAGCTATACTAGTCAAAGTTGAGTCGAAACGCGGCTGTGATTAATACATAGTAACCGAAATCGCTACCGAGAGATTAGACAGCAGTTGCCAAAAATGTCGAGCGAGCTAACGACGGACATAGATGAACTGTCGATGCGGCGCCTTGAATTTGTTTGATTAGTGTTAAACAACCGACACATCTGTACCAGACACTGTTTGGTATTTTCTTTGACATTTATGTTTCACCAAAGGTTCGCGATAAAAGAACCGATTTCTAATTTTCTCTCTATCACCTAAAGTGCAATTAATCAGAGCATGAATTAATACTACTACACTTAGTTATATAGAAAGATTGCTACTTTGAGTGACCTTCAAGTAGAGCAATCTTAACATATAGCTATCCACCATTCTTCAGATATGTTTGTATTTGGTTAACGCTAACGGTCCTACAGAAAAGCAATAATTTGTTCATGATTGTGTCTATACCTCGTAATTTCATTTGTAACCAAAACGGCTTTTTGACCTTCTTCCCAGATTGCCTTTTAATATGTACAAATCTCATGGGCTATTGATACGTGAGAAAGCGTAATTAAAATTTAGAGGCGTTCGTCTTCGTGTGAGGGAGTCAGTTAAAATGAATTCGGAATACAATCAGAAGCTTATCAATAATTAAACGAAATGAAATTAGTTTGAGGTTAACTTACGTCATTAAGGGACACGTGGTCCAGTTGAAAAGGGTTCGAGCATTCGGATTCGAGCCATATCTTAATCATGTAGACCTTTATTAAACGACACATTTCATTCACATTGCCAGCAGCCCACTGAATTGGTAAATGGCTACCAACAATGCTTTGAAGGGGATTAATTTGAGAAAGTCCATGTACTTTTGAATGCATAGTAGTTTTGTGTCCCTTAGACCTGATCCTAGTATAAATCTTGAGGACTATTTTTATAAAGTGATTAAGAAAGGATCCGTTACTGGCGGTATAAGTTGACATTTTTTTGGAAAATATAAAGGGTTTTTAATCACCGGAATGGATGTAGTTGGATGTTTCGGGCCTACAGAATTAAAATATTACCAAGTGACCAACCAGCGGTAATCAGTGGCCTGCATAATT
Source organism: Anadara kagoshimensis (assembly GCA_021292105.1). NCBI lineage: Eukaryota > Metazoa > Mollusca > Bivalvia > Arcoida > Arcidae > Anadara > Anadara kagoshimensis. The sequence continues at coordinate 9,818,567 of CM037867.1, read as the reverse complement.
ATAATGTCTTCTTTTGTCTTCTTTTTTTTAAATTTTTGTTTTGAATTTGTTTCTTGATAACCGAGTCGTTTGAAGTTTACCAAAAAAGATCACAATTCTAACCGTCTCCGATTGAATTCGTAATGTGACAAAGTTTGTTTGCTTGCCGAAGGATGGTTGTTTTCTTTGTCCCCGACACTCCAGTGTTATCCTCCATTCCAAAACTGACTGTTTTTTAATTTTTTTTATCGCAGATTAAAAAATTCACACAAGTGTTTTGTGATACTACGTGTTGTACATAAATGGAAATTCATGGGAATTCATATTTGGACTATATATAGACACATGCACCTTTTGATGTTTGATACTTTGCTCTTAATCAACTCTTAGAATTAAATGTGTTACTCACGATTTTCAGTTCATAAATACACATTGGCGTCAAATTATGCACGTTTTAATTTTTTATCCTCCTGTTTTATCTTTGTCACACCACAGGTGCCTCGTGGAAAGAGTTTAGGTTTCTCTTTATTTTACATGAAGTGTATCATATCATGACTTTGTCTTTCCCTATACGCACCTGGATCATGAACAAGTGTTAATTACTAGTAATTGGTGTTACTTCATATTTACTAATTTCGTTAAGCATGAATTATACAATCGAGAATTTTCATGGATTTTATCATTTTTTAAGTTCCTTTTTGGGCCTAAATTCGTTACACCCATGAACTGCATCATAAGCATGACTTTGTCTTTTTCTATACGCACCTGGATTTTAACAAGTGTTAATTAAATAGCGTTACTTCACATGATCTCTACATTACTTACACAGTCATATTTACCAATATCGTTATGCATGGATTATACATACTAAAATTTTCATGGATTTTATTATTTTTTTCAGTTCCTTTTGAGCCTAAATTCATCACACCCATGAACTGCATCATAATCATGACTTTGTCTTTCCCTATACGCACCTGGATTTTTGACAGGCGTTACTTCACATGATCTCTACATTACTTACACATTCACATTTACCATTTTCGTTAAGCATGAATTATATAGAATAAATTTTGAGGATTTTTTTTGCATTTCCTTGTGGGCCTATATTCGTCACACCCATCTTTTTTAAAGATAAGCTGTGTGTTGGGATTAAAAAAATGGAGGTTTTGCTAGCATCAGTGTAATATTGAGCAATTGGTTATTTAAATATTTAAGTAATAGAAAGGTGTTGAATACATTAGTTTCTCTTTATTGAACTGTATCATAAGCATGACTTTTTCTTTCCCACTACTCACCTGGATTTTTAACAGGTGTTAATCAATTGGCGTTGCTTTACATGATCTCTACAATACTCAATGCAGACAAATTTTCGGGGATTATTTTGCATGTCCTTGTGGGTATATTCGTTACACCCATCTTTTTTAAAGTTGAGCTGCTGTGTGTTGGCATGCAAAAAATCGAGGTTTTACTGCATGGAATTGATTATTTAAATATTACAGTAATAGAAAGGTGTTGAATACAATACAGACCTGTCGAAAGTTTAATACTAAGCTAACAAATGTACAGGTCATCTCGCCCCCTTGTTAGATATATCTTAACAGCTTTTCGGTAGTTGTTTTCTATCTCTCGACAGCGGTTCGGCAGCTGTTTTCTATCTCTCGACAGTGTTTCAGTAGCTGCTATCTCTCGATAGCGTTTTGGTAGCTGTTTTTTTATCTCTCGAAGGTTTTCGGCAGCTGTTTGCTATCTCTCGATAGCGTTTTAGTAGCTGTTTTTTATCTCTCGACAGGTTATAGGTAGCTGTTTTCTATCTTTCGACAGCGTTTCGGCAGCTGTTTTCTATCTCTCGACAGTGTTTCAGTAGCTGCTATCTCTCGATAGCGTTTTGGTAGCTGTTTTTTATCTCTCGACAGGTTATAGGTAGCTGTTTTCTATCTTTCGACAGCGTTTCGGCAGCTGTTTTCTATCTCTCGACAGCGGTTCGGTAGTTGTTTTCTATCTCTCGACAGCGGTTCGGTAGTTGTTTTCTATCTCTGGAAGGTTTTCGGCAGCTGTTTTCTATCTCTCGACAGCGGTTCGGTAGTTGTTTTCTGTCTCTCGACAGTGTTTCGGCAGCTGTTTTCTATCTCTCGACAGCGGTTCGGTAGTTGTTTTCTATCTCTCGACAGCGGTTCGGCATCTGTTTTCTATCTCTCGACAGCGTTTCGGCAGCTGATTTCTATCTCTCGACAGCGTTTCGGTAACTGGCTATCCATATCTCTGCCACCACTCAGCAACTGATCTTCGACACCTTTCCGTAAGCTCAGTGTTGAACTTTCGACAGGTCTGTAATATACATTAGTTTCTCTTTACTGATCTATAAGCATGACTTTCACTTCCCTCACTCGCACCTGTATAGGCATTGATTGGCGTTACAACACATTATAGGCAAACAACATTGACCTGTCCGCTTGACCTTCCATTAGGAATATTCATATAGAAGGATCCATCCACTAAATGTGTAGTAGTAGGTTTCACTGTTAATAATGTAGATTCAAGGTATATGATTAGTGTTCGCATGATGTGGACAAATTTAACCACGTGATCCCTAAACATTAATGCAATCGCCCACAATAAATATTTGAATTAAAGGTCAAGCGGAAAGGTCAAAGTTGTTTACCCTTTTTTATGCCTTACCAATTTCGTTACGCATGACTAACCTAAAATATATATTTTGTCGTTGTACTAATTTTCGCTTATTTTGTGGTCGTTTGTTTGTGCGCGAAAATTTATACAGAGCGAAAATAAAATGATATTATAGTGCATATTTAAAAAACGCGAAAATTTAACTACACGGGAATTTCTAAATTTCATATAACTCAAAAATTAATACATTCGAAATTATATACGTTTACGTTTACAGTATATTGGGAAATTTTCGGGGGTATTTTTGTAGCTCCTAAATTCGTTACAGCCAGCTTATGTATAAATGAACATGCAACAAAAAGAGATTATACTGCATCAGCATGATATTGAACAATCTATCATTTAAATATTAAAGTAATAAAAAGGTGCTGAATACATTAGTTAGTATACAGAGGTTGACGTTATAAAACATAGAAAGTCATACTAGTATATTTTATCTATTTAGAATTTAATATTATTTGTTCTAAATTGCTTCAGGAATAGTATATATATCTGAAATTGAAATTGAAATAAATTAAATGTCACTGATTTTTTAATTCAATATCTCAAAAAATTTTAAAACTTTGAAATAATATTGGATTTAGATTAAAACCAATTAAAATAAAACAAAAATGATAAATAAACTGCCAATACCTGGAAATTTTAATCTCAAAAATACAGATTATGTAAAATTATGAGGATCATCATTCAACATGATTGAAGACTCATTACATCCATACTGCGCTTATATTATATTATTGACATTTTGAAATCGCTAAAATGTCTATGTGCTTATATAAAGCGGTTTATAGTAATAAACTGGCAATATCTAATGAAGTGTTTTAAAAATTTAATAGTAAAAAATACAGATTAGGGAAAATTATGAGACCTGTTATTTAACATGATTGAGGACCAATTTCATCTATGTACGGGTATTTCCTTCATGAAATAATACCCAAACTGTAATAAAGATATTTCAAAAGGCACATCAAAGCGATTACATGAGAGAATTACAGTACAGACCTGTCAAAAGTTAAACACTAAGCTAACGAATTAGTACCGAATCGGTAGCTCATGTTCAATCCTCGTAAACTATATCTAGACAGCTTTTAGGAGCTGTAATCCATCTCTGGGCAACTTTTTGTCCACAAGCTAAAATGTCTCAGCCACTTTGAAACCAAACGTCGGTGTTAGCTCAGTTTTGACCTTTCGACAAGTCTGTACTGTATCTCTAAGAATGCTTTTTGGTAAAACATTATACAGTAGAGACCTGTCGAAAGTTTAACAGAGAGCTAAAGAAAAAGGAGTCAAAGACCGGCTGCCGAGATATAGGGAGCTAGTGGCTGAAAAAGCTACAGAAAGATAGATAGCAACAGTTGAGATATAGCGATCGAAGGGCTGAGATGAACTGCCGATTCGGCACTAATTCGTTAGTTTAGTGTTAAACTTTTGACATGTCTGTTTTGTAAGTTATTCTAATGGATACTCGACATTAATCCCTATATTAAACATGCTATGTCATTTATAATTCCATCTTATTGCTGTTTACCAAACTTGTCATATTTAATACTGCATGTTCACTATATCAGGTCTTTTTTCATTGACAGGATGGAAGCCATACGGGTACTATCGGAGGTTTATTAAAACCTCCAGGGGACATAGATTCCGCTGATTCATTAGCTTTTGATGACGGTGATGAAGATTCTAACTATAATGACAAACGTTATAGTGACTTAGATTTTAACCTTTTGGACTCTAGAACTAGAAGATTCGACCCTTCAGCGTTTGCTGCTTTGAGAGGGAAACGAGACTACAGTGGGCCGGATGTAATGGACAATGATGCAAATATATTTAGTAGATCAACAAGGAGCCACTTACGTCCATCGGCGTTTGTCGCCATTAGAGGAAAGAAGTCAGTTCCATCGCTTCCAATATCAGAGCTTCAATATCAGTTGCTTCTTAGAAGTATCCTAAACGCCGTAGATTCACTTGCAAGTCAAAGAAAAGGTAAAAAAATTATAAACACAGTTCGTCACAAGAAATCTGCTGTCAATGTTTTATGTGTATCGTTGTTGTTTTTTTTTCTTGCTTGTGCTTGTTCTTGTATTGTAATTCAGCACAATTTGCTGATATGTAAATTTGGCATTTTTCTTTTTATTGTTTCCGCTTACAATACTACTTAACTTAATTTTCAAGGCTTGCTAAATCTTATCGAAATTTTGCTATGGAATTCACGGAAGTGATCGACTGTATTATAAGTTACATGGTTTGTAAGTGTCCGGTACAAAATGATACTGGGTCAGTAGAAAAATTACCGAGTGAGGTGTCAAACCATTTAATTTTTTTTACCGATGACCCGGCAATTCTGAAAAAAGTAAAAAAAAAGGTTGCCAATGTCGATGAAAGAAGTTAAAAAATTATCTGACTGCCATAAAATACTACAGCAAAATAAAACGGATACTAAAGTTTAGCATACTAAAGATGTCTAGCAGCCTTTTCGTTGGCTTTCAATATCTCATACTGATACTTTCATGCGTTTTAAATCACTATCTTCCGCAAACCGTTTGTTTACGGTCGCCATTTTGGATGACGTTTACATTAGCGACAGGGGACGTAACTCTCACCCATCCGGTATGAACCTCATAGACCCAGTAGTTTTGCGCATGCGGCATTGTACGGAATGATACTGGATTAGTTATGTGATTCAATTTAGCCATCGCTATCATAGAATTTAATCAGAGGTAGGTTAAGAACATCTCCAATTAAACCAGTGATAGTTCACTTTTTCGTTTTCATTATTAAATGTGATTTTGGTCGATCCTGCAGTTTTTAGAACCCTACCTTCAGTTTTAGTTTCAGTGTTCGAAAACTCACACTATCATCAATGTATGTGTATATATTGCTATTTAAAAATAAACGATATATCTGAGTCACTATATTTATCGACGGAATAAAAAAGTGATTTTCAGTAGTGTTAGTTCGCATGGCAATTTTTCGTATAATTCAACCATGCAGGACCTTTGTCGGAATATTGTGGGCGTGGCCAGCGATCCGTCAATTACTCCACTCTACTCTTATATCATCATTTAGGTTACTAAAAATTAAGATATTAGGGCATATATCATTAAAAAGAAGTTATACGAGAGACATAAATCGTTCTTAATGAATCCATTGAATTTCATTGAATCCATTCTAATATTCTTTATCTTCTCATATGATCACAATTCATTAGCATTCTCTGGATGAAGCTATCTCCATTCCATGTTCATTATTCAACACCTTAAATTTTATGATACCTTTGAAATCCAGTGCCGTATTAAGAATCCGATAATTCTATATGACAAATGACTACTTTGCTAAGCTAAAGAGCATGTGCTTGAATATTGAAACCAAAATATACGCCACAACAAATATGAACAAATAAATTTGAAATCAAGCACCAACATACTGATCCATGTTAAAACCACAACCCATAAAGAAAAAAAACTTTGAAAACTGGAAAATTAAGTTAAAAAATGCAAGCGTCTACGATAGTGATACATGGAGCTCCGAAAGGGTAAGCACCTCCTGTCTACCTAGCTACACCCACCTTGTATCTTGTATTATTGTATTTCGTTTGATGATTAATTATTAAATATGATGCATTTTGCAAACACTTATTTTCGAAAGATACCTCTTTTGCCAGTTAAAAAAATCACAACTCGAATAAAAAAGAGAAAACAAAATTCTCTAAGAAGCAGAGAGAAAACTGTCAAAACTCGCATAAATAAAAAGACAAGATTAAACAATAAGTAGAGAGAAATGTGTCCAAACCTCCAATAGGAGATTACAATATTAACCAAGAAGCAGAGACAAATCTGACAAAACTCGAATTAATAGGAAACTACATTTGTATGGAAACAGAGGGAAATCAACAACCTGAGATCCAATATTTACTTACACGGATTGTAATCTATCACTAAGTAAACACTTATTGATGAAATATACACGAAACACACGATTGACATAAGACTTTAACAACCTTATTCACATAACCCATACATCCTAACCACAATCCCAAAGCTGACAAATTAGATTAAAACGTTAAATCCAACCAGGGAAGTGAGGTCGGGTGCTCTTGAAGGGTAAGCACATCCTATCTAGTTAGCTACACCACCCGCCACGTGTGTTATTGTCTTTAATTTTATAATTAATTATTAAATTGATGTGCATTTTACAAAATATTATTTTAAAAATACCAGTTAAAAAATGCCAAAACTTGAAAACAGTAAGAGAAAACAATATATACCAAAAAGACAGAGACAAATCTGTCAAAACTCGAATAAGAGAAACTAATATTTAAGAATCAGAGAGAAATCAACAACCTGAGATCCAATATTTACTTACACTGTTTGTAATCTATCTCTAAGTGAACATTTATTGATGGAATATACACGAAACACATGAATGACACAAGGTCTTATTAACAACCTCATTCACATAACCAATATGTCCAAATAGATGTTTGTATACTCCTTTGTTCAATTCGATAATTATTATCAATATTTCCAAATAGATTTTTTCTCATTACTGCAATATTCAATTTAATAATTATTTATAACCACACTGATTAACTGTCCTCTTTGACAAAAGAACTCATCTGCAGTTGACCCGATGGAATATACTTTTTGTAATTTTATCTGAAAATACTAACAAGTGACTGATTTCATATTGAGTTCGTAAATAGAAACCTTTATTTGATCAAATTATTAAACGTTTATGAAAGTTATTTTTGTAATTAAATATAAAAATGGTAAAAAGTAGTTGATTCCATATTCAATTCAGACACAGAAATCTATATATTTGCCACACCTTCAGTACAGACCTGTCAAAAGCTTAACGCTGGATTAATGAAAACAAAAAAGTCAAATATTGGCTGCCGATTGGCAGAAATAGGGATAGATAATAGACCAAAAACTACCAGAGGTAGTTAACATGCTTGGTAGCTGTCGATAAAAACCTAACAAGATGAAAAACAGATTCGGCACTAATTCGTTAGCTGAGTGTTTAGCTTTCGACAGGTCTGTAGTTTATGGGATTTCAATTATAATCTTATTAAGTAAGATTTATTGAGATACATTAACATCACTAAGTGCAATCATAACATTGTCTATAGACATCTGATCTGTTAAAAGCATAATGGCGGTTTATCCATTAACACATGGTTCTAAGTGACCATTGTATGACTAGGTGGTGGGCTGAAGATTGAATTGGATACTGTGATAATTTGTCCAGCGTAAAATATTACTCCCTATTTAATAGAAAGGTCATATTTCATTAGAAAATTAATGAAACATTTGACGATATATTGTTTTGAAATTATCCGGATATTTCGTGTATCTATGTGTTGTCAGCATGACTTGTTGATATATTGCCATTGTTTTAAGCATAAAATAGGCAAATAAAATCTTTAACAGATATGACGAAAATAGTAATTGTTTTTCCGAAAAAGCTGACTTTTCAGAAAATTTGAAAATGTACTCTTAAAATAGATATTTTGAAATTTATTTTGACAATTTAATTAACAGTAAAGGGGATGCCCTTTCACTTAGTCTAACGGAAAATGAGAAGGGATCTGTAGGATACGAAGTTGTAATATTTTCTATCAAATTGAAAGAATGACCACGGGATGAGTTTTTAGTCTATTGACAAAATAATAAATAAACAAACTAATCCATGTCCAAACTACTATTCCAAAGCGAATCGAAAAGCTTTGAAACTGGTAATGTTACTCAAACAGGTGAACAATCACCAGGGATGTAAAATCGGGCGCTGCAGAATTATCAGCTTCTATCATTTTTTATTTTCTAATAGTTGATATTTTCATCATCACTATTGGATATTAATTAAGCCTTTTAGGTAAACACTTCGTTTTCTAATAATTATATTTTTGCTCAATTATTTAACTTATGATAATAATACTCTGATAATTATATCAGTTGTCACAATTTATGCTTTTCTTGTCTTGTATTGTTCTTTTACTCCGGAGCACACGGTCTCATTTATCTGATAGTTGAGGTGCTTAACGCAATTTGCAAGTTAATAAAGTTGTTCCTTTAATTTTTGTTGAATTTTGATCTGGAAATGGACCAGAATGTTTAGGTTTCATTTGCAGATTAAATTATTTACTTGTATTGGGTCGTGACATTGGTTTCACTGGCTGCAGCCATGTACACGTGTTTAGTTGCTATAATATTAAACAGTTAATAGTTATTAATGTTACTGAAATCAATCACATTGACAACTATATGCCTCAATGTTTTAACTGAGTGAGGTTCATATATGTCAATGGACTTATTAACCATTTCACGTCTTTAAGCCGATTGATTCTCTTTTAATTGTCGCCTTAATCAATTCTGTATTATATATACGTGCGAGTAATTGTAATTAGTTATCAAACACAAACAAACCAACCCATGTACACTAAAAATTTAACTTAAAGTTTGTAAATGGAAACATTTACTCAACAATTGTCAAAGCAACTAAATACAAAACAACTCACTGTTGACTATTTGTTTGATATATACTTCCCTGCTGGAAGTTCATGTGTTAACTTACAGTATGTAGCATTTTTTGTCAAAACTAATTATTTTTGTTTAGTTATTCGGTTGTTATCTTAAATATTTGAAATCTGAAAATGAAAAAGTGTCAGAAATTCCAAGGATCGGTTTTCGATAAAAGTAGCTGGATATATTACTTGATTTTAGATACCAAAACCTATTATTTCATTTAGAGTGTTGTCACGAAGATATCTTTAATGAAATAAAAATATTTTATAGAAAAAAGTAAAACAGAAGATGCTTACCTATCTGGAACACCCGGTCTCACTTTATGGCGGAAGTTCGTATTTGAGTTAATTTGTCAGTTTTCAAGATTTTTATTTGTCTTCCAGATTGACATGCGTTGGTATGTTTGTTTTATTCATGATAATTCGAGAATTGTCTGTCATATATATAATGTGCTCCAATGACCACGTAATTGCATAAACAGTGGGACTTTTTACCATATCAAATTGACAGGTAACATTGTCAGCCCTTGTATATCAACTGTATTGTAAAACTCTTAAATGCAATCTTCTTGTATTGTTAATCTTGTTTTCTGCTCATAATCGCAATGATATGTTTAACACTTTGAAATATCATTGCCTATATTCTGTATTTGTACTTAATATTCAATATAAATAAATACATATATTGTCTTCAAAGCACAGTTTACGATCAATGAACATTTATTTAAAAAGCTACACCATTTAATGGTAGAGATTTTCCGCTTGTGCAGTTAAAAAGAAAATTTAATACCGGTATTATTTAAAACTCTTGTTTTTATCAGTAAATCAGTGATTTAAACATTATTGTGTGTTCTGAATCAAATCAATGCGGAATAAGGCTTTCCCTTTTCTAGATCGTTTCTAAGATTCGCAGACTCAGGCCTAGACTCAATAATATTTGTTTCCATTAGCAACGATGAAAAATAAAAGTTGAATAAGTTAAACTCATTTTTGTCACATTAATATTTGTTTGTATTGGCAACGATGAAAAATAGAAGATAAATAAGTAAAACTATGTAATTGTATATTGCACTCTTTTGTTCATTATTAAAAAAAATAATAAGAAAGAGTTATTAACATTCTTGCTTTTTTGCTTTTAAAGTTGTTTTTCTGTTTAGGATCTTTGAATCTCGATCGGGCAGATCATATTGTTTAAGCATCATTTCCTAAGGGAAAAAAGATTTATTGAAAATTATGCCAGCCTGAATCAACATCGATTTTCCGAAAATGTAACAATTTTCGAGAAAGAAATGTATTGTCAACAAATATCAACATTCTGTATTCTTGGTTCCCTTGGCCTTAATTTTGTCAATGATAGAAACTTTTTTTAATTTGAATGGAAAGCTTGTTTAATTTCTTTATCCTAATATAACTTAATACCTAGTTTTTATCATACCTGATCAAGAACTAAGTCTATAAAACTATTTGAATACTAAATTAAAACAAAAATTGCAACCAAATAACTGAAATTAAACTTTATACGTTAATAAAACACAACTGTTGTAATGTCTATAAAATTTTCAGTTTAGGTTTAAATGCAAAGGATTTTATCTATATTATATTTAGGTTTCAATACGTTACAGACCTGTCGAAAGTTGAATACTTAGCCAACGAATTGGTGCCGAACTTGCAACTTATCTCTGTTCTTCTGACCTATATCTCAGCAGATTTTTCGGCATCTATCTTGGAATTCTTCGGTAATTAGTTAACATATCTCGGCCACCCGTCAACTAAGCTTCGTCACCTATTCGTTGGCTCGTTGTTTAAGTTTCGACAGGTCTGTCCGATCTATAACCTTGATTTAAATCTTAGTTATATCAAATTAATTTCTTCGTCACTGTTGCTATATTTATCATACAATGTATTACAGAATATAACTGGTACCTTAAATAAAATAATGTAATTTGGTTAATAGTTAGCGGTCAATTTAGATTTCCATTATTTTATATTTATTTTCTAATTAAATGTTTTGTGTAAAAAATTACGGATAAAGAATTTTGCAATAACCTTACACAAAATGTCAGAGTTAATCTTACAGCACTAGAACTAAGTATCGGAATATAATAATGATACAATTTAACTCAATTTTTTTCGAGTATTCATTCTATTGTAACCCTTTGCTATGAAACAATAAACCTTAATTTATAATATTAGATATCGTAGAGCTTGTTTCCACTACGGGATCTTTATACAACGAAGCCAGTCAGCTGTTTCAGCTTTTTACAAAGAAACCGTTGATCCAGGTATTTTTTAAGCCTAGGCTTATCAGTGCCCTTAAAATTTGTATGGCCGTCATCACAGTATTGTTAAGAAATATGATACCTCTGTGACCAAGATTGCCCTGAATACAATTAACGTCCCATAGCTCTAGGTTCTTTTCATTCAATTTTGATTACACATGCGGCGGGTTAAGCTTGCTAAACTGAAAGCGCTTACCCTTCCGGAGTACCCAGTCTGCTTCCCGGATGGAAATGTATTTGTCAGTTTCAAAGATTTTACTTAGCTTCTGGATTGTGATATATACATGGATTAGTATGTTTGTTTTAATTATAATCATTAAACGTGTTTGGTTAAGTTAGGCTATTATCTTTCTGACACATGTGTGATGGATATGTCAGTGACATGCATACGGACTTATTTCAAACATATATCTGAATAGTAAATTATACTTATGGTGTTTTAGTCTCTTGTGTTATTCTTTCACATTTGTTTGAAATCGATTTTTATGGATTGAAGATTGTTTTGACTGTTGCCAAATAATTTTCGTTCATACAAACGTTTCTTTCATAGTCACCGCCATTTGTTTGTTAAAGGTTCTCGTCAAATGAATGCTATGTTAAGGGCCTTCGAATAGTTATATTGTTGATAAGTTTGATATAAAAAATACTCTGAATATATTTGACGTCCCATATTACTTTCACTCTCAATTTTGATTACAAATTAGTGGATGAAACTTCAGAACAGGAGATGCTTATCTTCCGGAGGTCCTGGACCTTAGTTTTCAGTTGAAAGTTCACGTTTTAATTTGTCAGGTTCAAAGTTTTTACTTTGCTTTCGAATTGTGTTTTTTTTACATGGATGGGTATGTTTGTTTTTGATCTGTGGGTGCGATTGTTAATTTGTTGGGTTTAAAGGTTTTTACTACGTCTTTTTATTGTAATTTGCATACGACCTGGCATGATTGATTTTAATTCTATTGGAAATATTTCTTAAAAAAATTGTAAAAGTTAATATATCGATTTGAGATATAATGTGGTTGATATCTTATCGATTACAGGCTACTGTTGTATAACTGATAATTACTGATTTTATCACCGGTACTCAAATACCAAATGCATAGTTTTATTATTTATTTATAATATCAACTGGCTGATCAGATTGAAACGTGTACCTAATGATATGTTTATCATAAATTATTTATATTTTTTATTTATTATCACATGGTTTATATGACTTTCTTTTGTGGCTGAAGATGTTAGCTTTTTATGGCCATTTTAATGACAAAACAACTAGGATCTCATCCACTGAGTACGATAATTAGCTTTTTGCTTACATGTATAGAACAAATGTATGAATTCTTAATGTAAGCGTACTGAGGTCTCTCATACTAATTTGTAAAATAATTCTTAATATACGTGTATAGGGGCAAATGGCGATTAGCTACGTGGGTTTTTAAGTTTTACTGCCTTGTTTATTGTTTGCAATGTTCCTTTTTACTGTGTTTTTGTTAACTGTCGAGTATTTAGGTTATTGTTAAGACAATTCCACAAAAACTAAAACAAGCGATATTCTAGCTTTGTAATCATGCATTCCGATAGACATCGCCTTATAAGTCTTGTTGTGGTTATTTTTTCCATGTATTTTTTGTTGTGATTATATATCATCGGTGTGTGTTTAGTTATCTTACTCTTTCCTTAAGCTTTTCTGTCTTCATCACAGTTTATTAATATTATGCAAAGAATTTAATTATGTTCCGGGCACAAACGTCAAGTTTACAAAGCCCCTTGACCTGCAAATCGAGGTTTAAGCATAGTCGTTTGTGTTTGGAACGCACATATTTCTATGGAATATTTCATCCACCATCTATATGAATATTTCAAACTCCTGTCAATATTATAACATTTATTCTGTTTCAACCATGTTTGCAGTTCTTTTTTTTTAATTCCAATAAAACCAAAATAAAATTTATGTGCAAAAAGTACCGACTGAGCCTTACATACGGACTAGTAGTCTTCATATACATGCTTCTCTTGGTTGAACAACGAAAACATAACTCGTGATAGTTATATGGAGGCTGTCACTGAAGCAAAATCAGCTACATTTTGCAATTCTCTCATATACGTTATTGCAAAGCATGTTTCATTTCTGCAACACTAGCACTAGGTCGTTCTGGAATTAAATTCCTGCTCGAACCATACGTTTTCAAATCCAAATATTTTTAATATATTAATGAAAGTATTTTGTTTTTGTGTACTTACAGGAAGCCAAGTAATGGCAAAGAGACAGCCGCCATTTAGATTCCATGCTTTACGGGGATGATATGTGGACTTTTTGCATCAATGCATATATACTATTATACTTAATTAAAGACGCTTTCTAGCTGTAGTGCATTATTTAATTTTTTTTTCGCAATCGGATTCATAAATATTTACATTTATGACGTTTGATTGTATTAAACTCTTTTCGAGACGAAATGAAGTTGTAGGACTATAATAACATTTGCTAATGTGACGTCACACATCTCATGCCTTCGCCTATACCCGTGACATCATTGATTGGCTGCTCCAGCATTTGGAATTGTCGTACACGACGGGTTTTTAATTTATTTCAGGACTAAAGAGCATAAATAAGATTATCAAAAATTGCGAAATGTAAATATAACAATTGAACTGTCTAGAAATTGCGTTTATAGTGCTATAACTTCCATTGACGTGCAAAGCAAACTCATCATAATGCGCCAGCGCGTAATATTCAGTTTGCTATTAACAGCAATAGAAGTGATAGCACTATAAACGCCATTTTTACACAGTTCAATGGTTAAATAAACCACTTGATACAATGTTTATGGACCGTAGTCAATTTTCGAAAAACTTGATTTCGCTAGTACACCACGTGATCAATACCTCGGAAGATTTATAAAACTTTTACGTCACAAAGTCCCACAAAACTTCAGAAAATAGTCAACTGATGCAATTTCATCTGCTCCGTTCCGCACAAACGTTAAGGCAATTATGTGGTACAATGGCGAAATCGAGATCTAAGAAGTATCTCATGCAATTTTATACGAAAATATCATTGAATATCAAGTGTTTCATCAAAACACCAAAAGTAATATTCATAAATGGCATTATGCTTTGAAATAATTTTTCACGAACACATGAATGGCACTTGACAGCAAATGTAAAAAGCACAAATTCACACCAATGAAGCCATCCTTCTGAGACACCTTGGTAACAATTTACGTCAAAAGACAATATTGACGTCATAGAAATTTTGTGACTGAGAAATTAAACCCGCAAATACGTATTACAAGATCACATGTTACGTTATGCGTGGTATTGTCTATTCTTTCTATGACATTTCTGTGTAGTCAGAATCCGCTTTAAATGCCAAAATCTAGCGTCTTAAATGTGTTCATTAGTTCATTTAATTGTGTTTTGCATCTCAGTCTAGATTATTTAAATCATCGAGACATAACCAGATATAGTTATATATTACATTGTACTGTTTATAATCTTTTTTCCTTCATTTCACTGTTACACGTAAAGGTTGTAGCTTAAAAAGAATTGACGTATCGCCAGCCATGCCTATTATGTTCCGGCACTGACCGCAATCATGGTACGAAAGCAGCCTCATGGCAACTTGTGACGTTCGTGTCAGTGACGTCATTAAATTACATAATTCAAGCCAGGTTTTAATGCTTATTTGCGTGTAATTCAAACATGCCTGCCCTTAATCGGAACATTGTGAGCGTGACCGGCGATCTGTCAGTTGCTATCAATCTGATGTACCTGATATGTATTCCATGACAATTTTGATTTGAACCTGGACCTGTACGTTTGTGTTGGTTTAGTTTTTTTTATAACATTTGTATAATCTTTACCATACATATTTTAAGATCAAATGCGGAAATAATGTCCTTCCTTTCTTAGCAAGTACTGTCAGATAAATCACAAAAACTATGTGATCTAAAACGGTTTCTGACACATAAATTATAGAAGAATTGATCTAGTCTGATGTCATGAGCTCCTGATACATTTTTAAATAATCTATATGTTTGACTGACCTAGATATATTTGACGTCACATAGTTCCGTGTTCCTTCACTCAATTTTGATTACTCACGTGACTGGTGTAGCTAGCTAAACAGGAGGTGCTTACCATTTGGGAGCACTTGACCTCACTTTCCTGGTGGAAGTTCATGTGTCTAACCTAACTTGTCAGTTCCAAAGTATTTATCAAGCTTCTTGATTGTGATTCGGACATGGATTAGTATGTTTGTTTTTGATTGATGATATAACAACCCCTTTTCCCGAATTTTCACTTACTAAAACATAATTACAAGTAACTAATTATAGTGGTGTTATATACTCAATCAAAAACAAACATATCTTTTAAATCAAAATCCCAAAACAAAGCAAAAAAGTTAAAGCTGGCGAGTTAAGTTAAACACCGGGCAAGCAAGGTCGGGTGTTTTGGAAAGATATATCGTATTTAGCTAGTTACGCCCGTCACATGTCGAAATAGAGAATGAACGGAACATAGAACTATGGACGTCAAAAAGATACAGACATAATTCTTCTAAACAATATTGCAAGAACATGATAGATTACAATGTAAGACAAAATGTAGCTATTAAAAGATATAGTTTACAACAACCAGATAATGGAAGAACATTTAAAAACAAAATTGACAAGAAAAACCAAGTACATGTAACAATAACAGAAACATTAAAAACAAACATACTTATCCATATACTTATATAAGAACAATACATTATAGCAATTGGTACAAATAAAAGAGAAGGAAAGGTTCAGGAACTTGTTTTTTAAAACTCAAGAAAAGTTTATCACATCACTTGTTTTTTTTTATTTTTTACTAATAATGGTTTCATTGATAATTAATTTATTAATTTAATAAATCTTTGTGCAACTGGACCCAGAAAAATTAGCTTAGAGGAATGTACAACAAAATATTGATCAAAACGTTTATCATGAGTCATGATAAAGTCTTCAATATCGTACAATGTTATCTTAACCCTGAGTGTCTAGACACTCCATTTCATTGCAGTATAACAAACTTGAAAATGATTAAATATAATTAAGTTTAGCGGTCTTAAACGTTTTCTGAACACCGAAACAGTATAGGAATTAAATCAATTTTTCTTTTTATTATGGAAGTTTGCAAGAATTGAATATTTTGTACTTAACAATTCGCGTATTTTACGTGTGCAATTCTATCATACGTCTATAACAAAACGAGAACTTAATTTCATTTCTTATGATTTAATTTAAAAAAACAACAAAACAACAATTAAGCAACAATATAGCCGTAGAAAGTAAAACATAATAGCGACGTTATGCGTACGAATTCAATTGCCTCTATACGCTATCTATAATAAGATGACGTTACCGAGGTCCAATCCATTCATGCAAACGCAACAGAAAAATCTGACAAATCAAAATGATTTTAACAAATGAGAATTGAATTATAAATTATAAAAGAACGTCTTAAAGAAACTATTCACTTTTCTTTCTTTTACAAAAACGGTAAGCCAAGATACAAATATCTGGTGCGGAACAGAGATTCTGGTTATTTTGTCAAGCACCATACGGATTCCAAACAAAAATATACAGAAGATACCATCAACAAAATGATGGAGTTTTTGATAGATAACATATTTGTTGTGTTTGACAATATAGTTTTTCAGCAAACAATCGGTATACCAATGAGTACAAACTGTGCACCATTGCTTGCTGATTTGTTTCTTTATTCTTACAAAGCAGAATTTATGCAGAACCTTGTTAAATCTGGAGAGAAGACTGTCGCCAAATCATTCAACTCAACATACAGATATATAGATGACTTCTCTCTCTTAACAATCCTAAATTTGGAGACTATGAAAATGTTATCTATCCTAGTGAGTTTGAATAAAAGACACGACTGATTCCTCAAGTTCTGCTTCATATTTAGACTTATACCTGAATTATGACGCACACGAAAGGCTACATTTGAAACTTTATGACAAACGTGATGACTTCAATTTTTCTATTGTCAACTTTCCTTTTTTATGCAGCAATATACCTGCTTCTCCTGCTTATGGTGTATTTGTTTCCCAATTAATACACTATGGTAGAGCTTGTTCCCACTACGGAGACTTTGTACAACGAAGTAGGCTGCTTGCAAATAAATTGTTGACTCATGGATATTGCAAGCCTAAGCTTATCAAGGCCCTCAAAAAGTTTTATGGCCGTCATCACAGTATTGTTGATAAGTTTGATGTCTCTGTGTCCAGGATTGCCCTGGATATATTTGACGTCTCATAGTTCCATGTTCATTGTGTTTCGGACATGGATTAGTATGTTTGTTTTTGATTGTAAGGAACAGAAGAATCTAAAAGTAATACTAGGGTATAGGAGATTTGAAGACGGCTGTCATTGGAGCTGCGATATGCTGGCGGTAGGAACAGAATAAATATTGCTAATAATAATTAAATTATGAGACCACGTATTTTGATCTTAAAATGATAAAGGGTATAATAAAAATTTAGCTAACAAACTTATACGCCAGTGTTTTTCTTCAAGGTTAGTGAAAATTCAAGATGCTATTTAAATTACAAAAATTTATCAAATAATAGTTTTTACTGACACTACTTCAAAAGAATATAACGATTATGGTAATCAAAAACCAACATACTAATACCATGTTTAAACGACAATCTCAAAGCAAAGCTTTAAAACTGACAAATTATGTTAAACACTTGGACTTCCATCAGGGAATTGAGACCGGTTGCTACAATAGGGTATGTAACTCCTGTTTAGCTTGTTTAACTTGCCGCGTGTTTAATCAAAACTGAAAGTGACGTGAACATTTTTTGAAGGAAATACGAATATAAATAAAGAAATAGTCAAATCAAAAACAAACATACTGATCCAACATCCGAATCACAATCCAGAAGTACTGTAAAAACAAACATACTAATCCATGTCCGAATCACAATCCAGAAGTACTGTAAAAACAAACATACTAATCCATGTCCGAATCACAATCCAGAAGTCAAAAACAAACATACTAATCCATGTCCGAATCACAATCCAGAAGTCAAAAACAATCATACTAATCTATGTCCGAATCACAATCCAGAAGTCAAAAACAAACATACTAATCCATGCCCGAATCACAATCCAAAAGTACTGTAAAAACAAACATACTAATCAATGTCCGAATCACAATCCAAAAGTACTGTAAAACCAAACATACTAATCCATGTCCGAATCACAATCCAGAAGTACTGTAAAACCAAACATACTAATCCATGTCCGAATCACAATCCAGAAGTACTGTAAAACCAAACATACTAATCCATGTCCGAATCACAATCCAGAAGTACTGTAAAACCAAACATACTAATCCATGTCCGAATCACAATCCAGAAGTACTGTAAAACCAAACATACTAATCCATGTCCGAATCACAATCCAGAAGTCAAAAACAAACATACTAATCCATGTCCGAATCACAATCCAGAAGTCAAAAACAAACATACTAATCCATGTCCGAATCACAATCCAGAAGTCAAAAACAAACATACTAATCCATGTCCGAATCACAATCCAGAAGCAAAGAAAAAACAAACATACTAATCCATGTCCATACATATAGTATGTCTGTTTTTGATTACATAGTCTCCAAATTTAGGATTATTAAGAGACAGAACGTCATCTACATTTCTATAAATCATATATCGCTAAAGGTATTGCAAATTAAAATATTTGAAAAAAATCAACAAAACAACATACAGGACCAATTCAAAAAGTTTAAAGCAGTCTTAAATAGAGCTTTAAACCGTGGCACCAGTACAGCAAACTATATAACTAAGTTTTACATGTTTTGTCATGATGATTCTAGACTTAAAGGTGACGTAGTAGACACAATTCAGGGTGCATTAAAATTGCCAAATACACAATTATCCATTAATTTACGATTCACAATTCAGAAACAAAGAAATAACAAACATACTAGTACCTTCATTGACCGATCACTACGTTAGCTCAGAAGGTAGAGTGCTTGATTCGTAAGTTCGAGGTCAAGGGTTTAAATCCTGACAGGGTAAGTAACTGTGTTTTCGTCAAACACTCGGCATTGCGATTAGTTCGGATTCGATTTTTAAAAAATCGAGGTCCCGTGTCACGGTTAGCGTGACACTAAAAAGAACTCTGCTGTTGAGTATGGAAGGACCATTGGACAATAGAACGTGAAATATATTCAGGGTAATTTTGGATACAGAGATATAATCCTAATCAACAAAAATGTTGATGATGGCAATAAAACATTTTAAAGGTCATGTAAGATTGGGTTTGCAATATTTCTGGGTCGAGGAATTATTTTGTAAGCAGCTTGCTACGTTGTATACAGTTCCCGTGACACGTGATGATGGCAATAAAACATTTTAAAGGTCATGTAAGATTGGGTTTGCAATATTTCTGGGTCGAGGAATTATTTTGTAAGCAGCTTGCTACGTTGTATACAAATCCCATAATGATAACAAGCCCTGCTGCAGTGTTATAATTGTGAAATAAATAAACTGACAAATTATGTTAAACACTTGGACTTCTATCAGGGAATTGAGACCGGTTGCTACAATAGGGTATGTAACTCCTGTTTAGCTTGTTTAACTTGCCGCGTGTTTAATCAAAACTGAAAGTGACATGAACATTTTTTGAAGGAAATACGAATATAAATATAGAAATAGTCAAATCAAAAACAAACATACTGATCCAACATCCGAATCACAATCCAGAAGTACTGTAAAATCAAACATACTAATCCATGTCCGAATCACAATCTAGAAGTACTGTAAAAACAAACATACTAATCCATGTCCGAATCACAATCCAGAAGTCAAAAACATACTAATCCATGTCCGAATCACAATCCAGAAGTCAAAAACAAACATACTAATCCATGTCCGAATCACAATCCAGAAGTAAAAAACAAACATACTAATCCATGTCCGAATCACAATCCAGGAGTCAAAAACAAACATACTTATCCATGTCCGAATCACAATCCAGAAGTCAAAACCAAACATACTAATCCATGTCCGAATCACAATCCAGAAGTCAAAAACAAACATACTAATCCATGTCCGAATCACAATCCAGAAGTCAAAAACAAACATACTAATCCATGTCCGAATCACAATCCAGGAGTCAAAAACAAACATACTAATCCATGTCCGAATCACAATCCAGAAGTCAAAAACAAACATACTAATCCATGTCTGAATCACAATCCAGAAGCAAAGAAAAAACAAACATACTAATCCATGTCCATACATATAGTATGTCTGTTTTTGATTACATAGTCTCCAAATTTAGGATTATTAAGAGACAGAACGTCATCTACATTTCTATAAATCATATATCGCTAAAGGTATTGCAAATTAAAATATTTGAAAAAAATCAACAAAACAACATACAGGACCAATTCAAAAAGTTTAAAGCAGTCTTAAATAGAGCTTTAAACCGTGGCACCAGTACAGCAAACTATATAACTAAGTTTTACATGTTTTGTCATGATGATTCTAGACTTAAAGGTGACGTAGTAGACACAATTCAGGGTGCATTAAAATTGCCAAATACACAATTATCCATTAATTTACGATTCACAATTCAGAAACAAAGAAAAAACAAACATACTAGTACCTTCATTGACCGATCACTACGTTAGCTCAGAAGGTAGAGTGCTTGATTCGTAAGTTCGAAGTCAAGGGTTTAAATCCTGACAGGGTAAGTAACTGTTTTTTCGTCAAACACTCGGCATTGCGATTAGTTCGGATTCGATTTTTAAAAAATCGAGGTCCCGTGTCACGGTTAGCGTGACACTAAAAAGAACTCTGCTGTCTAATGCAAAAAAATATAAGCGCATTGCCGCGTGACAGGCAAAATTTCTGCACCTTCGCCTATAGCTGGCGACGTCTCAGCATAATTGAAATTGTCTTTGCTGGTACGTTTAACCGCATTACTTATTCACTCACTCACTCACTTGTTCTTAATTGACCACAAGCTCGATTATCAACGACGTCGTTAAAACCTGTGACAGAGCAGTTAGTTTTTGACGTAATCGATTACGTTTGTTCTCTGACGTACAATTGAAGGGAAATTTAAATAAGACTAACAGGGTGGAGTATACTAACAAAAACATACCTATTCATGCACAAATTACAATCCCAAAGCAAGCTTAAACTTTGAAACTGGCTAAGTAAAACACTCGTGAGCTTCGGCAAGATAAGACCCTGAAGTACATCCTGTGTAGCTAGTTACACTTGTGACGCGTGAAAAAGAAATTGAGAATGAAAGGAACATGGAACAATAGAACGTCAAATATATCCAGGGTAATTTTGGATACAGAGATATAATCCTAATCAACAAAAATGTTGATGATGGCAATTAAACTTTTTAAGGGTCATGTAAGATTGGGTTTGGAATATTTCTGATTCAAGGAATTAATTTGCAAGCAGCTTGCTACGTTGTATACAGTTTTCATAATGATAACAAGCCCTGCTGCAGTGTTATAATTGTGAAACAAATAAACCATAATCAAGAGAAGCAGGTAAAGAAAAGTTGACAATAAAACATTGAAATCGTCGCTTTATTACATAGTTCAAATGTAGCTTAGCGGCAGTCATAATTGAGGTACAAATCGAAATATGACGTAGAACTTGAAAAATCAAGTTTATCTTTAATTTCAAGCTCAACATGTAAGATGACATGGAATAGTATGTTTGTTTTTGATTACATAGTCTCCAAATTTAGGATTATTAAGAGACAGAACCTCATCTACATTTCTATAAATCATATATTGCTAAAGGTATTGCCAATTAAAATATTTGAAAAATAATTAACAAAACAACATACAGGACCAATTCAAAAAGTTTAAAGCAGCCTTAAATATAGCTTTAAACCTGAACACCAGTATAGCAAACTATAACTAAGTTTTACATGTTTTGTCATGATGATTCTAGACTTAAAGGTGACGTAGCAGACACAATTAAGGGTGCATTAAAATTGCCAAATACACAATTATCCATTAATTTACGATTCAAATCAATTCAAATGCTGGAAATGCGTCTAGTGTTAAGAAGTGAATATTACTGACATTATTGATAAAATTTGTAAAAGGTTTTATCGTTGACAAACTGATTGATGTCCAGTTATAAGCTATATTTTAAAGGAGATTCGAAATATAATTTATTACGTAAATTGACTCTGAATTTCTTTTTTGATTAAACAGAAAATGTCAGGATCTTGAAATATTTATACCATGTCTTGTTTTATGTTTTTTAATTAATTTTTACGGTGTCTTTGGTTTCGCTTGGCAAAAGTATTTTCAGAAACACATTGATATTCTGTACATTTACTTTTATTTTTGCGAGAATAGTCATTTCTAGATATTCGAAAACTTTTTCGTGTGGTCGGGTTATGGTCCGTGCAAATGCTAGTCAATTGCATATATCATAAATGCATCTATGTAAAAAGACGCGTTTTTGCGAAAGTTTTAAATTCGTGTCTTGTTCAACAGAGAATTTACACAGACAAAAAAAAAAAAAAAAAAGCAAAATAAATTTCCCCGATTGAGAGGATTAATATTCTAGGTGAACAATAGAAGCATGGAGTAGTTCATGGTATGAGGTGATCTCATTGTTTTATTAATAAATTGTCTGTGATATAGCTGGTTTTTATCAGTTTAGCAATAGTTTATTAAACAATTATTTGTTCTTATTTTAAATTTTACACTTTAATACTTTGTGTTATTGATATTATTGTATCTTTTACTTTTTCTAGCCGCGAATAGCTGCAATAATGCTGATGCGGCTTTAAACAATAAATCACTCACTTACTCACTCATTGTATCTGAAGGCAAAGTGGTACAAATGAACAATATCCTACAAGATTTTCATTTATTCGTACTAAGGTTTGTAAATCTTTACGAGGCGTAACTAAAATGCAAATATATAGGGCATTGGTAATTAGCAATTAGTCGATAAACTGTTAATAAATTTTTAATTTTAACATATTATAATTGGAAAATCAAATTTAAGCACTTAATTATGAAACATTTGGGAGAATTTAAAATTGTCTTACAATTTTTTTTTGAAAAACGAAAAAAACAAAGTAAAAAAATGAAATTTTCCAAACCTGAAAATAAAAATATATATCCCTTTGCTCGAAAATTTATTTTAAATCGTAAAAGACGTGCTCTGATCCAAAGTTATTAGAAATTATATCATTTTTTAAGATAATGTGAAAGAGTAGCCAAAGGGGTTAGATTCAACCTCATTGCATAGTTCACTAGGGTGTTTTGCTCTTCTTGCTGTTATACTATCTACATATATAAATCATCCAAAAGTATCAACGATACACGAAAAATGCAAGAAAATGAAGGATTAAAAGGTAGTTAGAAAATGTCAATAGTTACATTATAAAAAATATTCATCTTAGGAACAAAATCTTAATAAGAGTGAGAAAATCATCAAATGTCTGTCACTTAGTAATTCCGTGTGTCATTTAATTAAACCCTATATTTCCATCTAAATTTCCATGACGTTATTGCAAATGTACTTTAAAGTGATAATGCATGGAATAATAATAATAATAATAAAAGTCTTTATTTTCAAAATTTGAAAGAATTTAGGAATTCGAGACATTAATAAAAGATATCATCAATGTCATCAATATTATCAAACATTATTGCGGAAAAACGTCTTTAACAATTAAAGGTGCATGTATTGAAATGATTTTTTATTGATTTATTGGTTTCTATTTATCGTGTACCGTATTTATGCTTTATTTTTCGTGTAAAATATTTATTCATTCTTTTAAAAGATATAAACCAGTATATTATATGTTGGTTATTTATTCCCAATTGCATTAATCGAGACTTAAAATATTACCAATCAAGTGGACATATTTGTACAAACATCCCTCATGCCGTCGTCCATTCGTACCACTTGGCCTTGAGATTTTTATCTATTGTTTTACCTATTTCTTAAGCGATACTTTTTTCCTCTATCGGTCTCTAAATGTTAAACCGTTTAGAAACAAAACACTAAGATACGTTTTTGTATGTTCGTAATGTCAACGAACGGTTAATTATAAGGTTTTCCATGTCAAAGGAATTTATTATTTCTCGTTAGTACAAGATGACAAAAAAGATAACAAGAAATAACAGAGGAGATCACAATTCATGCAAACCATACAATTAATCCAAAAACATTATACCAAAGGTAAAAGTAAATAAGAATGAGTGGTCACAAGGTAATTATATATACACTTCAAGAAAAACATACAATTAAAAAACAAACTTGATACCAAAGGTTACAGTAAATTAGATTGAGTGGTCACAAGTCAATAATACAAACATCATTAATGAAGAATTTTAGAATAACAAAACAAACATACAGATCTATGTTCGTATCATAATCTAGACGCATAGTACAACTTGAAACTGACAAGATAGATTAGTCACGTGAGATTCCACCAGGGAAGTGAGGCCGGAAAGTTTAGCAAGCTAAACTCTCCACGTGTGTAATTACAATTGAGTGAAAGGAACATGGAACTATAGGACGTCAAATATATCCAGGACATTCCTGGACACATAGACATCAAACTTATCAATACTGTGATGACGGCCATGAAACTTTTTAGGGTCTTGATAAGCCTAGTCTTGCAATATCCATGGGTCAACAATTTATTTGAATGGTGCTTCGTTCGTTTTATAAAGTTTCTATAGTGAGATCAAGCTTTACCATGGCGTATTAATTGGGAAACAAATACACCATAAGCAGGAGAAGCAGCACTTATATTGTCGTTATCACCCTCCTATCATCGAAAAAGGAGAAAGAATATTTTCTGTTCTATTCGTTAAGACGCCTCTATTGAATTTCTGCAATATTTCTGTGCTTCGATTCTTAGGTGACAACATAGATTGCAATAGGTTTGGACTGCCTATTCAATTCCTCACAACTAAAGTATATTCCCTCCTTCAGAGCATTTTAGATAAATTTGGTAAAATATATTTTGGGCATTTGGTTTCACGATTTTGGTCCAAGCACTACTAATGAGAAATTATTTTTCAAAACGACCATCTAGAGCTGGAAAATTAAAACTGATATCTTAAGTTATTGAGTTTTATATCATCATGAATAACAATTAATGACAAATGGCACGTGTGTGTGTGTGTGTGTGTGTGCAAGAAAATGGATGTTTGAATATTTACGGAATGTGACTAAAACCATACTATCGGTTGTTTTTATTGAAGTTTTTTGTTTAGTGATCTATCGATAATTATTTCATCCTTAGTCTTTGTAACAATACTTTTATCCCTTTGTCATTTCCTCATCGGCGGAAATATTCTTACAAAAATTATATGAATACATTTTGTTATTTTCTTACTTGCAACAATGATTTTTTTAATAAGCTGTGTGTTTGTATGTGCATGTGTGCGTTAGTTACTTTGTCACATTAATAATAGTTTTATAGTGAAAGTCTGTGTCCTATCCAAGTTGTTATTTTCACACAACCTGAAATACAGAAATTAAAATAAGAAGACATTGATGCACAACTACCATAAATCTAAAATTAAAATAGAAGTTAAAATCTGAAATTCCTCAAAAAGTAAGGTATATTCCCTCATACAAAGTATTTCCTTAGCTAAATTTGGTAATATATTTTGGTCCTTTAGGTATCGTTTTAACATCTTGGTAAAAAATTCGTTTTACAATTTTGGTGCAACCACTACTGATGAGGAGGTAGTGTATTCCGAAACGACTGTCTAGTGCTGTAAAATTATATTTTATCTATCCTTACCCAGAAAGTGACTAGAACTTGATCCTGTAGACTATTGAAATATACATTATGTTTATGTTTCTTGTAATTTGGAAAAACCACTGCCAATTTCAACCAATTTTATATCATTAAAATTACAACACAACATAAGAAACTAGAAAATGGTATACCAGTGAATATAAGGAAAGTAATTAAAACTGAATGCGAACCTGCCTATTGCGCATGGAGAAAATTAATGACTGATCAAAAATCACAAAAATACACAGAAAATACTGATTAAGCTCCAGATCAAAATGGACGGCACTGGCTCAAATGAAAAGAACGTTTCTTGTGTTGATATCAAGATCTAGAGCATACCCGCGTATTTTACAAACAGCGATATGAATTTAGAGGAAAGTTTTATTTGAAAATGCTGAACAACCGCCAGATATTTTATCCATTTTGCATGGTAATAGTATCCGGCAAAATATCAAGATGTATAAAATATGTTGTTAATAACATTTCCTCTGTTTCCTGTAATTTTTATTATCAATTATCATTTCAAACGTGGCGTTGTAGCTACCGAAACAACAGGTGGTCAGTCACGGTCTCAATTCTTTGGTAGAAGTTCATGTGTGTCACTCGTTTTGGGATTGTGATTTAGACATGTATTGGTATGACTATGTTCCTTAATGTGTAGTACGTTTTGACTGTGTCCTCTGTATGTTTCATAATCAATCAGTATGATACAAACACTAGTCGTTATCAGGACAGGTGTACTAGAACTTTAAAAGTCAATGGCCAACCCTAAAGTGACGGCAATACTAACACGTGTCATAGTTTTTGTAAATTGATTACATAACAGATTATATCTTACAGTTAAATAACAAAATCTGGATTAACATCTTATCACAAAATCGAATGTATGTCTTAAGTGCCTGTCTAAATTTCACAATATTCAAAACTGGTCTTATCTCGTTTCCGTTAACTTAGATGTTCTCAATTGTTTTAACTATTGCAGCACGTTTTCAGTATTCCTATTACACTTGTGTCATTTCTAATGTCGTCTTATTTGGTTTTTTTTCTGTCTAAAATTAACCTGTATTTTATTCTGTCGTTACAAGGTACATGTTTTACCTAATTGTTTTTCTCTTTTACCTGAATCAATAAGGCTGTTTTTGATAGATTAAAGTTCAATTCGGGCGGAATCATGACACTGCAGCTTATCATGAACAACGGTAAACAATATACAATCCAAAATATACAACTTAGTTCATCAAATTAACAAAATATTTAAACTAAAATTAAAAACCATTATTTTTATAAAAAAAAACTTATCCTCTTCACACGTGTGCAAGTAAATATTACTTCATTTATGCATTTCATAAATAACGGTGTTAAAATGACTAACAACTTTGGATAGCTGATGTTGACCACACGCTGGTTATGAATCATTGTTGAACCTTTCTGGTTTAAATCTTAACAAAAACACAAACAAATATACTGTCACATGTCAACACATTCCAAACCAACAAAACAACATGTTGACACAAAGTAAACTATCAAATAATTACCATTCGGAGTTTTAGTTTAATAAGATGATGTAAGATACGTACCATTTCCAAATCGTCCCCCCCAAAAAAAAATAATTTGAAATCTGGCAAATTAAGTTAAATAACCTCCCCCAGGCAGTTCAGATCGAGTGCTTTGTAAAGCTGAACACGCACCTCATGTCTAGCTAGCGATAACCACCATGTGTGTAATCACAAATTAGAATAAAAGGAACTATGGAAGTATGAAATGTAAAATATACCGGTATCTAGGGTAATTTTGGATACAGAAGAAATTGGATAAGCTGTATTAACATCATGGGTGTTTTACTTTTGATGACGTGATAACCTGTATTCAGTACAAAGTTAAAGTATGAGACACGTTCTTTAGTTGGGTGTATAATATGATGTTTGTTTATCTAATTAACATTGCTGTACGTTTGGAGCATTTGTCAAAACAGTAACTGTAATAAATGATATATTAACTAAATAATGAAATTATACTTCGGTCAGATTTCTGAAGTTATGGTAAATTATCTCTTATGGAATAGACCACTGGGGTAGCTCAGTTGGTAGAATGCTCGCTCCGTATGTGGGAGGTCGTGGGTTCGATCCCCGGCCGGGTCTGACCCAAGACTTGAAAGTGGGTAGTGACTGTTCTTTCGCCAAGCACTCGGCATTACGAAATGAAAGTCACGGTTCTTTCGGATGGGAACTTAAAAAAAACGAGGTCCCGTGTCACGGTGGGCTTGGCACGTTAAAGAACCCTGCTGTATAATGCCATCAGCGCAACGCACAGGCAAAATTTCTGCACCTTCGCCTATAGCTGGCGACGTCTCGATATTCTTGACTCGGACGTTAAACACCATTACTCAACTCAACTCTTATGGAATAGCCTCACACTTGACATTTATTTAAGTTCAAGATCATTATCATGGCTAGTTATGGTGTATTTGTGTCCAAAATTATCTGGGATGTATTTCACATTCAATATTTCTTTAATTCTCAATTTTTGATTCCACACATAGCCGGTGCAGGTAGCCAGACATTAGCTGTTTATCCTCTCGGAGTATCCGACTACATTTATCATGTGCCAATAATAATAGATTTTAATTTGGTCTTTGAATTGTGGTTTTAACATGGGTCTGTATGTTAGTGGTTGATAATTCCAATGGACCTGTTCTGTTATCCTAAATATGACAATCAATGTTTAGGGTTATATGGAGCGGTTACTAGAATAATATTTTAATTTTTATAAAAACACCATTCCATTGGCTCGTACGTTTTTAGATATGTGTTTTTGTTTTACTGAAAAATATTTAGCCAAATACAAAAACACAACCACTCAATCTATTCGTTATCGTTTCTAGTTTAGGACACATCTGTTGCACTGTTGTCCATGTTACTATCTTTTTCAGTGTGTTTATGACAATGAATTATAAAAAGTTTACCGATTTGAATAATTTACTTAATATAGGTCGTCCACGATCTGATGGCAAAGTGTACTGCCAGTCTATTTTTCATATTGGGGTTATTTTAACAAAGCGTGCACCGGCGTGATTATACACATACGGCGATATGTTAGTTACATCTATATGCGTATTTCAAAATCACCGGTGCTTATAAACACTATGCCATCAGATGGTGAACAGACTAAACATTCTATTCCTATTCCTACTTGTAGTCCGTCGACGATGTGATGACAGAGTATTTATAAGCACGGATGGGTTTACACATTTAGGTGTAAATAGCGTTTCACCGACCGCATGTGTATGATCACGCCGGTTCATGCTTTATTTGTAAGAGTAATTCTAATATTAACATAGAATCTGTTTATACTTTGTCATCAGTTCGTGGACGACCTATATACATCGCCATATGCATTCTCAATTAACAAAAATTATTTCCCTAGAAACGGAAGTATATCTGTTATAGCGTTTAACCTATAGGGTTATAGGGTTTTATGAGTGGGACAATTATGGCGTTTACAGTGGAAAAGACGATATAGACGGTATTGGCGTCGTTCGTATTTCACGTTAGCAAAAGGGTAAATAATTTGCAAGACTTTCAACCTTTTCCTTGGACATCAATTAAATTCTTTGGTAGGCGCAGATGTGTATAGCGATTTACAATTATAATTAATCTTCATTAACTGACCAAAAATAAAATAAATTCCGTAGTTCCTTTTCTGAAAACAACAAACGGTATCTCTGCTCGTGAATAACTCATTAGGCAATGTAATACTTTTGTGCTCTCAAAAATATATTATTTTCTAAATTTCCTGCTGGATAAAATTTGAAAAAAACCTTAAAAAGCTATGGAATATAATTCCTAATGCAAATTATTTGGTTGAATATATTTTGAAAATTTGGTGCCACAATTTTGGTTCAAGCACTACTAATGCGGAATAAAACCGTTTAGTGCTGTAAAATTAAACTGTGGTATAATATGTAACACCACTTCACAATACAGAAAAAGAGACAGTAAGGACAGAGTTAGTGTTAGACGACATGAGAATATAACACACGTGTAAGATTTATTCTTACTTGGCAATTTGTTCAAGTGTTTTTGTTACATGTTATTGACATTGACACCGATGACTTATGATTTACTTGTTTTTCAATATCGCTGCTGTCAAAGTTGTTTTATAAATCGTTAAGAAAGGTTATGAACATGTTTATTTACCAGAGCTTTAACAAACAGCTTTCCTTCCTTTTGATTGCTCATCTAGTCTCTCCGGGACATATTCGATAATCCTAAGCTGTTGTTGTTGAATGTTGCTTAACGTCACATCAGAAATTTTATGCTATATGCGACGAGAACTAATTTATTAATCATTATGGATTAATTTTTTGCACAGGTTCGCGTAAGCATGAGAAGTGCGAGTGTGTTTAATGGTCTGCCTTGTACCAGCGCGCACTCATGAAGACTTTAGGGTGCTAGCACACAGTCAATACGCTGCACATAATCGTACCACTCCCCTAGACACATTATACTGGCACTGGGTGAACCACTTCACTTCCCTAAATGTGGTCTGAACTCATAGCGGTGCGAGATCCTGGATCTGTAGACTGACGTCTTGTCCATCTTGCTTTGGTCCTTTGGATATTTTTTCAACCCTTTGAAGAAATTTTGGTTTCACAATTTTGATCTAAGCACTAATGATGAGGAACTGTATTCCAAAACGGTCATCTAGTGCTGTAAAATTCACACTGGTAATATATGTAATGAGACTTGTGAACTCCCACCAGGGAAATGAGGCCGGGTGTTCCAGAAGTGTAAACAACTCCGTTTTACTTGCTACACCCTGAACATCTCTATTATAAATTGCAGGTAAGACTGAAACGTTCAGAGAAGAAACAATACGCTAACAAGAAAGCTATCCTTATAAGTTTAATTTACTGGTGTTAGGGGTGTCTAGTTATTTGTACGGGTGTCTAGTTATTTGTGGTGAAAAACATCTTTAGTAGTGCTCCTTCGATAGATTTTTTTCCATTTATAGTGCTGTAAAATAAGAACTAGTGTAATATGTAAAGAAAGACATATTGACCAAAAACAATTCAATTTTCCAAGTTTTATGACATGAATCGTCATCTCACACCATACCAATGTTTATTAAAATACAAGAAAAATATATAGTTGCGAATGCTGATAGGTAAAGGTCAAGGCCATGTGTATTATTATAAAAACTTTAATTTAAACGTTAAACATTGCAATCTTTATCCGGTGCGCACTCATTGCCCTGACACCTGGTGAACTAGACGATGTACAGTACAGACCTGTCGAAAATTAACGCTGGTCTAACGAATTAGATTGGTGCCGAATCGGCAATTAAGCTTGGTCCCTCGCTAGCTATCTTGTCAGTTGCTAGATATTTCTAAACAGCGTTTTAGTCACTTGTTAACCAAAATTTGGCTGCAAAACAACCGCGCTTTGACTTCTTCCCCTTAGCTCTGTGTTTAACTTTCGACAGTTCTGTACTGTATGGTCTGGCCGTGGTTCGAACCCATGATCTCAAACTCTCAAAGCGGATGCAACCCAGATTAGGAAAACGTTTTATATCATCGTCATGTCACGAGACATCACCGTGTAACTTACGTTCGAATGCATCGTACAAAAACACGACGTCGTGTGACCATCAAGTGGTCTTTGTGTAGACATCGTGTATCCTAGATTTTCGTGTGTGATTCTAGTGGCATCGTGGTTTGTTCGAGTACCATCGTATAGTCTTCTGTGGGCATCGTATTTTGCTTCGGTTGCTAAGAGACTGTTGACTAAGTTCGGGGCTATTTCTGCGCGAAATTCAAAAATTCCTTTCTTGTATGACCATCTATGGTCAATTTCGGAACTGTGTAACGCGGGGTTTTTAACTGATAGCTGTTATGTTAAGCTATTGGTAATTCCTATTTTTAAACAGATTCTGAAAATATGTTTGATGAGCTAAAACTACAACTACCGATTTATAACTAAAAGTTGAATTTCTCGTTTAATTGTAAATGTTTTTCTACAGTCAAACCTCTCCATAAAGGACAATCAGGGGGACCAGTTAAAGTGACATTATGGGCAGACGGTCTTTATATAGAAGTAAAAAAGCATGAACAAGAAGCAGGAATTTGGATATTTTACTGGGATTTAAAGCAGGTGACCCGTATGAATGCTGGTCTTTAAGTCAAGTTCGACTGTAGGTCGTCAATGAAAAATTAACACATAGTTATTGTCTATAATAAACAACAAACTCATCTTTATTTATTCTTATATGTTGCAAAACTAATACAATTGTGTAACTATGGATATAAATGCACAACGATTTAATAATCAAGTAAAATGGCGGACAGAATCAGGAAAGAAAAGTAATGTTGTAACAATACGCCTCATCCATAGTATATATTTTCTTTCAAACAGTTTATTCGAATAGGTTACCATCTACGATTGATAAGAGTGTAAGTGAGCACCTCTGTCTAATAAACTACGGGTAAAATAGAAACGATATCTCTGCTGGTGGCTAGTGCCCCAAGGATATCACCAACGCAGTAGGCAATAATTTCGTATTCTTGTCAGAAATATACTATAATTGTCTAAATTTCCTGCAAGTTAAAATTTGAAATTTCTCAAAAACTAAGGTATACTCCCTCATGCAAATTATTTCCTTAGCTTAATTTGGTAAAATATATTGTGATCCTTTGGGTAGCTTTTCAACATCTTCAAAATAATTTTGGTTTCATAATTTTAGTCCAAGCACTACTGATGAGGAATTGTATTCCGAAACGGCCGTCTAGTGCTGTAAAATTAAAACTGTTATAATATGTAATTATTTCTATTAAGCATTAATGTCTTTTTTTACATTTTCAAACTTAAATATTAACATTTCATGTTCCTAGTGTTACCTTAAGCAATAAAATATTAGTAATTACATATACCGTTTCTAATTTTTACAGCACTAGACAGCCGTTTCAGAATACAATTCCTCATAGGTAGTGATATCATTAAATAAAGATAAACTCCTGACGGTAAAAATGTTCCTCATCCGACAAAAGTCGACTTCAACAGTACTTTGGTTCCAACATCATGGATCATTTTAAAAACAATCCAGTGGTGTGTTTAACACGGACAGATTAAATCATAGCTGAAAATATACTTATATATATAATAAAACGGCCGTCTAGTGCCGTAAAATTAACAATGGTATAATATGTAATGAAGTTGGCAACAGTCCACGCAACCAAGGAAAGCAAAACGAAACAAAAAGAAACCTAGTTACTAAAACTATATTTGTACCATTGTCTTTCATGTCATCGACTTTGGACATACAATTATGTTGCCAAGTTTGTATGGTTAAAGTTCTATTTGAGGTCTGAAATCATCTAACTTATTTTCCGACGCGTACTTTATAAATACTAATTAAAGGTGTTATGTGTTTCCCTGGTGTATTTTCAGTGAGGAAGTTGCGTGTATGAGACATCATTGTAATTTACCGGCGTGTTTTATTTAATGTGAATGTACTCGTAACAACAAAGAGTATAATGTCTTTATACAGCTGCTGGTACACTTATCAACTCGCTTGTTAAGTTAGATCCATTCCCGAGATGATTTTAGTTGTCAGCGGATATCAAATATGTGTCAGTATATGTGTAAACGGTTTCAAAAATTTCCCCATAGCTGTTAAAATGGTGATAAATAATTAGCAACGTCAATGTCTGGTAAACAAAAGAGTCTCTGGATAGAAGGTGTCATATTATAACCGTATCATCAGATCTTTTAATGCCCCTTTAACCAAAGCTTATAATGTAAATCAAAACAGCTTACCATCTCCGGTTAGGGATGTTCATCTAGTCTGTCACTGAAATGTTTGACAAACTTAATGCGTCCTATACCTAGAGATAACATGGTAGTGACTGTTTTTTCGCCAAGAAATCGGGATTACGAAATGAAAGTGTCGGTTCTTTCTGATGAAAGCTTAAAATAAACGAGGTCCCGTGTCACGGTAGGCGTGGCACATTAAAGAACCCTGCTGTATAATGCTATTACCGCAAAGCACAGGGAAAATGTCTGCACCTTTGCCTATAGCCGGCAACGCCCTGGTATATGAGAAATATTCTTGACTTGAATTTAAGTGCCATTCCTCAACTTAAATCAACGGTCCTGATCTTTACAAAGTTTGTAAGGGAGAGATGTCTGATGAATGTCAACATTCTCAGTGTGTTAATGCTGGAGAGATTTGAATTGTGGGAACTTGACTTTGACAAAATGTACTTCTCAACAAGAGTGAGTTGAGTTGAGTCGGGTAATGGTGTTATACGTCACAGTCAAAAATATTTCACTCAAATCGAGACGTCACCAGCTATTGGTGAATTGACAAAATTTTTACCTTTGACATGCGCTCAAGGCAATATGCAATGAGGGATCTCTTACTTGCCACACCTGTCGTGACTCGGGGCATCGGATTTTTAGTTGCCTTCCGAATGACCCGGTTTTGTAAGAAAAATAGAGATGCATTATGAATGTCAACGTTTTCATAGTATAATAACCGCTGGAGAGATATGAAATGAAACAATGGGAACTTGACTGTTACAAAATGTATTTCTCCTCAACAAGAAATGAAACATGTTCAGACCTAGCGGAAAAAGAAACCTATAGTGTATAATGAATGACATTTACCACAGCCAGCGCAATAAAATAAACAATAATAATAATAATAATAAAAAACCATACCAATCTATGTAAAACAACAATAGCAAAAGCAATAATGTGATGAAATATTAATTAAAAATAAACATGCCAATCTATGTAAAACCACAGCAATAGAGAAAACAATAACAGTCACAGAAATCATTTTAATGACATATTAATTGTTTATTATTGTTCTGTCAGAGGTCAAAAGTTTATTTGCTTATAATTTTAGCTATGAGAGATCGATGCCACCAGGTAAATCCTTTAATGCAGCTCCTTTCAATTGGGATTCAAACACAACGCATCACACATCAGTAATATTAGCAAACGTTCCTTCTATGCTGGCGGACTAATTATATAAGTAACCCACACATCAGTTATATTAGCAAACGTTCCCTTTTATGCTGGCGGACTAAGTAACACGAGAATATTCTTAACAACGCATCACACAACAGTACATATATAATACAGGAAGTACAATTAATTTTTGCAAAAGTGGCAATAGTACCCCGATGATATTATTAAGCCGGTTGGCAGTACATAGTATTCTTAGATAAACATTGTTTGTCAAAATGTGTTGCTTCTAAACTTTGTAATTCATAAAAAACTTAGTTATTTTTAATTGTTCAAAGTAGTATTGCTTTTGGTAGAATTGGTTAAATATACATGTATTTTGATCCATCTCTTTTCAACAATTTTGGTCCGAGCGCTATTAATGAGGATTTCTATTTGGAAACGGCCGTCTAGTGCTTCAAAAATAAAACAGGTGTAGTAACAAACAGAAGAAGAAAATTTGCAACTGAAAGACAATGTGCTTACAAAATAGAACACAGACCAATACAAGCAGATGATAATTCAGCTAAACTGGAGTTGAGTTAAGTAATGGTGTTTAACGTCCCAATTAGATTATTTCACTTATATCGAGACGTCGCCACCAGCTATAGCCGAAGGTGCAGAAATTTGCCTGTGCGTTGCGCTGATGGCATTATCAAGCAGGGTTCTTTATCGTGCCAAAGTCCACCGTGACACGGGGCCTCGTTTATTTTAAGTTCCCAACTGAAAGAACGGTGAATTTCATCTCATAATGCCGAGTGCTTGGCGAAAGAACAGTAACGGCCCATTTCAAGTCTTGGATCAGACTCGGTCGGGGCTCGAACCCACGACCTCCCACTTAAGGAGCGAGCATTCTGCCAACTGAGACACCACAGTGGTTCAGCTAAGCGAGAGAAGAAATGACATACATAATTGGGACCACTGGTTTTGAAATTCCTGACATTCAATAGGATTATTTATTGACCACTGAGAGGGTCTTTACCATTCTAATTCCCAGTGGATCATAAATGTGCATTAAAAAAAACAATGTATCCCTTATTTTTATCTTGCATACACTGCCATTTATAAAATTATTTCTGCCCCATGGTAATGATTTAATGAATATAAAATTGGAACATTTGGTCTCACTTTCGTCGTGGAAGTTTGCATGTTGAACAAAATTTGCCACTTTCAAAATGGTAACCTTGCTTTTCAATTGTGATTTGAACATGGATTGGTATGTCTGTTTTTAGAGTGATAATGTTATTTAAGTTAGTAATAGTATGGGGTAGTATAGAAAACTAATTAAGGAAAAGTGATACGTTTAACTAATATATACTGTAAACATATTTATTTTCGCGTTGTACTAATTTTCGCTTATTTCGCGGTAGCTTAATTTTGCGAAAATTAGTACCGAGCGCAAACTATATTATGCTTAATTTGTTACACAATGCATTTTTAGAAATAGCAAAAATTTAACTGCACTAAAATTGAATCTTTTCTATCTCCTTATCGGTGGGAATCAAGTCCCTAGCCCAAGTTCATGTGTTTAACTTGCCAGTTTCAAAGTTTAATCTCTCCTTTGGGATTGT
This sequence comes from Anadara kagoshimensis, assembly GCA_021292105.1. Taxonomy (NCBI): domain Eukaryota; kingdom Metazoa; phylum Mollusca; class Bivalvia; order Arcoida; family Arcidae; genus Anadara; species Anadara kagoshimensis. Next base: position 9,781,670 of record CM037867.1, on the reverse strand, counting down.
GATTTGGGCTTGGTTTGGTATGTTTTTATCAAATGTTATTTTTCAGACAAAATTTAAATTAAAGTGGACTTGACACAATCACACATGACGTCATAGTTTGCAGTGCTTCTTTTTATAGTACCTCTGTTGGAGGATATTTCCCTGAGGATATCAAAATTTCAGTAGGCAAAAATTGTGTATAAATGTCAGAAAAATATCTTTTTCTAAATTTGCGGCTAGTTAAAATTTGAAATTCCTCAAAAACTAAGGTAGTCTCCCTCGCACAAATTATTTCCTAAGCTAAATTTGGTAAAGTATCTTGATACTTGGGGTAGTTTTTCAACATCTTCAAAAAAATTGGTTTCACAATTTTCGTTCATGCACTACTAATGAGGAATTGTATTCCGAAACGGACGTCTAGTGCTGTACAATTAAAACTGGTATAATATGTATATATTACTATTTGCTCCAATATTGGCATTTTACTTCAGAAAACCACTTACAACTACTACTAAACCGGTTTTAATTTTGCGGTACTAGATGGTCATTACGAAAAAAAATACTCAACTAGTATCAATCAAAAACAAACATACTAATCTATGTCCGAATCACAATCCAGAAGCAAAGTAAAAACTTTGGAACTGACAAGTTAGGTTAGACGCGTGAACTTCCGCCAGTGAAGTGCAATATGAAATATGAAATCATCAGCAGTGCTGAGACCTTAATTGTGAATTTACTCCTACTTGATACACAAGAATTGAATTCTGTACTTTACTAAAATTTACTGGAAAATATGAAGCCACTTTTTCTCAGACGTTTGTAGTTAATTAGTTTAATTATTTCATTTTTCTAGGAAATTAGATCTTATACAGTACAGGTATGTAGAAAGTTTAACACTGGGGTGACTAAAATATCCCGTATCGGCAAATTATCTCAGCCCCTAGACATTATTTCGACAGTCGCTATACAGTCTAACCTGCCTTAAAGGTCATCTGTATATAAGAGCCTCCTGCTTATAAAGGTCAGTAGAATTGTACCCCAATTGTTCTTTATATATATTATTTGAACCTGTATATAAAGGTCACCTGCCCTTGAACGTCATGTTTACTGGTTTCCTAAGGTGGCCCTTAACAGATTTGACCGTATATCTCTATGTAGCTTTTCAATTACAGTCAAACCTGTCTATAACGGCCATCCAAGTGAACCAGTAAAAGTGGCCTTATGGGCAGATGGTCTTTATATACAGGTTCAAATAATATAAATAAAGAACAATTGGATGCAATTCTACTGGCCTTTATAAGCAGGTGGTCCTTATATAGAGGTGGTCTTTAAGGCAGGTTGGACTGTACTAGTCATCCATATGTCGACAGTCGAGCTTTGACTTATTTGCATTAGCTCAGCGTTAAACTTTCGACAGGTCTGTACTCTATAGATTTATAGATTTTGTTTTCTTCTTCAAAAAGTGGGGAGTGAAATATGTCCGTTATCACATATCCTCCGACGATTTATTTCTCCAGTTTAGATTTCCAATTTAATTAAACTGCTTTTATCCTTTTTTTATTCTGCCAAAGTGAAATATGAATTGATATCAATTTTTAGAACATCATTAAACATATTAACTTGAGCCTATGAGTGATTTTCTTCACAGTCTGTATTTGTCAAATGAATCATATAGACACTACTATCTTACCTTATCTTTCTTCTTCCAAGATGAAAAATGGCTTTGAAAGATCAAAGGTCTTTACACAAAGAGCAGCTAATGTTAAAATACTATAACCCTAAACTGTTCAATAACTGAAATCAAGTGTATTTGTTGGGTGCTTTGATTGACTTGTAGACTTCAGGCCTCTAGTTTCCAAACTCTTTCAAATCATTTATTATCTTAAAATTTCATAATATATTTTGGTCCTTTGGGTATCTCTTCAACATCTTGAAAATAATTTTGATTTCATAATTTTGGTCCATACACTACTGATGAGGAATAGTATTCCGAAACGGCCGTCTAGTGGTGTAAAATTAAAGCTGGTATAATATGTAATTCAATTATTTTAATACCTTAAATTTTAACTATGTACAGATACCTGCATTGTGTCACTCCTACCAATAACAGTACATGTATCTTCAACAAGTTGAAAAAGGCTATTATCAAAAACAACAACAACAACAAAACTCATTCCAATTCCTACATTTTTTATACTTTGTTTCTTATTCTTTTCCAATTTGACTGACTACCCGAGTCATTGACGGACTGAATGACAGATTGGCTGCTGACTTTTCTTACTATTTAAACATTGATGGCTATGTCGTTTTTTGATGATTTTTTTTACCTTCTTTCCTCCCTTCCATGCTTCATTATTTCTTTCTTACTTTCTTACGTTCAAATCGATGTCAGCAATAAAGGATATTTCAGGATAATTGCAAAATAAATAATCTTAAACCTGTTTTCGATATAAATTATAGGTTATAACATTAAAAAGACTGCAGGTTTACTCGCCATTTATAAAAAAAAGTAATATTATACCCGACATAAAATACAGTAGACAATAGCAGGAATAGTTCTGACAGAGAAGTAACCAAACTAACTAGCAATAGGAAAGAGAAAAAGATGTGAAATAGCTGAACATAAGATAAATAATAGTTGGCATAGTTCATAAAAGTAAAAGTATGACAAACTAAGCCGCATTAAGAGAGCAAAATTATGCGTAATAACTTAGCATAAACTACAGAAAGGAATGGTAGTGTTAATTCATAGGTGTTCAACATGTAAAAAAAGAAAATATTAGAAGGGTATTGTAAACGATAAACAAAAATACAATCTATGTCCAAATCACAAAAGCGTATTTAGTCATTGGATAAGGGAATCGTGTAATACCAAAAGCAATCATGCGCAATTGGAAAGAAAAATGATGTGTAATAGCTGAACATAAACCACAGTAAGCAACGGTAGTGTTAATTTATAGGTGTTCAACGTGTGAAAAAATAGAAGGGCATTGTAAATGAAAACAAGAGGCCCATGGGTCTGATACGCTCACCTGATAAATAATGGCTAGCTGATAGATTTCAAGAACAAGAGGCCCATGGGCCTGATACGCTCACCTGATAACTAATGGCTAGCCGATAGATTTAAAAAAAAACATAAATACTAAACCCCAATGACTTTTTTCTTTACATCATGATGACCGTTGTATCAATACCTACAACATTCTAATATACATGCCTATACAAAAAGTTAATAGTTTTCAAGATAATTAACCATTTCAGTATTGTTTCACATCTGTAACCTTGACCTTTGAACCCATGACCTTTTTCTATACATCAAAATGATCGTTGTATCAATACCTACAACATTCTAATATACATGCCTATACAAAAAGTTTATAGTTTTCGAGATAATTAAACATTTTGGTATTGTTTCGCATATGTGACCTTGACCTTTAAACCCATAACCTTTTTCTATACATCAAAATGATTGTTGTATCAATACCTACAACATTCTAATATACATGCCTATACAAAAAGTTTATAGTTTTGAGATAATTAATCATTTCGGTATTGTTTCGCATCTGTGACCTTGACCTTTGAACCCATGACCTTTTTCTATACATCAAAATGATCGTTGTATCAATACCTACAACATTCTCATATACATCCTATACAAAAAGTTTATAGTTTTCGAGATAATTAACCATTTCGGTATTGTTTCACATCTGTGACCTTGACCTTTGAACCCATGACCTTTTTCTATACATCAAAATGACCATTGTATCAATACCTACAACATTCTAATATACATGCCTATACAAAAAGTTTATAGTTTTCGAGATAATTAACCATTTCGGTATTGTTTCACATCTGTGACCTTGACCTTTGAACCCATGACCTTTTTCTATACATCAAAATGACCACTGTATCAATACCTACAACATTCTAATATACATGCCTATACAAAAAGTTTATAGTTTTCGAGATAATTAACCATTTCGGTATTGTTTCACATCTGTGACCTTGACCTTTGAACCCATGACCTTTTTCTATACATCAAAATGATCGTTGTATCAATACCTACAACATTCTAATATACATGCCTATACAAAAAGTTTATAGTTTTCGAGATAATTAACCATTTCGGTATTGTTTCGCATCTGTGACCTTGACCTTTGAACCCATGACCTTTTTCTATACATCAAAATGATCGTTGTATCAATACCTACAACATTCTAATATACATGCCTATACAAAAAGTTTATAGTTTTCGAGATAATTAACCATTTCGGTATTGTTTCGCATCTGTGACCTTGACCTTTGAACCCATGACCTTTTTCTATACATCAAAATGATCGTTGTATCAATACCTACAGCTTTCTAATATACATGCCTATACAAAAAGTTTATAGTTTTAGAGATAATAATTATAATCAGAGGTAAAAAAAATTAGGTCACGACCTTCACAATTGACCTTGACCTCATTTTGAAGATACTAACAAGAAGATGGCAAAACTGAAAACCCCATGTCATTATCTGGTCAAATAGTCAAGTTTTAACAATTTGAAGCTATTTTACGATTTTTTCAAAATTAAACGCAAAAACGCGTAACCTATTTTTTGTCCGAATTTCACAAAATGAACAAACTATAGGCTTAAGACCCTAGAGAAGCCAAATATCACATCAGATTTTTTCTCCAATCAGTACTTTCAGAGAAGAAGATTTTTTAAGATTTTTGAACCCCTAGGTCACCTTGACCTAGTTATGGTAGCCATGGCAACGCCACGAACAAATCTGAATTGCACCGGCCCATATATACTTCTCACCAAGTTTCATTGAAATCTGTCTTGTAGTTTCAGAGGAGATGTCGAAAATAGGTGTTAACGACGCACGCACGCACGCACGCACACACGCACGCACGCACACACGCACACACGCACATACACACGCTGCGCTATGCCATAAGCTCACATGACCTTTCGGTCAGGTGAGCTAAAAAATAAATACTGAAACCCCAATGACATTTTTCTTTACATCATAATGACCGTTGTATCAATACCTACAAAATTCTATACAAAACGTTAAAAGTTTTTGAGATAATTAACCATTTCTGTATTGTTTCGCATCTGTGACCTTGACCTTTGAACTCAATGTATCAATACCTACAACATTTTAACATACATGCCTATACAACAAGTTTATAGTTTTCGAGATGAAAAATCATTTCAGAACTTGTTCACATCTGTGACCTTGACCTTTGAACTCATGACCTTTTTCTATACATCAAAATGAGTGTTGTATCAATACCTACAACATTCTAATATACATGCCTATACAAAAAATTAATAGTTTTCGAGATAATTAACCATTTAGGTATTGTTTCGCATCTGTGACCTTGACCTTTGAACCCATGACCTTTTTCTATATATCAAAATGATCGATGTATCAATACCTACAACATTCTAATATACATGCTTATACAAAAAGTTTATAGTTTTCGAGGTAATTAACAATTTCGGTATTGTTTTGCATCTGTGGCCTTGACCTTTGAACCCATGACCTTTTTCTATACATCAAAATGATTGTGTATTAATAGCTACAACATTCTAATATACATGCTTATACAAAAAGTTTATAGTTTTCGAGATAATTAACCATTTAGGTCTGTAACCTTGACCTTTAAACCCATGACCTTTTTCTATACATCAAAATGATCGCTGTATCAATACCTACAACATTCTTATATACATGCCTATACAAAAAGTTTGCAGTTTTTGAGATAATTAACCATTTAGGTATTGTTTCGCATCTGTGACCTTGACCTTTGAACCCATGACCTTTTTCTATACATCAAAATGATTGTTATGTCAATATCTACAACAATGTAATATACATGTCTATACAAAAAGTGTGTAGTTTTCCAGATAATAGTTAAAATAAAAGGCCAAAAAATTAGGTCATAACCCTCACAATTGTCCTTGACCTCATTTTGAAGATAATTACAAGAATATGTCAAAACTGAAACCCCCAAGTCATTATCTGGTCAAATAGTCAGAAGTTATTACAATTTGAAGCTATTTTACGATTTTTTCAAAATTAAACGCAAAGACTCGTAACCTATTTTTTGTCCGAATTTCACAAAATGAACAAACTACAGGCTTAAGTCCCTAGAGAAGCCAACTATCATATCAGAATCTTTCTCCAATAATTGGTTTCGGAGAAGAAGATTTTTTAAGATTTTTGCACCCCTAGGTCACCTTGACCTAGTTATGGTAGCCATGGCAACGCCAAGAACAAATCTGAATTGCACCGGCCCATATATAGTTCTCACCAAGTTACATTAAAATCTGTCATGTAGTTAAAGAGGAGATGTCGAAAATAGGTGTTAACGACGCACACACGCACACGCATGCACGCACATACACACGCTGCGCTATGCCATAAGCTCACATGACCTTTCGGTCAGATGAGCTAAAAATACCAATCTAAAATCTGATGTTCAAATTACAAAACAAGTATATAGTCATTGTAAAAAAGAATCGTGTAATATCAAAAATAATCATTCTAATCAATATCCGAGTTTAAAGTAAAGTAGGGATAATTCATAAATATTCAACATTGTGAATAAAGTATTGAACGTGTTAAACACACACACACACACACACACACACACACACACACACACACACATATATATATATATATATATATTATAATATATATAATATATATATATATATATATATAACATTACAGCTGACATACAGTAAACAATAACAGTAACAGTATGACAAACTAAGTCGCAATTGGAAGGTAAAATTATGTGTAATAGCTGAGCATAAACTACAGTAAAGAAATGGTAGTGTTGATCTATAGGTGTTCAACATATGAAAAAGAGACAAATACAAGGGTATTATAAATGAATAACAAGTATGGAAAGCCAAATCCATGTCCAAAATCATCTAAAAGTAATACCGTGCAATACCCGCGGTACAGTAGATAATACTATTAGGTTTAATTCACAAGTGTTGAATAATGTGAAGAAAGAAAAAAAAATAAGGTTATGGAAAATCAAACATTCCAATCCATGTCCAAATCAAAGAAAGTGTAAAATCACCGGAAAAGAAAAATTGTGCAATACCTGAGTTTAATTAAAGTACAGTATGTTTAAGTCATAAGTGTTCATCATGTGAAGTATAGGAAAAATACCAATCCATGTCTAAATCACAAAATGTAATTCATCAATTCATGGAAAAGTAAAATCGTTCAATACCACAGTTACAGCAGATAATATATGGTAGGATTAATAAATAAATTGTACAATTGGAAGACAAAAAAAATATCAGAAAGGTATGGTTAATCACAAACAATCATACCAATCCATATCTAAATCACAGTAAGAAATCGTTGGATTGAAAAACCCGTGTAAACCGAGTTTAAAACACAGAAGATAATAGTAGTAGTTAATTCATAAGTGTTCCACAGTGAGAAAAAAGAAAAATATATAGAATCAACTATATCAGATTGGTTTGGCAAATCAAAAACAAACATACTGATACATGTCTAAATAACAGAACGTAGTTCATCATTGAAAAAGAAATACGTAAGTTACAGTACATATAAAAACATATCGGGTATAGTTCATTTGTTCAATAGTGTGGGAAAAAGAAAATTATTACTGAAGAAGAGAATATTTCGGAAAATTATGAAAAATGAAAAACAAACATATCAATCCATGTCTAAATCACAAACTGTATTTCATCGATTCATGAAAAAGAAAAATCGTTCAATACCCGAATTACAGTAGATAGGGATAATATGTAGTAGAGTTATCATGAGTTGTACAATTTAAAGAAAGAAAAAATGTCAAAAAGGTATGGTTAATCAAAAACAACCATTCCAATCCATGTCTAAATCACAGTTAGAAACCGTTGGAAAAGAAAACCCGTGCAAACCGAGTTAAAAAAAACAAGAGATAATAGTAGAAGTTAATTTATAAGTGTTCCACTGGTGAAAAAAGAAAAATATATAAGGAATCAACTACCGATATATCAGATTGGTTTGGCAAATCAAAAACAAACATACTGATCCATTTCTAAATAACAGAATGTAGTTCATCATTGGAAAAGAAATTACAGAGTTACAGTACATAATACGTACCAGGTATAAATCATAAGCGATCAAAAGTGTGGAAAAAGAGCAATATATATAAGGTACTAGTATTGTAAAGTACACGTAACTCCGAAAGACATAATAAAATAACTCACAATAGGGAGAAACAACTGTGTAATACCTTTGCATGACATACAGTACACAATTGTAGTACATTTATTAATTCAATGTGAAAAAATATCAGCAAGATATAGATATATTAACGTAACTAAAAATAGGAAAGGAAAATAAAAAAACTGAGCATAAAGTATAATACACAGCAGTAAAGTTAATTCAGGAGAGTATAGTAAAGTAACTCGCATAAAATAATAGGGCTAATTCATAGGTATGCAACGGTGTAATAAACGGCATTTAATCAATTATTTGAATCGCAAAAATACTGAAATGAAGAAGAAAAAGGAAAGAATTAGTGAAAACCTCTAAATTATACCCAGATTTAATTATCGCATATTGATATGCAGTGAAATACTTAATATTTATAATGATACTAAAAATAGACCGTATAGAGGTGTTTAAAACCACTTTCACCTTAAAGATATCTTTTTTGTATTAATTATTAAAATTGATTCCAGAATTGGTTCTTTAGTATGGCTGTAAGCACTGATAAACGTCAGAGATAACAGGTCCCAACACAAATAACCTGAATATTCCAGAAATATCAACAATAGACCGTGTATGCACGAACTACTTCCGATATTATGATGAATTATTAACCATTCTCCCCCGCTTCTTTACGTCCAGTATCGCACAACGCCTACATCTTCCTTGGGTATTTATTTAAATCCTTTTTGATTGGTTGGTTACGTTAAAAAGTGATACTTTTTACCCTCAATGGTTTTTTGTGTTAGATTAATCTATCGTACATAATCATACAGTTCAAACGAATATAAAGCTGCCATAATTTGACTTATAGGTCTGAAGTGAGAGGGAATTCGAGTCAAATGTAAAAATTAATTTCAACATTTTCCCAGAGAACAGTGAATTCAAGAGTAAAATGTTAAAAAAAATTCAACACTTTGATAATAATTAAATGGTAAATAAATAGGAGAGAGAGAGAGAGAGCTCAAGTTGTTTTTATTTCTAACAAACATGATAAAAAGAACTCATCAACCTTAGGCTTTTTGGCATTTTATCAATGTTCACAGCAGTTTGTGTATTATGTAAAATGTTATTATTATTTATTATTTCTTCTTCTTCTTCTTCTTCTTATTATTATTATTATTATTATTATTGTTGTTGTGAAGCGATAATGATTACTACTTAAGAATTGGCTACAACTAAGAGCGCTAGAACTAGAATCGTTTGACACAAGGCGATTGTAACAGCATATACGAGTAAATATTGATGGAATTTACACATAAATCAAATCTTTCAAGATACGATCTTCAAAAAGTTCAAATATTTTGTCTGAAGATTTTTTAAGTTTGTTGGCCTTAAGATTGAGAGATTCCTCATTTTCAAGACCACATTTAGATTCATAAGTCAATATTTCATGCATTTGTAAAAATTAGAACACGAATGACATAACATGATCTAGCGCTTAAATACTTTTTAACAAGGCAGTTATTTAGGATTTCTACTAATACCTCCATTATAGGGTTCCAATGAAACATAACATAGCACCTTCTGTGGTAATGAGAAAATAATTCACCTAGAAAATTATTATTGTCAAATAACATAAAGAATTTCCAAGAAATAAAGAGGAGGTATCAAGTTTACGGACGCTGAATCATCACGTGTAAGTTAAGGCGTGTCATGTGTGTTCATGACGCAGTAAGGCAACATATATAGACAACGGGTTATAATACTAAAGTACTATGACAGGTTATAACACTACCAGGACATTGACCGAAGGTGTCATAGCTAAAACGGCTTGCCTCATGTGTGTGCATGGCGTAGTAAGGCCACATGTTGAGACAACGGGTTATAACACTGAAGGGAACTTGCCCCAGTAGACTGATCAAGAGCGGAGGTGGATATTATTGCTTTCCGGTAAAAAAGCGGTAAAATTTGGCATACAAAGCGACGGTATTTACCATCTCTGCTGGTTTCACATAATGTTTATGCTCCCGAAATCGGAGCATATAGCTTCCGCTTTGTCTGTGCTCGTCCGCCATAATTTTGTCCGGAGCATAACTCAAAACCTTAGAGGTATCAACATGAAACTTCATAGGTAGATAGATCTCAAGTTCAGTGCACAAGAACCATTACTGTATTTTGCATTATTTAAGAGTTAATGCCCTTTGCAAAATTTTATTAAACAAACATATTTGATTTAAGAAGTAGTCCTTTTACAACTTACCTTTATTCGGTTATACCGATTCTCTTGTTATTGTTTTAAGTTTAAAATTATATTTCCAAGGATGATTATGGCTATCCTGACGAACTCCTTACCAAGATATATGACATATATATATTACACTCCATCCTGCCTCACCTCTATATAAGGGCCACCTGCTTATAAAGACCAGTAGAATTGAATTCGAATTGTTCTTTATTCATATTATTTATATAAATTAAATCTGTATATAAATGTCACCTGTCCATAAAAAACACTTTTAGTGGTTCCCTTCGGTGACCTTTATAGACAGGTTTAACAACCTCATCATCAACATTTTGTAGTTAACAGTCAATGATGGTCAAATGATCGTAATTTGGCACCGGTGGTCCATCAACGATCTGGCCCACGGACCACAACACCTCACTCACTGCTTAGCTAGGTAGAATCCCACTCACGACAGAACTTAGTGTGTTAGTTCACTTGCCAAAGGTAGGTGTTTTTGTCTGGGCAATCTGGTTTTCTCAACCATACCATTACAAACCGCTTCTATACCGATGAATTAATCTTGAAAAACATCATTTGTCCTTTCCACTCTATTCCACTGAAAGAATCTAGCTCCAGTTTCACAATCATTCCTTTGCTAGGATTTTCCTTAACTAAAATCTGATAAAATTCGCCAATATAACATGTTACTACAAATGAAAAGTGTCGACATAATTAAACCATAACTGTAATAAGCTTTCACTGCTCTTCAAAATGCCGCCTTTAAATTCTAAAACATCTTAAAAATTTACAAAATTATTTCTCAGAAAATTTTAGTTGGATATGATTGTGGAACTGGGACCCGGTTCGCATCTGCCCATAAATCTAGTATGGGTTTAAAGAGAGATAATTCTATCATGGATTACTGACTTAAACAAGCGATATTGAATAATTCTATCGACGACTTTTACACAATTTATATAACTAGTTAACTATTAAAACACCATTAGTTAACTTTGTTTTATGTAAAACGTCGTATTTTACATTGGAATGTTACCTTTTGTTGTGCCTGTATGTGTACGCAAATAATAAGTTATGTTTGGTGACACAGACACGCATGTGAATATTGGTTTTTGTATCAAGATTTACTTAAAAATCGGTTTAACTTCAAAAGTTTCTAGCAAACTAAACATTTTAAACATTATGGAATTACAAATCAATGTTTTTGTGTTATGTTGTACCACTGATTTAAAGCCAGGCAATAAATAAATAAATAAATAGATAAATAAATAAATAAATAAATAAGTAATGCAAGTAATATTATACAATTATACAGCTGGCGTTTGACAGTCAACGATATAACATATAAATTAAATATTTCACTTGGAACAGCATATATCATTTTGAGGTGCTTAACCGTCCCGAGCACCCGGTCTCACTTCCCTTGGTTGAAGTCCAAATGTTTAACCTGACTGCCAGCTTTAAATTTTTACTTTGTTTTGGGATTGTAGTTGAGGCATGAATTAGCATTCTTGTTTTTAATTTATTTTATTACATTCTCTTATAGTTCTTTTAAAAAGAATTGCGTGCGTTTAATTTTGATATTGACGACTCAGCAAAAATTAAAATTAATTGAAGTAAGTTGGCGTTAGACAGCACATAGTCAAAAGAATCAGCAATCAAATGTTGAAAACAGTGACAATAGACGTGTAAAAGAAATAGAACAGATGTTTAATTGCTGATGTACTTTTTAAAACCAAATGATAATAATGTCATATACATTTTTTTTAATTTAATCATAAAATACATTAAAAAATGGTATATGACAATAATGTTGCAAAAGCATCCAATCACAATTGTTAATAAGTTAAAAATGCACCTATCAACAATTTTTACAAAGTCGAAAGGTATACTGTGAAACGAATGCCAAACAGTACAATAGAAGTTACTTAGATCAAAAGCTTTTAGGACTAGACGGGGACTGGATGCTCAAATATCAATTAGATGAACCAATAGTTTGTAAGCCTTAGGTAAAATTCGTATTTTGTATTTCAGAAAATATTCCTGAAAGTGTTTTGTCAAACGTTAATGCATCTAATTATCAAATAGCTAGAAGCAGTCAAGGTCAACTGCATATTTATGATATATTTTTAATTTCAACAACATTTAGATTCAGTTTCACTGACCATTCATTTAAGCTAAACCATCCCAGGAGAGAATATATCCTAAGGGCCTTGTTACTTGTGTAAACATTCCTCGTGAAGTTACTACCGCAATAACGCGGCAAAATTGTAACATTCAACATACACTCACTTCCAGAAGACCTTGCTTCATATGAAAGTTTACACTCTATGTCATAACTTGCCATATGTGATTTCTGTTTATTATTATCTATGTCTGACAAATGTTTTGTCGAATTGAACAAGCTCTATTTTATGTGTCATATATAGGCCTTCTATTTACCATGCCCGTGGTGCCATATATATGACTAAAATGGCTTGACATATAGTGTAAACCTGGGCTTTTTATGATTTTCAAATTTTTCAATCCACTTTATCAAGGATGGATTCCAGTTTATCAAGATCCACAATTACATTCCCACTGGCAGTTGTCGGTTTGGACGATACTCTCCAGTATACCAGATCCAGTAGATTTGACTGAACCCAGTACATTACTCCGCCATGTACCAGTACAAGTTTCCCAGTTTCATACTGAGGCATTATCTCTATGACAACGGTACCTTTGGTGCAATAAAATATATTTTGTAATCCGCCACCGTGAACACCAATTACAATTTTGGCTTTTCCAAAGGTCTCTATAGATTGCGAAAGATTATAGGGTCCTTTAAATATATGGATATTGTTGTTGCCGTACCTTTTTGTTAACAGGTTTATCACTTCAATCTGGTTTAACAGTCTTCTGCCAGTGTTAAATGAACCACTCCGCGTCATTAGTATGACTGTTCCGTTTGCCCAGTTACCTGGTCGACTTTTATATGCTCCTAACATAGTTCGCGCCTTTTTCCATAGCGTTGGATGGATGGGCGGGGCTACACAGGCCGATATCAAGTGATCCGCCCCATATGGCTGACGGAAAGGATCATAAATAAAATTTTCTTTTTTAATCCCTAATTTCTCAAATATTTCATATAATATTTTGTCTCTGGGACGTAATGCAACTAATATTTTAGTTTTTGGATATGTTAGAAAATCTAAAGCTTGGATTATTTTTGGTAGTGTTCCATCAAAAAAATGTTGAAATGTATGCCCATCTGGAACGTTTAACGGCACAAGTACCTTGTGCCAGTTGGATCTGCTTACTGTCCGTGATTTAGTCATATAACTTGAATTCTGGCTTTTATATCCACAATCATATGGCTCCTGAAATGTCCCATTAGGGATCACGTGTATCTCACCTCGCAGCTGCACGGGAGACTGGTATCTCAAATATTCCCTATTGTGTTGAATTTTATAGAATAATTTTCTGTCAAAATCATTTATAAAATTTGGTTCACGAATTTGAAATGGTTCATATTTTATTTCAAGTTTTAGTTCTTGATTATTTTCCATTAAATAGTGAATGTAAAGCTGATCTATTGAAATATCCTTCTCTTGAGCCGCAAAGTTTAAATTAGGTCCCGGCTGTGTTCGTTTTGATAATCTTACTACAGCAGTGTTACTTAAATTTATATTATCCGTTTGTCTTATTTTATGGGTAGAATTGTCATGTTTCGTAACTTTTTCTTTAAAATAACTGTTGTGTATTAGTTCGGATTGTTTTGTTCCTGTGTCACCTAGCTTTTCATTATCCATTTGTCTTATTTTATTAAGCACAAAATCATATTTATCTTTTGACAAAATGTCCATATTTCGTACACGTCTGTGTTTTTTCGCTGTTATAAGTGTCCCTATCAGAGCAGCGAAGTTTATTATGATTGTAAACAATAATAGAGCCAATACCAATCGACTTATCCATGTCTTCATCGTATGACTACCTGAAAAAAAAAAGACAGAAATTTACAACTAAAAACATATCAGTACTGTAAAACATGAAATTTTCGCGTGCATGTTATTGTCGCGTTATTCGCGAGTTCATAAACAATCGCGAAAATAATATGCGCGAAAATAAATTTGATCGAATAAATATGAATGGACTTTTACGTGAGGGGCTCACGATGGGATCGGGCCCACAACGGGATAGCGCAAAAAATTCATGCCGCGAAATGACTTTGATACAAATATCGCGAAAATATCATGCCGCGAAAATAAAGTGTTTTAGAGTATTTAGGAACAGCCACAACGTTTCTTTTCGATTACCTTTTTCCATATTCATACAAGTATAAATGACAATGACGACACAAAATTGCATAGATTCCGAACGAAACAACAGCCAAAACAAACAAGATTATAGCAAAGTTAATGATAAAACAACTGCAAACTGAAGGCAACAGAAGACAAATGTATTCTTTCAACGGCTTATTTATTTATTTATTTAGGTATTATTTATTTATTTATTTTTCTTATTATTTTATTTTGTTTCATTATTTTATTTTTTTTTTATTTTACTGTATTTTATTTTATTTAATATTTTTATTCTATTTTATCTTATTTACTTAAAATGACTGTATTTATAAATAGCTTTTCGATTACCTTTTTCCGATATTCATGCAAGAATAAATGACAATAACGAGACAAAGTTGCATATGTCAAACCCTTTACTACAAGATTTTGAACTAGTCATTATTATTGAGCCAATCTGACATGGATAGTCATTTAATAAAGTGGAGAGTCATTTCTTATAATATGGAGAGTCATTTCTTATAATATGGAGAGTCATTTCTTAAAATGGAAAGATAGAAAAACATTTCATAAAATGGATAGTCATGTCATAAATTGGAATCATTAAGTAAAAGTGATAGTCATTTATAATATTTCAATAATGTACATGTATTTCACCTTTACTTTTTTAAAGTTGAAATACATTGTGACACAGGTATCTTGTTCTCTTTTGACAAAGTGTCAGCGTGTACGTACTAGGCAATTACACTAGATGCTTTATATAAAGGTCTAAAGGTAGCAAATTTGTGCATATTGTCGACTTTTTAACAGTCAAGGGAAAATGCAGAGTGCGTCCGGGGAATCATTACAGCTTCAGCACCCACCTCTAACTTATTTTTTTATATTTCTTAATTTCCAATATTTATTCAGACATAAAAAATTAAAATTTTTTCATTCACGAATACTTTAAACGCATCACATTTTTTGTAATTTTCTGTATTGAAAGTCCCATATTTTCGAAAACAGACATGAAAGCAGTATAATTCGGGAAATCTTTTTTAAACATTCAAAAAGTGTAAGTAAAATTAGATTTTTTAGCATCAATACACACTTATTGTGTCTATTGACACCTGCTTCAGCGTTATGATGAATAATTAAAACTTTAATTGAAGAACTTTAAAAGAAGACAACAGAACAGAAGGGACTATTTACTTGTACTGATGTGGGCGTGGTTAAAGAAGTTAAAACAATATACACGGTACAACAATAATTATAATAATAATACTTAAAAACATAATTACCAATCCATGTCCAAACCGCAATCCCAACTTTGGCAAATAAAGTAAAACAGGTAACTTCCACCAGGGAAGTGAGACCGGGTGCTCCGGAAGGGTAAACATCCCCTGTTTAGCTAGCTACAACCGCCATGTGTTTAATCAAAATTGGGCATGAATGGGAACATAGAACTATGGGACGTCAAATATATCCAGGGTAATCATTAGATACAGTGGCATCATACTTATCAACAATATTACTATGATGGCCTGAAAACTTCTTGAGGACCTTGATAGGTCTAGACCTGCAATATCATTGCAGTCAGTATTACATAATTACAAAAATATTGAATGAATGAGTCTAAAATAAAATAAATAATTTGATTAATTAAACTAAATAAACTGATTAATCAATCTAAATAAAATGACTAATTAAGATAAATAAAGAAATATTTTAGTTATTGTACTAATTAAACTAATATAAATAAAAATAAATAATAAAAAATAAATAAATAAATAAATAAATAAATAAATAAATAAATAAATAAATAAAAATAAATAAAAATAAAATAAATAAATAAATAAAAAATAAATAAATAAATAAATAAATAAATAAATAGATAGATTGACAGAGTTTGATTAATAACTTACTTTTCCAGTAAATGCATGTAGGTTTTTCACATAAATTTTCTTGAAGTAACACAATATAATTAAGTTTGTCCACGTTCAGACTACATAAAGTATAAGAACTGAATACCTACCTACGGGCTGTAAATAACCAACATATTGAATTATAGTGCTGAGTTCATTATGTGGGAAGAGTTAAAATTACCCAGAGGCACAAATTTTAAAAGTGCCCATGTTAATTGTTGTTTCAAGTATTACTAGTATAGACCATTCGTTTGGGTGTTTCAGATTCGCGATATGTTGGGGAGCGTCTTTTTGCGCCAATTACATATTTTTGTTCTTTATTGGTTCAAGTTACAAACTGCGTATGGTTCTGTTCTCTTTTAAAAATTGAATCCTATCCTGCAATGCTTTCTGAATCACTTCTGAAACAACCAGTGAGAAGATTTAATCGAGAAAGAAATTTTATCTAAAGTTATAATGAAGAGTGTGCTCTGTCAATTGCGAATCATATTAAACGGAAAGCGTAACATATCTTCACGGAAAGCATAACACAGCTGGTCGGAAAGCGTAACATTTATGCTACTCCGCTTTAACGAAACATTAAATTTCGCTTAAACGCAGAGTAAAGCTTCTGTTTTCGCAAGTTTATAAAAGTAAAGACATTTCTTGAGAATTTTGAGTGGAAACATCATTTTAATCCAAAATTGCTTGATTAAAACCAGCTGCTAAACAAAAGGCTTACCAAAAAGGGAAATGTTACAGGTTCGTGAAAAAATGAAATAATTTTTGCAAGATTTTATATGAGGCAGTTAAATACAATCAAGTATTATGCGAATAACCTTTTGCTTTCTGTTAAAGTTTCGTTTTTGTGAAGTTATATGAAAAACCATCTTCTTTGCTCTTTAACGTAAAGCGTAACGACAAAAATGTATCATTTTACTCGGACGTAAATTAAAACCGACGGAATACTCCGACGTAAATGAAATACGGTGTATCAAGATTACCCCCGTGGTAAGGGTAGTTTATGTAATAAATGCAAATACACAATATGTAAACTCCGGTGTACGTCTTCCGGAAGCTGGGATCGTCGAAGCGAAGAAAAAGCAACAGTAATGGTTCCACTGTCGTCCTGTGACAGTATATTGGCTGCTAGTAAGTTTTCTTGTATACTTTCACTGCAACAATTACACTCCAACTGATCGCAGATAACAGCGGAGTTGGTTTTGAATACAGTCGGTAACATTTATCGTTTCAGTTTACAGAAAATGATTGTTAATCATTCAACTTATCAATGATATTTTCAAAGAAGTTAAATAAATTATATTTCCCGAGCATAAAGATATGATAAATACCATATTTAATGCATTTAATTTAAGAAACCAAGTGTTTAGATTAAAGGTGACGTATCCCTTTATCCCAAAACGCGACAGTTTAGAAGAAATTCTGATTTAATTTCACGCTGGTGATTCCAGATAGTGTACGCCTAGCTGGCGAAAACATGAACGCCTAGCTGGGATTTCAGTCGAAAAATATGTACGCCTAGCTGTACAGAAAATTGTACAATTTATTGCCATTTTTCACATTTTTCTTAGATAATCGGTTGAGAAAACCCCTTCACAACTTTATGGTAATCTCAAAGATATGGTGCCATTTTAATACATACATATATTCTATTTATGAATAGATTGATTGATTGGATGCGGTTTTACGTCAAAGTTAATAATATTTCACTTAAATATGGAGACGTCGCCAGCTATATGTGAAGCCATAGAAAAGTTGACTTTTGCAGTGCGCCAAGGACAATGTGTAGGTAGAGTTCTTTACGGTGCCACGCCTGCTATGAGATGAAGGAACGGATTTTAAGGTCTTTTTCGAAGGAATCTGCGACTTTCATTTCTACATGCCGAGTACATGGAGTATTTACTACCTATTTTTAAGACTTGGCCAGACCCAGGCCGGATTTCGAACCCACGACCTCCTACACCAAGCGCATTACCAACTGAACTATTGTATATATTGAAAAGAGCGTGTTGTTGGTAGTAGCAGAAACTATAAATCATTCCTTTCTCTTTAAATCAATCGACAAAAATAACCGATTAGATAAACAAACAGGGGACTAAGGACGTTAACGCTCACCTCAGGATACTAGTATGTCATATCTCGTGTAGAAAGTCAATTGACAATCACATAAATTACAGGGACTGTTTTAATTTTCAAGAGTTAGGACCTAATGTAAGAATATTTCCAAATTGATAATTACTTATCCTAAAATGCTACCGTATACTTCTAAATATTTAAGGTCTAGCTACAATAAATGTATGGACAGCTAGAAAAGTACAAAGGCAAAAAACTAAGACCTTTCAGTATTCTTACACATCTATGACCTTGACCTTTGATCCAATGAACTTCATCTACAGATCAAAATGATTGTAACACGCCAATGCCTACAATAATGTATATATACCTATACAATAAGTTTAGAGTTTTCCAGACAGTTATTTTGTGACGTCGTAGCAGACGTTCTTAATCGCGAAGGCCCTGATTATCTGTAATGAAAATTATCCCCTTTTTTTAAATGACGTTAATTACGGTGTAACAAGGAAATGTCCCCTAAACAAAGAAAATACCACAAACTTTTAAAGGGGAATTTTCTATTATTATAATTTTGAAAATAAGTTCAAGCCCCCTTTGTGGAATTTACTGAAAATATGAAATTTTCAAATTATCTGGAAACCAAGCATATAATGTTACATAAACAAATACTCCGTATCTTGAACGGTTGTAAATCATTGAATCGAATCACGGCACCCTCGGCACTTTTGGTTTTCCGATTGTGTATTTAGAATGGAAATATTAAAACTTATGAACTTTTTGGCTTAGTAAGAGAAAATATAGAGGACAACCACACTTTACGCTTCGAAATTTAAACACGCCGAGGAACCTGTATTTTAATATGAAACTAACAAATAAACATTACGGGTATCCTGTATGTGTGTAGTGAAAGTAACACCCTCGGGAAATTTGTTCCGAGTTATCGACTTTTTTAAAAAGAACTTTTGTTTTCTTTCGCTTTTATTTCCCTTCATGTAAGACATTATTCATAGCAGACTGTCATGGCGGATATGCAAATGAGATCATTCCAATATGTATCAAAATGACCTTAAGGCTTATACCTACAATATTCTGATATACATGCCTATACAAAAGGTTGATAGTTTTCCAGATCACGCACTGACAAATATAGTAGTATAGCCATTTCCCCTTCAAGAACCTTGCCATTTCCCCCATTTTGAGCCCTACAGCTACGATTACTATGCTACACATGGTATATCTAAGTTATATCTCTTGTATCTAAAGAGGAAAAGATTTTTACTATTTCCCCTTATAGGACCTAAAGGGGACATAACTCCCTCATTTGTGCAAACCAGAAACCCCTTCACCAAGGCATGATTGTCATTAAGTTTCATCAAATTTGGCCTGGTAGTTTTGGAGGAGATGACTTAAATACATATTGTTCTATCCTTGTTAAGTCTATTTATGAAAGGTTTATTTTCACAAGATTTTGACCCCGATAATGTACACGATAATCGACTGATATCCATAAGATGCCGGTTGATGAATTATTGTGAATCTACAGATGGTGGTCCAAGTTGGATTTGTATTTTGAAGTAAATTTGCATATTTCGCAAGAAAAATACTGGGATTCCTAAAAATAACTTTCACCTTGCCCTTCAAGTTGAAAACACTGCCCATGTCTGCAACGAAAAATCAATTCTTTAAACAAGTTAACACGAAGCAACGTTTTGTCAAGATACAAGATACAAATAGTTTATTTAAGTCTCATATATACAACAATAAAACACACATATAATAATTAAAACATAAATACTAGTATATATGACATTCTTAAAAGAATTATAGGAGACTATAAAAAAAAATTCAATATAAACAATTATATACATTATATATATATGCTGAAAAAAAAATACATGTATTTAGCGTGCACTGTTGTCATTTAGGTACTTATTTATCATAAAGTGCTTGAATTTGGTACAATTTCTAAATTTTGTCAGAGAACAAAATTGATTTTACAATGTTTTAAAACAACACCAAACACAAATATATGTATAAAGAGATGTTCACATAAATGCAGCTAACGTACAGTAAAATCCCAGCTAGGCGGTTGTTATGATTTTGCAAGAGTTGCAGCTAAGCGTACACCGGGTAAAAATAATACTTGTTGTAGTTAAATATTTAAACGTATATCTTGCATATGCGATTTGTATTCAAACTCTTTGATGTTTCTTTGTTCCAATTACCTTATAAAACGGTAAGATTGGCTTTAAATTAAGGCAAAATTCAATCTTACGCCAAGGAGGTTGGTTCTTTTCCCCTGGCTGTCGATGATCAATTGTGTTTTTTGACACTATGGTGATATTTGCGGGCAAATCGTGATGTCTAAGTGTTACTGACTTCAGCAACCAAAATTATAAGTGGTATCCAAGACTTGACAATTTAATTGTGAGCGTTTACATACCTCTAAACTTCAGTCATTGAGACTATCAACATCACACGGTCGCTTCGACGATCCCAGCTTCCGGAAGACGTACACCGGAGTTTACATACTGTGGGCATACCTCCGAGAAAGAGAACTTTTCTGTCGTAAAATATCCTAAATATCTAAATGGTGAAATCAGAATGTTCTAAATCTATTTAGGAATGGCTAATATCTGACTCAAGTTTCCGACAATCATTTCTGGATGTTCCTTAACTTAACTTTTGTAAATTTGATACTGTAATAATTTGGTTAGTTTTCAAGATATTCGTGCATTTAGGTGTCATATTGAAGATCACTTGACACTTGTACTATTTTTTTTTTTATTAAAATGCTAATTTGTTTTTTGGGGAAAAAACAAAAAAATGCTAAATTTCAGTTAAGGAAATCTCAGTTAAGAAATAATTGTGAAACCGGGGCAAGGTAGTTTATTTCTCATAACTATTGTTGTCTTTTTGGCGAAATATTTTTATTATTATTAAACGAATCATTCCTGGAAGATATTATACCCAGCTTGTTTTGTTTTATTACAACATCAGCATGTCAAGCTATTCCACTTTAAGTCAAATTACAATTTTGGTTTTGTTTACTTTCATCTTCTTCCACTTTGCACAATACCAAAAAAACTGCAGTACAGGTATGTCGAAAGTGTAACACCAAGCGAATGAATTAGTGCCGAATCGACAGCCCATCACTGACCTTAATCTACAGTCGCTGTAATATATCTCTTGGCCGCTTTTTGAGCACAAGCTATCCAAATCTATGTCGGGAACTCAAAGCCGAGTTTCGACTTTTTTTCGTTTTCTCTGTGTTAAGTTCCGACAGGTCTGTACTGTAGTTGCAATGTAATTAAGTTCCAACGGTCACTCTGCTAAAATAACATCTACAAACAATCATAAAATATTATACATATATTGGTTATTTGTTTTCTTTTTTAAAAAGAAGAATTTAGACCAGACATATTGAAATGGAGATAAAGTCCTGTAAGAGTTAAGTAATTCCCAGTCAAAATTAGTTCAATTATATCGAGACTTCGCCAGCTATAGGCGAAAGTGTGTAAATTTACCTGTGCGTTGCAGCATTATACAGCAAGGATCTTTATCGAGCCATGCCTACTGTGACACGGAACCAATGTCATTTTCAGTTCCCATCCGAAAGAACCGTGACTTTCATTTCGTAATATGTGGAGTGCTTGGCGAAAGAACAGTCACTATCAACTTTCAAGTCTTGAGTCAGACCTGGCCGGGATCGAAACCGTAACTTCCCACTTACGGAGCGAACATTCTACCAACTGAGCTACCGCAGTGGTAAATTTCTCTTAGCCATTAAAATAGTTTTATATAAATAATAACGAAACAAACCCCTTGGCGAACACCCATCTCGCCCATGAAAAAATAAGCATGCTTACCATTAAAACAAACATTAAACTTAGTACCTTTATACATGTTCATTAAAACTTAAAACATAAATAAATAATAAATAAATAAATAAATAAATAAATAAAATAATAAATAAATAAATGAATGAAGAATAAATAAATAAATAAATAAATAAATAAATAAATAACTAGAACTGACTCTGAAGAGCCAAATACCCCCGCCCCTGACATATACAAGGGTTTAATGTTTTTCCGCGACCTTGACCTTTCCGATTTGATCTTGGTTCAAGGTCATGACAGGCCTTTTGACCATGAAGATTATTCATGTGAAGTTTTATGACAGTCGTTCAAAGCGATGATGAGATATGGCCCGGACATGATTTTACACAGGCAGACAGACGGACTGACGGACAGATAAACATGGTGATACCTATATACCCCATTAACTTGTTAGCGGGAGGTATAACAACAACAACAATAATAATAATAATAATAATGAATAATTTATTAAAGTGTCACATATCACATATCAATCAGCGTCAAATAAATACACAGATAAAGATTCAGTCAAAATATATTGACTTATGAGACACTTTTATACAATACATATTTATACATTAACGTCTGCTAAATATATAAATGTTTAAGATATGTTTATAGCAGTAAAAAACGTAAACTTTATACAAATAGCACTGATGTGGTAAACATACTAAAACTTATTTTAAAAATTTACAGTATCTCTGGCATTAAACTTGCGTCTAAGACAAGAATTGAATAACATTTACTATTTATACTTTATAATTTATATTTTGCCATGATGCAACTAATTGGCGATTTCTTTATTTCCGAAACGAAGCAATTCGACTTGTTTCATGATGACCACTCAGGTACATTTTAAAACGCAAAGCGAAATTATCATTTTTACCAGGTGATTGATACATTATAATGCGCGATATGACCCTTTGGTATATTTTATATATACAGTTATATAGAGGTTCAAATAACATGGTACATTTTGGATAAAATTCCCTGACCTTTATAAGCAGGTGACCCGTAGATAGAGGTGGTCTTTATAAGTCAGGTTCGACTGTACAATCACGGTTATCATTCAAATTAGTGCATTTAAACAAGTGCATATCTGTCAAAAGTTTAACACTTAGCTAGCGAAGGGAATTTGACGCTAGGCGGTCGAGATATGGATAGCTAGTGATGAATTCGAAGTTGTCAAGAGATAGTGACAGCGGCCGAAAAGCTGACGAGATACTTGTAACGAGGGGTGCTAATTAGTGAGCGTAGTGTTAAACTTTTGACAGGTCTGTACAGTAGATTGTCAAAATCCTCTGCAGCATTTCAATGTGTATGTATGCATCGCCATAAATGCAATGTAATGAGTGCAAATTAAATGAGTTATGAGGCTATTATCCACCTGGATGCATTCATACCTGAGTAAACACGTTAATTACTGTCGCCATACCTGTCTTAATTACAATGTCACACCTGTACGTCATTCACTGATTAATTAAACTGTACCCTAAATTCTGAGGTTACCGAAAGGATAATGATGATGCAAAAAATAAGAAAACAGGAAATATGTCCAATAAAAATCCGTTGAAAATGAAAAAAATTCGTCAAAACAATGTTTATTATTGGTGCCAGTCTTTTTCCGTTTGAGTTGTATATTGGTATAATTCCGTCGAAGGCAATTTCGCTGAATTAATTTACTGTCTCTAATATATTCATTCTTACAGTGGTGCAAATATAAATCAGTTTCCGTCAATTGAATACCAAAGTATATCAATACCTGATGTTTGGACACTGTACAATGCCTGATTTTGTTATCGTTACTTTTGGTCTTATATTTTTGAGTCAGTTGTTTATCAGCTCATGAGGACTTTGTACCAGAGTATTTGTTTCGCGAGGGAAATGTTTTAAAAATGAGAGCTTTCACTAGTGATTTAGTTAAAAAGGAATAAAACCACCAGTGATTTCTACTCTGTTTACATGCTTGGTTCAAAATCACTAGGGATATCATGTTATATGGACTTTTTCACGTAGATCGCTACAGAATTACGTTAACAACTTGTCCGGCAGCTGGTGGCACTGTATATGACCATCCGACATCGAATATAGGTACTAAGCGGTGTGTGGAAGACGATGGCGGCCAACTGTTGGAGAAGGTCAGATTATTTATAATTTCTTTTAATGTATAAGACTTATTTTTTGTATATTTTGTCGTGTGTCCAGGATTGCCCTGGATAGTTTGACCTTTCATACTTCTGTATTTCTTTCACTTAATTTTGATTACAATACACGTGGCGGGTGGAGCTAGCTAAACAGGAGATGCTTACCCTTCCGGAGCACCCGGCCTCTCTTCCCTGGTAGAAGTACACGTGTTAAACCTAACTTGTCAGTTTCAAAATTTTTACTTTGCTTCTGGATTGTGATTCGGACAGGAATTGGTAAGTTTGTTTTTGATTGTTTAGTTTATTTTTGACAGTTAAGATGATTATAGCAAACTGATTCTATTCACACTTCTAAATGGAGGCGGAAAAATAGTGAAAATCTTGACATTTACATGTACCGTACAGACGTGTCGAAAGTTTAAGACTAACCTAACGTATTAGTGACAACTCATCAATGTCCCTACTTAGCTACAGAACAAACCTGTCGAATGTTTAACGTCAAGGTAACGAACAAATGGCGATTAGGAGTAAAGGTCACCACCTCCGGTGTAAAAATTAATCCGTTACCACAAATACGCAGCGTGAATAAATATGAAAACAAATTTAGCCATATTTCCTCAGGGTTTCACCAGCTGCTTTCTATCTCGGGACGGCTTTTTTGTCACTAGCTTTCCATATATCGTCGAGTCGACAGCCTCCCCTTTTCGTTAGCTCAGTGTTAAACTTTCGACAGGTCTGTACTGTATATTTCGAGATCTTTTCTACAGCTACTATCTATCTCTAAGCAGCATTTCGGTCACTAGCTACAGTACTGTATGTTTGTCTAAGCAGTATTTCGGTCACTAGCTACAGTACTGTATGTGTGTCTAAGCAGTATTTCGGTCACTAGCTACAGTACTGTATGTGTGTCTAAGCAGTATTTCGGTCACTAGCTACAGTACTGTATGTTTGTCTAAGCAGTATTTCGGTCACTAGCTACAGTACTGTATGTGTGTCTAAGCAGTATTTCGGTCACTAGCTACAGTACTGTATGTTTGTCTAAGCAGCATTTCGGTCACTAGCTACAGTACTGTATGTTTGTCTAAGCAGCATTTCGGTCACTAGCTACAGTACTGTATGTTTGTCTAAGCAGTATTTCGGCTACTAGCTACAGTACTGTATGTTTGTCTAAGCAGTATTTCGGCTACTAGCTACAGTACTGTATGTTTGTCTAAGCAGTATTTCGGCCACTAGCTACAGTACTGTATGTTTGTCTAAGCAGTATTTCGGCCACTAGCTACAGTACTGTATGTTTGTCTAAGCAGTATTTCGGCTACTAGCTACAGTACTGTATGTTTGTCTAAGCAGTATTTCGGTCACTAGCTACAGTACTGTATGTTTGTCTAAGCAGTATTTCGGCTACTAGCTACAGTACTGTATGTTTGTCTAAGCAGTATTTCGGCTACTAGCTACAGTACTGTATGTTTGTCTAAGCAGCATTTCGGTCACTAGCTACAGTACTGTATGTTTGTCTAAGCAGTATTTCGGTCACTAGCTACAGTACTGTATGTTTGTCTAAGCAGTATTTCGGCTACTAGCTACAGTACTGTATGTTTGTCTAAGCAGTATTTCGGTCACTAGCTACAGTACTGTATGTTTGTCTAAGCAGTATTTCGGCTACTAGCTACAGTACTGTATGTTTGTCTAAGCAGTATTTCGGTCACTAGCTACAGTACTGTATGTTTGTCTAAGCAGTATTTCGGCCACTAGCTACAGTACTGTATGTTTGTCTAAGCAGTATTTCGGCTACTAGCTACAGTACTGTATGTTTGTCTAAGCAGCATTTCGGTCACTAGCTACAGTACTGTATGTTTGTCTAAGCAGCATTTCGGTCACTAGCTACAGTACTGTATGTTTGTCTAAGCAGTATTTCGGTCACTAGCTACAGTACTGTATGTTTGTCTAAGCAGTATTTCGGCTACTAGCTACAGTACTGTATGTTTGTCTAAGCAGTATTTCGGCTACTAGCTACAGTACTGTATGTTTGTCTAAGCAGTATTTCGGCTACTAGCTACAGTACTGTATGTTTGTCTAAGCAGTATTTCGGCTACTAGCTACAGTACTGTATGTTTGTCTAAGCAGTATTTCGGCTACTAGCTACAGTACTGTATGTTTGTCTAAGCAGTATTTCGGTCACTAGCTACAGTACTGTATGTTTGTCTAAGCAGTATTTCGGCTACTAGCTACAGTACTGTATGTTTGTCTAAGCAGTATTTCGGTCACTAGCTACAGTACTGTATGTTTGTCTAAGCAGTATTTCGGCTACTAGCTACAGTACTGTATGTTTGTCTAAGCAGTATTTCGGCCACTAGCTACAGTACTGTATGTTTGTCTAAGCAGCATTTCGGTCACTAGCTACAGTACTGTATGTTTGTCTAAGCAGTATTTCGGCTACTAGCTACAGTACTGTATGTTTGTCTAAGCAGTATTTCGGTCACTAGCTACAGTACTGTATGTTTGTCTAAGCAGTATTTCGGCCACTAGCTACAGTACTGTATGTTTGTCTAAGCAGTATTTCGGCTACTAGCTACAGTACTGTATGTTTGTCTAAGCAGCATTTCGGTCACTAGCTACAGTACTGTATGTTTGTCTAAGCAGCATTTCGGTCACTAGCTACAGTACTGTATGTTTGTCTAAGCAGTATTTCGGTCACTAGCTACAGTACTGTATGTTTGTCTAAGCAGTATTTCGGCTACTAGCTACAGTACTGTATGTTTGTCTAAGCAGTATTTCGGCTACTAGCTACAGTACTGTATGTTTGTCTAAGCAGTATTTCGGCTACTAGCTACAGTACTGTATGTTTGTCTAAGCAGTATTTCGGCTACTAGCTACAGTACTGTATGTTTGTCTAAGCAGTATTTCGGCTACTAGCTACAGTACTGTATGTTTGTCTAAGCAGTATTTCGGTCACTAGCTACAGTACTGTATGTTTGTCTAAGCAGTATTTCGGCTACTAGCTACAGTACTGTATGTTTGTCTAAGCAGTATTTCGGTCACTAGCTACAGTACTGTATGTTTGTCTAAGCAGTATTTCGGCTACTAGCTACAGTACTGTATGTTTGTCTAAGCAGTATTTCGGTCACTAGCTACAGTACTGTATGTTTGTCTAAGCAGTATTTCGGCCACTAGCTACATTACTGTATGTTTGTCTAAGCAGTATTTCGGCCACTAGCTACAGTACTGTATGTTTGTCTAAGCAGTATTTCGGCTACTAGCTACAGTACTGTATGTTTGTCTAAGCAGTATTTCGGTCACTAGCTACAGTACTGTATGTTTGTCTAAGCAGTATTTCGGCTACTAGCTACAGTACTGTATGTTTGTCTAAGCAGTATTTCGGCTACTAGCTACAATACTGTATGTTTGTCTAAGCAGTATTTCGGCCACTAGCTACAGTACTGTATGTTTGTCTAAGCAGTATTTCGGCCACTAGCTACAGTACTGTATGTTTGTCTAAGCAGTATTTCGGCTACTATCTACAGTACTGTATGTTTGTCTAAGCAGTATTTCGGCCACTAGCTACAGTACTGTATGTTTGTCTAAGCAGTATTTCGGCTACTAGCTACAGTACTGTATGTTTGTCTAAGCAGCATTTCGGTCACTAGCTACAGTACTGTATGTTTGTCTAAGCAGTATTTCGGTCACTAGCTACAGTACTGTATGTTTGTCTAAGCAGTATTTCGGCTACTAGCTACAGTACTGTATGTTTGTCTAAGCAGTATTTCGGTCACTAGCTACAGTACTGTATGTTTGTCTAAGCAGTATTTCGGCTACTAGCTACAGTACTGTATGTTTGTCTAAGCAGTATTTCGGTCACTAGCTACAGTACTGTATGTTTGTCTAAGCAGTATTTCGGCTACTAGCTACAGTACTGTATGTTTGTCTAAGCAGTATTTCGGCTACTAGCTACAATACTGTATGTTTGTCTAAGCAGTATTTCGGCCACTAGCTACAGTACTGTATGTTTGTCTAAGCAGTATTTCGGCCACTAGCTACAGTACTGTATGTTTGTCTAAGCAGTATTTCGGCTACTAGCTACAGTACTGTATGTTTGTCTAAGCAGTATTTCGGCCACTAGCTACAGTACTGTATGTTTGTCTAAGCAGTATTTCGGCTACTAGCTACAGTACTGTATGTTTGTCTAAGCAGCATTTCGGTCACTAGCTACAGTACTGTATGTTTGTCTAAGCAGTATTTCGGTCACTAGCTACAGTACTGTATGTTTGTCTAAGCAGTATTTCGGCTACTAGCTACAGTACTGTATGTTTGTCTAAGCAGTATTTCGGTCACTAGCTACAGTACTGTATGTTTGTCTAAGCAGTATTTCGGCTACTAGCTACAGTACTGTATGTTTGTCTAAGCAGTATTTCGGTCACTAGCTACAGTACTGTATGTTTGTCTAAGCAGTATTTCGGCTACTAGCTACAGTACTGTATGTTTGTCTAAGCAGTATTTCGGTCACTAGCTACAGTACTGTATGTTTGTCTAAGCAGTATTTCGGCTACTAGCTACAGTACTGTATGTTTGTCTAAGCAGCATTTCGGTCACTAGCTACAGTACTGTATGTTTGTCTAAGCAGTATTTCGGTCACTAGCTACAGTACTGTATGTTTGTCTAAGCAGTATTTCGGCTACTAGCTACAGTACTGTATGTTTGTCTAAGCAGTATTTCGGTCACTAGCTACAGTACTGTATGTTTGTCTAAGCAGTATTTCGGCTACTAGCTACAGTACTGTATGTTTGTCTAAGCAGTATTTCGGTCACTAGCTACAGTACTGTATGTTTGTCTAAGCAGTATTTCGGCCACTAGCTACAGTACTGTATGTTTGTCTAAGCAGTATTTCGGCTACTAGCTACAGTACTGTATGTTTGTCTAAGCAGCATTTTCGGCACTAGCTACAGTACTGTATGTTTGTCTAAGCAGTATTTCGGTACTAGCTACAGTACTGTATGTTTGTCTAAGCAGTATTCGGTCACTAGCTACAGTACTGTATGTTTGTCTAAGCAGCATTTCGGTCACTAGCTACAGTACTGTATGTTTGTCTAAGCAGTATTTCGGTCACTAGCTACAGTACTGTATGTTTGTCTAAGCAGTATTTCGGCTACTAGCTACAGTACTGTATGTTTGTCTAAGCAGTATTTCGGCTACTAGCTACAGTACTGTATGTTTGTCTAAGCAGTATTTCGGCTACTAGCTACAGTACTGTATGTTTGTCTAAGCAGTATTTCGGCTACTAGCTACAGTACTGTATGTTTGTCTAAGCAGTATTTCGGCTACTAGCTACAGTACTGTATGTTTGTCTAAGCAGTATTTCGGTCACTAGCTACAGTACTGTATGTTTGTCTAAGCAGTATTTCGGCTACTAGCTACAGTACTGTATGTTTGTCTAAGCAGTATTTCGGTCACTAGCTACAGTACTGTATGTTTGTCTAAGCAGTATTTCGGTCACTAGCTACAGTACTGTATGTTTGTCTAAGCAGTATTTCGGCACTAGCTACAGTACTGTATGTTTGTCTAAGCAGTATTTCGGTCACTAGCTACAGTACTGTATGTTTGTCTAAGCAGTATTTCGGCTACTAGCTACAGTACTGTATGTTTGTCTAAGCAGTATTTCGGCACTAGCTACAGTACTGTATGTTTGTCTAAGCAGTATTTCGGTCACTAGCTACAGTACTGTATGTTTGTCTAAGCAGTATTTCGGTCACTAGCTACAGTACTGTATGTTTGTCTAAGCAGTATTTCGGTCACTAGCTACAGTACTGTATGTTTGTCTAAGCAGCATTTCGGCACTAGCTACAGTACTGTATGTTTGT
The DNA here is from genome assembly GCA_021292105.1 of Anadara kagoshimensis. NCBI lineage: Eukaryota > Metazoa > Mollusca > Bivalvia > Arcoida > Arcidae > Anadara > Anadara kagoshimensis. The sequence continues at coordinate 9,751,128 of CM037867.1, read as the reverse complement.
CTAAGCAGTATTTCGGCACTAGCTACAGTACTGTATGTTTGTCTAAGCAGTATTTCGGCTACTAGCTACAGTACTGTATGTTTGTCTAAGCAGTATTTCGGCTACTAGCTACAGTACTGTATGTTTGTCTAAGCAGTATTTCGGCTACTAGCTACAGTACTGTATGTTTGTCTAAGCAGTATTTCGGCTACTAGCTACAGTACTGTATGTTTGTCTAAGCAGTATTTCGGCTACTAGCTACAGTACTGTATGTTTGTCTAAGCAGTATTTCGGTCACTAGCTACAGTACTGTATGTTTGTCTAAGCAGTATTTCGGCTACTAGCTACAGTACTGTATGTTTGTCTAAGCAGTATTTCGGTCACTAGCTACAGTACTGTATGTTTGTCTAAGCAGTATTTCGGCTACTAGCTACAGTACTGTATGTTTGTCTAAGCAGTATTTCGGCTACTAGCTACAGTACTGTATGTTTGTCTAAGCAGTATTTCGGTCACTAGCTACAGTACTGTATGTTTGTCTAAGCAGTATTTCGGTACTAGCTACAGTACTGTATGTTTGTCTAAGCAGTTTCGGCACTAGCTACAGTACTGTATGTTTGTCTAAGCAGTATTTCGGTCACTAGCTACAGTACTGTATGTTTGTCTAAGCAGTATTTCGGCTACTAGCTACAGTACTGTATGTTTGTCTAAGCAGTATTTCGGTCACTAGCTACAGTACTGTATGTTTGTCTAAGCAGTATTTCGGCTACTAGCTACAGTACTGTATGTTTGTCTAAGCAGTATTTCGGTCACTAGCTACAGTACTGTATGTTTGTCTAAGCAGTATTTCGGTCACTAGCTACAGTACTGTATGTTTGTCTAAGCAGTATTCGGTCACTAGCTACAGTACTGTATGTTTGTCTAAGCAGTATTTCGGTCACTAGCTACAGTACTGTATGTTTGTCTAAGCAGTATTTCGGTCACTAGCTACAGTACTGTATGTTTGTCTAAGCAGTATTTCGGCACTAGCTACAGTACTGTATGTTTGTCTAAGCAGTATTTCGGCTACTAGCTACAGTACTGTATGTTTGTCTAAGCAGTATTTCGGCTACTAGCTACAGTACTGTATGTTTGTCTAAGCAGTATTTCGGCTACTAGCTACAGTACTGTATGTTTGTCTAAGCAGTATTTCGGCTACTAGCTACAGTACTGTATGTTTGTCTAAGCAGTATTTCGGCTACTAGCTACAGTACTGTATGTTTGTCTAAGCAGTATTTCGGTCACTAGCTACAGTACTGTATGTTTGTCTAAGCAGTATTTCGGCTACTAGCTACAGTACTGTATGTTTGTCTAAGCAGTATTTCGGCACTAGCTACAGTACTGTATGTTTGTCTAAGCAGTATTTCGGTCACTAGCTACAGTACTGTATGTTTGTCTAAGCAGTATTTCGGCACTAGCTACAGTACTGTATGTTTGTCTAAGCAGTATTTCGGTCACTAGCTACAGTACTGTATGTTTGTCTAAGCAGTATTTCGGCTACTAGCTACAGTACTGTATGTTTGTCTAAGCAGTATTTCGCACTAGCTACAGTACTGTATGTTTGTCTAAGCAGTATTTCGGTCACTAGCTACAGTACTGTATGTTTGTCTAAGCAGTATTTCGGTCACTAGCTACAGTACTGTATGTTTGTCTAGCAATTTCGGTCACTAGCTACAGTACTGTATGTTTGTCTAAGCAGCTATTTCGGTCACTAGCTACAGTACTGTATGTTTGTCTAAGCAGTATTTCGGTCACTAGCTACAGTACTGTATGTTTGTCTAAGCAGTATTTCGGCTACTAGCTACAGTACTGTATGTTTTGTCTAAGCAGTATTTCGGCTACTAGCTACAGTACTGTATGTTTGTCTAAGCAGTATTTCGGCTACTAGCTACAGTACTGTATGTTTGTCTAAGCAGTATTTCGGCTACTAGCTACAGTACTGTATGTTTGTCTAAGCAGTATTTCGGCTACTAGCTACAGTACTGTATGTTTGTCTAAGCAGTATTTCGGTCACTAGCTACAGTACTGTATGTTTGTCTAAGCAGTATTTCGGCTACTAGCTACAGTACTGTATGTTTGTCTAAGCAGTATTTCGGTCACTAGCTACAGTACTGTATGTTTGTCTAAGCAGTATTTCGGCACTAGCTACAGTACTGTATGTTTGTCTAAGCAGTATTTCGGCACTAGCTACAGTACTGTATGTTTGTCTAAGCAGTATTTCGGCACTAGCTACAGTACTGTATGTTTGTCTAAGCAGTATTTCGGCACACTAGCTACAGTACTGTATGTTTGTCTAAGCAGTATTTCGGCTACTAGCTACAGTACTGTATGTTTGTCTAAGCAGTATTTCGGCTACTAGCTACAGTACTGTATGTTTGTCTAAGCAGTATTTCGGCTACTAGCTACAGTACTGTATGTTTGTCTAAGCAGTATTTCGGCTACTAGCTACAGTACTGTATGTTTGTCTAAGCAGTATTTCGGCCACTAGCTACAGTACTGTATGTTTGTCTAAGCAGTATTTCGGCCACTAGCTACAGTACTGTATGTTTGTCTAAGCAGTATTTCGGCTACTAGCTACAGTACTGTATGTTTGTCTAAGCAGTATTTCGGTCACTAGCTACAGTACTGTATGTTTGTCTAAGCAGTATTTCGGTACTAGCTACAGTACTGTATGTTTGTCTAAGCAGTATTTCGGTCACTAGCTACAGTACTGTATGTTTGTCTAAGCAGTATTTCGGTCACTAGCTACAGTACTGTATGTTTGTCTAAGCAGTATTTCGGTCTACTAGCTACAGTACTGTATGTTTGTCTAAGCAGTATTTCGGTCACTAGCTACAGTACTGTATGTTTGTCTAAGCAGTATTTCGGCTACTAGCTACAGTACTGTATGTTTGTCTAAGCAGTATTTGGTCTAGCTACAGTACTGTATGTTTGTCTAAGCAGTATTTCGGCACTAGCTACAGTACTGTATGTTTGTCTAAGCAGTATTTCGGCTACTAGCTACAGTACTGTATGTTTGTCTAAGCAGTATTTCGGCCACTAGCTACAGTACTGTATGTTTGTCTAAGCAGTATTTCGGCCACTAGCTACAGTACTGTATGTTTGTCTAAGCAGTATTTCGGCTACTAGCTACAGTACTGTATGTTTGTCTAAGCAGTATTTCGGCACTAGCTACAGTACTGTATGTTTGTCTAAGCAGTATTTCGGTACTAGCTACAGTACTGTATGTTTGTCTAAGCAGTATTTCGGCACTAGCTACAGTACTGTATGTTTGTCTAAGCAGTATTTCGTCACTAGCTACAGTACTGTATGTTTGTCTAAGCAGTATTTCGGCTACTAGCTACAGTACTGTATGTTTGTCTAAGCAGTATTTCGGTCACTAGCTACAGTACTGTATGTTTGTCTAAGCAGTATTTCGGCTACTAGCTACAGTACTGTATGTTTGTCTAAGCAGTATTTCGGTCACTAGCTACAGTACTGTATGTTTGTCTAAGCAGTATTTCGGCTACTAGCTACAGTACTGTATGTTTGTCTAAGCAGTATTTCGGTCACTAGCTACAGTACTGTATGTTTGTCTAAGCAGTATTTCGGTCACTAGCTACAGTACTGTATGTTTGTCTAAGCAGTATTTCGGCACTAGCTACAGTACTGTATGTTTGTCTAAGCAGTATTTCGGTCACTAGCTACAGTACTGTATGTTTGTCTAAGCAGTATTTCGGCTACTAGCTACAGTACTGTATGTTTGTCTAAGCAGTATTTCGGTCACTAGCTACAGTACTGTATGTTTGTCTAAGCAGTATTTCGGCACTAGCTACAGTACTGTATGTTTGTCTAAGCAGTATTTCGGCTCTAGCTACAGTACTGTATGTTTGTCTAAGCAGTATTTCGGTCACTAGCTACAGTACTGTATGTTTGTCTAAGCAGCATTTCGGTCACTAGCTACAGTACTGTATGTTTGTCTAAGCAGTATTTCGGTCACTAGCTACAGTACTGTATGTTTGTCTAAGCAGTATTTCGGTCTACTAGCTACAGTACTGTATGTTTGTCTAAGCAGTATTTCGGCTACTAGCTACAGTACTGTATGTTTGTCTAAGCAGTATTTCGGCTACTAGCTACAGTACTGTATGTTTGTCTAAGCAGTATTTCGGCTACTAGCTACAGTACTGTATGTTTGTCTAAGCAGTATTTCGGCTACTAGCTACAGTACTGTATGTTTGTCTAAGCAGTATTTCGGTCACTAGCTACAGTACTGTATGTTTGTCTAAGCAGTATTTCGGCTACTAGCTACAGTACTGTATGTTTGTCTAAGCAGTATTTCGGTCACTAGCTACAGTACTGTATGTTTGTCTAAGCAGTATTTCGGCTACTAGCTACAGTACTGTATGTTTGTCTAAGCAGTATTTCGGCCACTAGCTACAGTACTGTATGTTTGTCTAAGCAGCATTTCGGTCACTAGCTACAGTACTGTATGTTTGTCTAAGCAGTATTTCGGCTACTAGCTACAGTACTGTATGTTTGTCTAAGCAGTATTTCGGTCACTAGCTACAGTACTGTATGTTTGTCTAAGCAGTATTTCGGCACTAGCTACAGTACTGTATGTTTGTCTAAGCAGTATTTCGGCTACTAGCTACAGTACTGTATGTTTGTCTAAGCAGCATTTCGGTCACTAGCTACAGTACTGTATGTTTGTCTAAGCAGCATTTCGGGTCACTAGCTACAGTACTGTATGTTTGTCTAAGCAGTATTTCGGTCACTAGCTACAGTACTGTATGTTTGTCTAAGCAGTATTTCGGCTACTAGCTACAGTACTGTATGTTTGTCTAAGCAGTATTTCGGCTACTAGCTACAGTACTGTATGTTTGTCTAAGCAGTATTTCGGCTACTAGCTACAGTACTGTATGTTTGTCTAAGCAGTATTTCGGCTACTAGCTACAGTACTGTATGTTTGTCTAAGCAGTATTTCGGTCACTAGCTACAGTACTGTATGTTTGTCTAAGCAGTATTTCGGTCACTAGCTACACTACTGTATGTTTGTCTAAGCAGTATTTCGGCTACTAGCTACAGTACTGTATGTTTGTCTAAGCAGCATTTCGGCTACTAGCTACAGTACTGTATGTTTGTCTAAGCAGCATATCGGTCACTAGCTACAGTACTGTATGTTTGTCTAAGCAGTATTTCGGCTACTAGCTACAGTACTGTATGTTTGTCTAAGCAGTATTTCGGCTACTAGCTACAGTACTGTATGTTTGTCTAAGCAGCATTTCGGTCACTAGCTACAGTACTGTATGTTTGTCTAAGCAGTATTTCGGTCACTAGCTACAGTACTGTATGTTTGTCTAAGCAGTATTTCGGCTACTAGCTACAGTACTGTATGTTTGTCTAAGCAGTATTTCGGCTACTAGCTACAGTACTGTATGTTTGTCTAAGCAGTATTTCGGCTACTAGCTACAGTACTGTATGTTTGTCTAAAGTATTTCGGCTACTAGCTACAGTACTGTATGTTTGTCTAAGCAGCATTTCGGTCACTAGCTACAGTACTGTATGTTTGTCTAAGCAGCATTTCGGCCACTAGCTACAGTACTGTATGTTTGTCTAAGCAGTATTTCGGCTACTAGCTACAGTACTGTATGTTTGTCTCGGCTGACTAGAAAGTTGAGCTTCGATTCCTTTTCGTCAGCTAGGCGTTAAACTTTCAATTGACGTATCGCCGACCATGCCCACAATGTTCCGTCACTAGCCGCCATCACGGTACCAAAGTAGCATCACGGCAACTAATAACGTTCTAGTGTCAGTGGCGTCATTAAACCGCACAATTCAAGTAGAGTTTTCATTCTTTTTGCGTGTCATTCAAGCATGTCGACCCTTTGTCAGAACATAGTGGACGTGGCCGGCGATCCGTCAATTGGTCTGTACTGTATCTTAATTGGGTCATTAGACGGATTTTACGTTCTAGTCAAGATCATTTCACATAGTGGCAAGTGAATGCTATTTTGAACACCATCTAGAAGGCATATATAATATACAATTGGCGAACATGACCGAGTAGAACTGTCACCGGCTTTCTAAGTCAAGGGTTTTTGATTCGAACCTTACTCGGGACTTGGTAAATTTCTGAGATGATTTTCATTCCCTGCCTATACTAGAGATGCAAAAAGCCAATTATTAGCAGTCTTTCAGATGAAACTCAAAACCGAGGTCCCGTGTCTCAGTGCACACTAAAGACATCTATGTAGAGTTCGAAAAAGAGAAGACCTCCTGTGGCCGCTACAGAGGACGCTTACAACTACAAGTGATTGAAACAGATTGTGCAAAGTAAGAAAGTAATGTCGCAAAACTAGTAAAACCTTGAATATATTAAAATTAGTCATTTACATCAGCCATGATTTTATTTATTCAAATGGATTGGTTGATGAGAGATTTAGTTAAGTAATGGTGATTAAGGTCAAAGTCAGAAACATTTCACTTATTTCGAGACGTCACCAGCTATTGGCGAATGAGCAAAGATTTTGCCTGTGCGTTGCGTTGATGACATTATACAGCGAGGTTCATTATCGTGCCAAGTCCACCGTGACACGGGACCTCGTTTAATAATAAGTTCCAAACCTAAAGAATCTTAATTTTCATTTCGTAATATCAAGTGCTTGGCATAAGAACAGTCACTACCCACTTTCAAGCCTTGGGTCAGACCCGTCGTGGTTTGAACCCACGACCTCCCACTTACGGAACAAGCACTCTACCAACTGAGCTACCGCAGTGGATTGATTTTGAGAAGGGCGTATTCCACGATGCCGAAGACCTAGTTAGAGGGTTGAGACATGCTCCCTCAGAATTTTTAGCTCACCTGAGCCAAAGGCTCAGATGAGCTATTGCAATCTATCACCGTCCGTCGTGCGTCGTGCGTCGTCCGTCGTGCGTAAACTTTACATTTTAATCTTCTCCTCCAAAACTACTGGGCCATATTTGATGAAACTTGGTGATTATCATGCCCGGGTAACAGCCTTTCAAAATTGTGTTCGGGGTTTGGCCACGCTTAACAATTTGGACATATCCTAGTGTTAGAAAGTTTGTTAGTTCATCTGACGAATGTCTGGGCAAACCGGTTTCTTCCACCAAACTTGAACTGACCGCAAAGAGATATATGCAAAACTTTTGACTGGGGTGTTAAACACCAATTCTAATCAAGTCAATTCTTTATTATGGCTTATATCATCAAACGTCCTTATAAATGACAAGATTTACCGGTTATAAGGTCACGGGGGAATTGATTATTAATATACACGACACAGCTTAAGGTTACACCCACCCTGGACACGTTCTATTCATAAATTAAAACAGCTTATACAGTGATTTTGATTGGTGACATCTCGATATCAGTGAACTAATCTTGACTAAGCTGTAGAGAAAAAAAGATTGATTACCAACGACTACATTAAAGAACCGTCAAAAGTTTAACACTGAGCAAGTTAAAAGAAGTCCAAACTTGGCATGTCGAGCGGTCGAGATACGTATAGGTAGTATCCGACACTGACGAGCAACTGGCTGCCGGAAAGCTGCCGAGATACAGCTAAGGGCAGTCTAATATGAGCTGCCGATTTGGCACTAATTCGTTAGCTTAGTGTTAAACTTTCGACAGGTCTGTACTACATGTCCATCTGTTAACAAACTTTCTTGTAAGCAAGGTAACAGGTTGTTTAAATTTGAAACGTTAAGATCAAGTTGTACAGTAATGCGTAAGACGATACAGTTCTGTCCGAAAATTTAAAAATGAGCTAACGAAAAAACTGCCATAACTCAACCGTGGAGAGGCTAAAATACAGATAGGCAGTGGTCAAAAAGCTGCCCAAAAGATAGATAGCAGCTGTCGGTATGGAGAGGAAATGAGCTGACGATTCGGTACTAGTTAGTTAGCTTAATGTTAAACTTTCGACCGGTCTGCACTGGTACGTTTATAGTTAGGTTTATTCATCGATTCATTCACTTGAACCAACATTATACCTTAAGATAATGTGATACAGTAAATTTTATTACTTTTCCTTATTATTTAAAGACAATAATGAATTATTTAATTTCTTCATAATATATTTGTCCACATGTCGTTTAAAATAATGTTTGCATTTGGATTCTTGATTACTGAACCGAAAACTAATCCATTGCAGCGATTTTGTATCCGACGTGTTCGCAAGGAAAACACATCAAGCATGGACTAAAAAGGTAGGTACTTATTTTTTCTTTCTTTCTTCATTTTTTTTTCTTTTTTCCTTTCCTTCTTTTTTACTGAGCATGTTTAAAGACCAGTGGTGTGATGGATAGTCTTACAAAAATATTTTAACCTTACCAGAGATTACTGTATACAGTCAAACCTGTCTATAAAGTCCACCCAAGGAAACCAGTAAAAGTAGCCGTCCGTCTTGAGTTGCCGTTTTATAGGTTCGAATAGGTAATATAAATAAAAAGTAATTGGGATACATTTCAACTGGCCTTTAAAAGGAGGTAAAACTGATATAGAGGTTGTCTTAAAGGCAGGTTGGACTGTATAATTATATTCAGTGTCCATTCAAAGTCGGAAGTTTGGTAATAAATATATTATAGAATGTGCAGCTTTTTCACGGCCGTAAGTTGTCACCATAGATAACGTGTGTACATAATTGTAAAACCACTCTTACTTAAAAAAATCCAATTTGCAATACACCATCACAACAATCCGAATACTGGTGAGTTAAAAAAAGAGTGGAATTTTGTGGAATTTTCCGCAATATATCGGCATTTTGAAAGTCTCATCAACAGGATATCGCGAGATCTAGAGATATTTCAGAACAATTCATTTCGAATGAATTCGGGTTTTCCCTAAGAAATATAAAAAAATAAGATTAAGACTTAAAAAAGTTCTACTTAGTACATAAATGTAATTTGCATTTAGTATATGCTGAATTTAGAGTAAAAACCATTGTCACAGTAGTCTGCGGTGTTGTCTTAACAGCCACACCATCAGTAATATTAACGGACATTTACAATTTGGAAAAATTTTACCGTTGCTTCTTCAGTAGACAAAAATTTGAAATTGAAGTAGTCATCTAAAACTTATTTCATATACTCCTAGAGACAATATTCAAAATTATTTTTAGCATTGTATGTTCAGGGGCGTAGCTTATTATGAGACAACCGATGCAACTGCATTTTTGTTACAGAAACACGAAAAATAAAAAAAAGGATAAATAATGATTTATAGTGAACAAAAATAAAATTATTTTGAATCTGCTGAAGGAAGATAAAAGTTTGTTGTAAAAGGAATTTTATTGTCGCATTGAAAATTTAATTGTGATTGACTAGATGAACATTTTCCAGACAAATTCCTAATTTATTAGCTCAGAATTGTCTTAAATGTACCACTACAGGGTGTAAGTTATTCAATATTTGATGAAGTGATCTTTTCAACGACTGACTAAATGAAAATCTTCAATAAAACTAGGTTACCAAGTTGTTTTATTTGTTCAACCGTTCAGATGTCGCAGGAATGCACCATTTAACGCATTTTTTTCAAATTTGTCGGGGGAGCCTGTCCTATACTCTCCAAATCTCCTTTGAAGTATTCTTGCAGACTTGCGTAGCACATGCCCAACAGAAAACATGCCTTTAATGTAAATTTAAAACAACTGTATGTACAATTTAAAACAACATACCACAGTCTGTCTAGATGGTGAGTTAGAGAGAGGCGAGCTCAACTTCAATTGTAAAGCTTTTTTGGAGGGGGATGTGTATCACATTTAATGCCAGATAAAAATGGACATTTTCCGGTATAGACAATGCCTTTTTTGATAGTATTATCCCATATAACTGTGTTCTTGTTTACAAGTAAATTTTTTTAGCTCGAAATGCACTGGGTTTGCCAATTATCCAACTCTTAAGCGGCTTTGTGATCGAACAAATGGTGTTTTTCTGAGGTGGCAGATCTGATAATACTAATTCTGGAACATCTGTTTGTTGAATAGGCCATGATCTCATTGTCAAAATACCTATCAAGGGTCAAAGAACTCTTGTCCATCCGAAAAACGTTGGAATTGTAAAATATAAACCGGATAATCCAACCCTTTCCGGATCGGCAGATTGCTTATATGTGTTTACAATTTTCCGGTTTCCAATCGTTCATTTGGTTAGAACATAGTTTAACATAAATTCGGTTTTGATAAATGGACTTTGTTTTCAATATTTGTTTATAAATAGACCTTGTGGCTCACGATAAACACAGATTAAGGTTATAAATAAACAATGAATCTGAATCAATCAAAACTCTTGTTAACAGACAGATAGTCAATGAATACAACATAGAACAATTTCAACCACAACATCTTGTACAGGATTAATATAATCCTCTTTACAATAGAGACCTGTCCAAAATTTAACAATGAGATAACAAAATATTGCCGAATCGTAATCGCATCACTGTTCCTTGTTTACCATATCTCTATAGCTTTATGGCAGATGCTATCTATCTCTGGACAGTTTTCGACAGCTGTTATTTACAAGTCTATCTAAACGCAGCTTTTCGACAACTGTTAACTACATCTTAGCAGCTTTTTTCAGTTGTTATACTCACGTCTATCTCTCGGCTGCTTTTTTATACCCCCGCTTAAAAAGTTGGGGGTATATAGTGATAGGGGTGTCCGTCCTTCCGTTACACCTTAGGGTACCTATCTCTTATCCGCAACTCCTCCTAAACCTTTCAATGGATTTTCATTAAAATTTCACACAATCTTTGTGATATAATGTAGATGTGCGCCTTCTATTTAAAAATTTTATCCGATGGATTTTTTAATGTAGGGGAGCGAGGGGGGGGGGGGTATTTTTTGTGTGCTTGTGGCTCACAGTTTCTCTAGTTGGAAGCTGTTATCTCTACAGCTTTTCGGCAGATGCTATCTACATCTTGGCATCCTATCGTCAGCTGTTATCTTCACGTCTATCTCTCGGCTGCTTATTGGAAGCTGTTATTTTTGGCAACTCAGTGCTATCTACATCTTGGCAGCTTTTTGTCAGTTGTTATCCTCACGTCTTGGCAGCTTTTTGTCAGCTCTTATCCTCACGTCTTGGCAGCTTTTTGTCAGCTGTTATCCTCATGTCTTGGCAGTTTTTTGTCAGCTGTTATCCTCACGTCTTGGCAGTTTTTTGTCAGCTGTTATCCTCATCTCTTGGTAGCTTTTTGTCAGCTGTTATCCTCACGTCTTGGCAGTTTTTTGTCAGCTGTTATCCTCATCTCTTGGTAGCTTTTTGTCAGCTGTTATCCTCACGTCTTGGCAGCTTTTTGTCAGCCGTTATCCTCATGTCTTGGCAGCTTTTTCTCAGCTGTTATCCTCATGTCTTGGCAGCTTTTTGTCAGCTGTTATCCTCACGTCTTGGCAGCTTTTTGTCAGCTCTTATCCTCATGTCTTGGCAGCTTTTTGTCAGCTGTTATCCTCACGTCTTGGCAGCTTTTTGTCAGCTGTTATCCTCACGTCTTGGTAGCTTTTTGTCAGCTGTTATCTATATCTCTTGACAGCTCTTTTGACAGCCGCTGTCTATCGCGGGGTTTTTGGGCACTGGTTAGCCATTTATGTTGGCGAATTCCGACTCTGTTTCATTAGCTTTAGTGTTAAACTTTCGACAGGACTGTACTGTGTGTTTACGATATCAAATCTGATCAGTGCTTTGTTCGATTGCGATTTCTGATTTATACCAACAAAATAAAATTCAATTAATAATGTTAAGAAAAATGGTTCCGAAAGAAGAATTTTAACTGTTCAAAGGTAAGGCAGACAGACATAACCATATATGTGTATACAGTCCGTTCCTTGGAGCCTAGATTTTAAGCTCCAGTTTCACAACCTCATTACTAAAAATTCCCTTAACGTAAATTTTGCAAATTGGATATTTTAATATTTCATATATATATATATATATATATATATATATATATATATATATATATATTAGAATATTCAGGAGTTTAAAAAAAGTTTTTTCTTTTTTTCCTTTTTTTTTTTTTTTGAAGATCACTATAAGCTTTTAAAATCTCTATTAGTTTTGTCAAAAATGTTTATTCTTAGTTCTATTCTAAAACAGATTGCCAAAATTTTCTAGATTTAAGATAAGAACAATCTTACTTTAAAAATGATTGTAAAATTGGGGCCAAGTCTCGGGTGGATTTTCTTTTTCTTTTTTTCTTCTTCTTTTTTCTTTATTTTTCTTTCATTTTTATTTTTTTATTTGCTTTGGTAGATTAATTTATTTTTTTAACAAGCACCCGGTTTCATTTCCCCGGTGGAAAGCTAAAATTTTCAAAGTCTGCTTTGTTTTGGGATTGTGATTTAGACATGATGTGGTATCTTTGTTTTTAATTCATTCCTTTAAGGCCGATTTTAACCAGAACTTTTACCATTGACTTATTATTTGAAAAAAAAGTTTTTCTTTAAAACTTTCATGAGATATTCAGATGAGCACAATACCTATAAAAATGTATTTCCAGCATGAAAAAAATACTGATATATGCGTTCAAATTTCAAAAGTGTTTCAGTTGTGGAATTGCTCGACTTTTCAAATTCTAGTTGTCCAAGGTTCCGTTAGGTCAACAAATTCGTTAGTAAAATTTATATTTTACATATATAAGCGAACGCTTTAAAGTTATTTTGAAAAATTAATGCAAAGAACTTAAAGTTATTTGGAAAAATTAGTGCAAAAAATTACTAATTTTAATTAAATTAACTTTTATCAGTAGTGAAACACAAGGCTTAACTGACGTCCATGTTTACGGATTATAGCCTTTCATCGACTAGGTTCGAATTTCTTTTGCGCATGCCCTGATTGAAAAAGGTTTCTCAGTACGATTGTCGGAGGTCGGTGGCGTTTTATAGAACTTACCGATGTACAAGAGTTCTGACTTAGGACAAGAAACACCTTTACTCCACTCTATGGTGGAAACATTGTAAATCTAACACTTAAAAATGGTTCAAGATAACCTTGAAATTTAGGGACTTTTATTTCAGAATTTATGACATTTGTCATATTTCTAAATTCGGGTACTATATAATGCTAGGTATAGTGTATACTTAAAACAATTGCCATTGGGGTTGTTTGTTTTGTTCAACACGCTGTGTCTTGGAGAAAACAGGTTCCTTTCGAAGACTGCAAATAACTTCTAGAATTTTCTCTTATATATTTAGTATTTTTTTAATTTTTACTGATGTATTTATTATTATTATTTTATTGCATTTTTTCATATAAGGACTGACTTGGACTTAATTCGTTTAATATCGCATTAATAGGTGATAGTATGCAAGTGAAATATGTCTTTATTCTTTTTTTTTTTTTTTTTTAAATAAGGATTGATAGAGTTTTTTTGCAATAAAATATCTAATCTAATTTACTTTAAAAATTATCATTTCAGAAACCTTCTAGTTTGTTACGGTTTATGGCTTGGAGAGTAGTATGCAAGTTTTAGATTTAGCCTTCAGAAAATCCAGAATGGGAAGACGATTCAGATTTATCTCTATAATATTATGCGTTAGTGTATTAACTTTTTATCTATTTGGTAAGTATTCTGGGGTTTCTCTTTCGTCTTCCCAACAGTGACTTTGGTGGCCGAGTGGTCTAAAGCATACAAGCACCGTCAAGGATCGAGTCCATGAGCACAGCCTGTGTAAGAAACTTTGTCAGTTCGCAAGGCGAAGATCATTCATTTTTCGGACAACCTTTTTTCGTCTACCATCCCAGACCGATCACCCCGGTTTCAATAAAATAATCTTGACATTAATAATCCATCTTTCTTTTTTTGATATATAACTTTTTGTATTGTGGGTTTGAGTTATCAAACGAAAAATGTTTTTTTAAAAAAAAAAAAAAAAAAAGAACCAACAAAAACCTGATATTTTGCTTAGCTATAGAACGAAAACGCATTAGTTTGCATTGAAGATCTTATTGTTACCAGATAAATACCTCAATATTATAAATTGTGAGTTTGCTTTTTCTCTATGCCGATATAAATATACATATTTTAGGCCAGTAAAACGGGGCGTATGATGATATGGCGTTGTCCGTCCGCCCGTCTGTACATTAACATTTTTCTCGTCCGTTCCATATCTTCGATGAGGATATCTACTTCAAACTTATTCCAAACATGTATTGTGGGAAGGAAGTATGTCGCGTATAAAATTAGGTCCGAGTAAAGGTCAAGATCACAGGTTGAGTTCATAGGTCAAACCAGGACATAATGTAGAAAAAACAAGAACTTTTTTATTTTTCATTTAATTTCTTCAAAATTTTGTATTGCTTTACAAAAAGAAACAATGTCACCTTTCTAATTATTTATTTATACATTGTAGGACAGGGTGTGTTAAAACAAGATATATTTAGCCAGATGGATAGGTCAAGTGAAGAAGGTAATACATTCAAATTGAAGTTCGTCAATAATTTATCAGACCCCGATTTTATAATCATTCCTCAGCTAAGATTACCTTAACTTAAATTTTGCAGATTTTGGTAAAATTTTTGGAACTACTAATTATAATTACAAAACATAATTACAAATGTTAAAAATGTAAATTAAAAACAAACATACTAATCCATGTCCGAATCACAATGCCGAAGCAAAGTAAAAATTTGGAACTGACAAGTTAGGTTAGACACGTGAACTTCCACCAGGGAAGTGAGGCCGGATGCTCCGGAAGGGTAAGCACCTTCTGTTTAGCTAGCTACACCCGCCATGCGTGTAATCATAATTGTGTGAAAGGAACATGGAACTATGAGACGTCAAATATATCTAGGGCAATCCTGGACACAGAGACATCAGAAGAGATCTTCAAAATGACACCTTACATTCCTGGATATCTTAAACCTAAAACTTTAAAGATTTGAAACTGTATCAGATTTAAGTTAAGAAAAAGTCTTAATTAAGGAATATGGAATGGTTGCGAAATTAGGGACATGGGGACAGAACTTTGTTTTTTGTATTATTTGTTACACGCGTAAAGGGTGTAGCTAGCTAATAGGGCCGTAACTAGGATTGATTTGTGGGCGAGGCAAGCCGAACGCGCCAAAGGCGCGTCGAGCTAGGGGGGTTCGGAAAATTTTGATATTTTTGACACAAAATCCTGCCATTTCCTTCAGTTTAAATGCAAAATTTTCTTCGAAAAATGTACAACATTTTGATTACGTCGTTGGCCCTTATATATTTAATGAGTCACTGGATTAACAACCCCCATGAAAACCGGAAATGGTAATCTTTCAGAAATTATTATGGTTCATATTAAATAATTCTGTAAAGCAGAAAGACAGACAGACAGACAGTCGGATGCAGCAAAAACTATATAACCTGTTCTTTATGCTGTATATTCTAATTTACTACATAAAATAACATTAATCCAAAGTTAAATCTGAATTTATTACATGTCATAATTGACATAAATATCAGACTAGTCTAATTGTTCAAATGCAAGTGGGATCTTGCGAGTTCCTGTGCCGTCCCATAACTAAGAATTTTCTTTGGAGAAACATTTCCAATGCCATCATCATGATGGATGTGCATGGCAAGATTACAGATTATAGTTCATAGCGGGCAAGAAAAACCCGTTAAAATTGTAGTTTTACCTGTTAAGCTTCGTCAACAAAGATTTACAAATTAACAAACTAATAGGTTTTTATCAGTAATTTGGATTTAATAACCCATAATTCGGAAAAATCCTGAACGAGGCAACTGCCTCGTCTGCCTCTGTAGTAGTTACGACCCTGGCTAAACAAGAGATGTTTACCTTTTTAAAGCGAAATATCATTTGGACTTTTGGCATGAATTTGTATGTGTTCCAATGGCATTATTGTTAGCACTGTGTTGCAAGTGAAATTATGTGATATTGCTTTCAGAGTTGGTTGGATAAATGATATTTGACCTCGTATCAGCAATGTTGTTGCTAATGGCGACAAGACATTTTGTTCTTACTAGTCTCAAACAATAATATAAACTCGTTTTTGCGGGATTTGTGCAAGATTGTTTTTATGTGTTTAGGGTGTCAAGGGTCCTACGGAAGAGAATTTAAAATCGTTTTCCCGTGTGACGTTAAAGAACCCTTGCTGCACATTGCTCTGAGCATACTGCAAAGGTAAACAATTCTACCACTTCACATATAGCTGGTGACGTCTTGCTGTAAGTAAAACCAAATTTAATAAAGTGGACGAGCATCTGAAAACAGTCTGAACCATTTACTAGAGGTATCCAACAAGAAAACCCCTTAACATTGAAGATGGCAATTTTTGATTGTGTTTTTATATCATTGATAAGTATTTTTCACTCATTGGGGGAAAATATTAGTAAAATTAAAAACTAATCCCGCATTAAGTCTAGCTCCTATATCTAACCTTGGATAGTTATTTTCATTTCAGAGACTAGAAGATATATAACAACTACCATAGCTGAATACATTCACGAACAACATAACAGCCTTAAATATGGTAAAGAAATCTTCTATCTTTTTATTATACGATTTAATCTGTTGGCTTGTGTAAGTGTCCGGTCATAAACGTCAACACACACAAACGCGCGCGCGCGCACGCACGCACGCAAGCACAACACACACATACACACACGCTGTGATATTTATATTTTCTTGAAACTATATTTATAGACAAAGAACAGGAAGCTATTGTTCCCAGTTATTTACAGAGCTCAAGTTTAAAGTCGACTCCATTCACAGAAACAGGTAATACTTGTCTACTTCATACCTTTTCTAAAGTAAAACTCTCTCTCCCCTCTCTTTCTCTGAAAACAATTCGTTCTAATTTACTCGATTTTCTTGAATCTAATTTCTCAAGGACTTTTCTAACTTAACTTTATGAAGACCCTCAATTCCTTTTGACCGCTTTCACAATATTGTTGAAACACATATGATGTCTCTGTATTTCAATTTATCCTTGATAAATATGACGTCCCATGGTTCCATGTTTCTTTCATTCTTAATTTTAAGTTTACACGTGGTATGTATGGTCACATGTAGCTAGACAGAAGGTGCTTCCTCTTTTGAAGCACCCAACCTCACTTTCCTGGTTAAAATTTGTGTGTTGAACTTAATTTGTAAGTTTTCGTGTTTTTACTTTGCTTTATGAATTGTGATTTGGACATAGACTGGTGTGTTTGTTTACTCTATGGTCTATAATTTCTGCTATAACAAACTTTATTTACCAGATATATTCTTACAGGTGTCCAGAATGTCATCCAAGTTACAGACATAACAACAACAACTACGGCTAAAACCGGTATGTCAACATGTCAAGCTCAAATTGTTTATTCTTCTTTGTTTTTTGTTTTAAATCTATGCAAAGAAATTTATAGAAATAATAACAATAACATTATTTCTTTCACTACCGGGACATTGAACAACGGAGCAGACTGGATGCAAATAAATTGTTGACTCGTGGATATAGCAGCCTAGGCTTATCAAGTCCCTCAAAAAGTTTTATGGCCGTCATCACAGTATTGTTGATAAGTTTGATGTCTCTGCGTCCAGGATTGCCCTGGATATGATTTGACGTCCCATAGTTACAGGTTTACATGTTCCTTTCACACAGTTTTGATTACATGGTGTGTGCAGCTAGCTAAACATGAGGTTCTAACCCTTCCGGAGCACCCGGCCTCACTTCCCTGGTGGAAGTTCACGTGTCTAACCTGGCTTGTCAGTTCCAAAGTTTTTACTTTGCTTCTGAATTGTGATTCGGACATAAATTAGTATGTTTGTTTTTGATTATATGCCAAAATATTCCGCAAGCTTAACGTTAGATGACATATGCACGACCCGAAGGGAACATGGAGCATGAAAGAAACAATGTTATTATATAAATAGTACCCATAATAAACATAAACATACGTGTGTTGTACATGTGATTTAACCAGGAGGACTGATTCCATCTTTGATGATACTGTCATATGCTGATTTTGAATTTTTATTAAGATAATGCATTCAAAATCAGCACATGACAATACTAATAAATTAACATAAGTTGTTTAAAACGGACACAAATATTTGAAGCAAATAACCTGTAGAATCTGCGGTACTACAATAAGAAAAAGGAATATATTTCGTTCACACGTTAAATAATTACATATATAATGGTATCATTCCAAATTTCATCCGGACATAAATTAAAGTCTTTATCCCTACCTATGTTTTACAACGTCCTTTCTATTTGTTATATGTGACTGGCTGTCCTAAATTTACTTACAATAATGTTATATACACAACATACATTCAGAGAGTCTCTAAAAGATTGTTGATGGATCAGAATGAGCATAAATAAATACTTTAAATCCGATACACACCTTGATTTTGAACGTTTATCTGGTGGATTTCCAAAATTTTGGTTCGCGCACTATTGACAAGGAATTTTATTCTGAAACGGTCGTCTGGTGTTGGAAATTAAAACGGGTTTAGTTATTGTAACAATTGTCATTATGGAATCTTCAATGCAAAAGGTTCTATAAAATTATTTTTAGACGAGATATATAGATAAAAAATAAGCCAAATTAAATAAGTAACTTTTCTTCTGCTGTTTGACTGGGGATGCTAATTGGATGGACATACGTAGCTAGCTAGAAAGAGGAGCTTATCCTCCCGATTACACTTCCCTGGTTTTTGCTTTGCTTTTGGGTCGTAATTTTGGACATGGAAATTATATTTGAAATAGAGCTGTATGTGCTAGAACAAATATGACTTAATACTTTCAAAGATAATTATTACAAAAATAACAGAAAAATGTATTGCTTCAATTTTAGTAGCAGTTTTAAAATTATATATTACTTACTCTTTATCCAAATTTACCCTGGCAATATTTGACGTTCTAGTCCCTGTTAATTTGATTCTCAAATTTGATGAAACACGTGGTGGATGTAGCTAGCTGGACTGGAAGTGTTATCTGTCTGGAACGCCTGGTCTCCCATGGCTGGTTGAAGTTCATCCATTTGACTTATTTTGCCTATTTTTAAAGAATTTAATTTTGGGATTGTGATTTGGGCATGCACTGTACTGGTATTTTATGTTTGATATCAGTCGAGAACATTTAGCGTAATATTGTTATGTTAATATTTAACCTTTAAACTGTCTAGAAATGGCGTTTATAGTGCTATAACTTCCATTGCCGTGCAAAGCAAACCGAATAACGAGCGCTAGCGCGTTATGACTAGTTTGCTTTGCACGGCAATGGAAGTTATAGCACTATAAACGCCACTTCTAGACAGTTCAATGGTTATATTTACATTTCGCATTTTTTGAAAATCTTATTTTTGTTTTTGAATTCTGAAATAAATTTGAAACACTGTCGTGTACGACATGCAATTCCAATTCCTGGAACAGCCTATCAATGACGTCACGAGCATAGGTGTCAGCAAGAAATGGGTGACGTCACATTAGCAAATGTAATTATAGTCCTATAACTTCATTTGATCTAAAACAGAGTTTAATACAATCAAACATCATAAATGTAAATATTTATTGATAGAACCTTCATCTTTATTAGTTACAGAATCAATGAGCACACCGTTGCTACTGGTAACATATCTGAGAAGTGGCTCCACTCTGACAGCGGACATTATAGCACAATCTGATGACGTATTTTACATTTACGAGCCTCTCCATTCGTTCCCACAACAGATATATTATACCAATCAACAGATATGTAATATATCGACGGGAGACTGCAGGTTTGTACCCATTGAAAATAACAATTAATCAAAATTACACATGTGGCGGGTGTTGCTAGCTAAATAGCAGGTGCTTACCCTTCCGGAACAACCGGTCTCTCTTCCTCGGTGGAAGTTCACTTGCTTAACCAAATTGTCAGTTTCAAAGTTTTAAGTTTGCCTCTGAGAATTTGGAAATTTTTTCTTTGCATTGTGATTATGATTTAAACAAGGATTGGTATATTTGTTTTTGATAACTCAGTATATGTTTACTAGAGCTACTGTATTTCCATTACTTGTGTGGGTCATGTGTATAATTGACTATTTGTTTTTTTGACGTTGTTTTATTTAGATAAAACCGTTTAAGTTTAATTTATATTCCAATCATATATGTATTCTATAGTCATTACATAATTACAATGTCGATACACAGTATATTTTAAAATAAGGGTAGTTTTAAAAAAACTGAGAACGTGTGGTTAAATAAAAGCAAACAGCAAATTTTTTCCTAGTAAATAATTTCAAGAACACACTTATAAATGAAACTACGAGAACTAATTTATTAATCTCTATGAATTACTCTATGAACAACTTCATGTATGCATGTGAAGTGCGAGTGTATTTTATGGTCTGCCTTGTACCAGCGCGCACTCAGGGCGACTTTATAATGCTAGTTCACCAAGTCACAGACAAACGTACCCCTCCCCAGTAACATTATACTGACATCGGGTAAACTTGTAAAGGCCAAAGGCAAGGACAAATCCATTTGCGACACAAATATACTCATTTCAAAGAAAGAAAATACTAGAGGATTTATTAAAAGAAATCCATGTTGAAAGAATAAACTGTTAAAATGTGGTTCATGTAATTAGTGAGTTGAATACGTTGAATTAGGTTTTTTTTCATTTTAGTTATGTAATATCTTATATAATTATTTTAAAACAGGAATCCTGAAACAGAATTGGAAGATCCTAATCTGATAAAAATGACTTTATTTAACATTTTAACATGTCAGTTCAAAAACCTTACACAAAGAATATATTTTGACATGAGGTTCCATGCCAAAAGAAGCAAAGCGTTGACCCAGTATGACGAGTGTAGGAAAAGCCGAAGGCAAAAGACTTGCATTGATGAGCTTGAGAAATTATGTCACAAAAAACCAATTAAATCCGTGAAAGAAATCAAAATTACAATGGATATAGTTAACTGGCTGATGGGCGTTATACCAAATCTGAAGATAATTCATTTACTAAGAGATCCACGTGGGATGTTAGCGTCACAAAAGACCGGGCGTTTTATCATAAACAATGTGTCAATGGTTGCTAGGGCTGCATGTAGTCGATTAAAAAATGATGTTTTAATCACCCATAAAATGAGTAAAATATACCCAGGAAGGATAAAACAGATTTTATACGAAGCCATAGCAGAAAATCCAGTTCCTTCTACAAAACAATTATATGATTTTTTAGGCTTGACAGTTAATCAGGATATAACAAATTATGTTTTAAATATAACGAAATCTGGGAATGAAAATAACGGGTATTATAATGTGGTGAGAGGTGACTCGGCAAAGACTGCATACAGATGGAGAAGCAATTCAAGGTGGCGTCAAGTACAGCAGATAGACGCAGAATGTCGGGATTTTTACGAATTGACTGGTTTTAAACCTTTTGAAAATGAACTTAATTACAAAGATAAATCATTTAAAACACGGGTTTCCAATGATACTGTGAATTAAATTACATTTAAATTGCATATTAAGTTTGTTAAAATCAAATTGTGAATTTTAGTCAAATACCTTTCACAGATTGCCAATTATATTTCTTTATATAAAAAGTTTCAAAATTATCCTGAATATATTTGACGTCTAATGATTCAATTGCCCAATCCTTAAGTCAGATTTTTCAATTTTACACATTATGGGTATGGAAGGTGACACCTGTTCTTACTCCATGGTGATAAACTTAATTTACCAGTTGTTTTAAGTACTTCCGAAGGGCTCTAGAACTCCATTATGGTTCGGAAGAATTGATTTCTACATATGCATTGAATATGTTCCGTTAATAAAATCACATGCTTTCATTAACCAATCAAATTACAGAGGTGATTCATGTGATTAAAAAATCAGAAACAAACATACCAATCAATGTCTGAATCAGAATCCAAAAGCAAAGTAAAAACTTTAAAACGGACAACTTAGGTTAAACACGTCGGAACTTCCACCAGAGAAATGAGGTTGGGTGCTCCGCTCCGGGAGGGTAAGTACTTCCTGTTTAGCTAGCTACACCCGCCACGTGTGTGATTAAAATTGTGTGAAAGGTATATCAAAGGCAATTCTGGACACAAAGACATCAAACCTATCATTAATCTGTGATGACGGCCAAAAAAATTGTTGAGGGCCTTGATAAGCCTAGGCTTGCAATATCCCTGGATTAACAATTTATTCGCAAGTAGCCTGCTTCGTTGAACAAAGTCCCATAATGGGAACAAGCTCTACCATAGTGTATTAATTGGAAATGAAATGCACCATAAGCAGAAAATCAGAAATGTTGCTGCATAGAAAAAGGAAAGCTGACGTTTTTCTCAACAAATAACAAGAATAATTATAATATCATTGTACTTTAAAACTTTAATGTATATATAACATAACAAAATAAATTAATAAATAAATTAACGAGCTTAAAACGTATATGGCATTGCTTAAAATCGTGTATAAATGTATGTGTTTTACATAATTATATAGAGTTAAACAATCCTATTATCTAAAATAGCAAATGTGTCTTTGCAAAAAATTACAACAATTATAAACCGACAATACCTATATATGTATAAAATCTATTTTTGTATAGCTGAACTTCAAAAAAAATCATAGAATAGGAATAGGTACAAAGCATATCTTATATAAGTGCATGTTGTTTTTACATCGGAAACACCACAATATGTATTACATATGTGTACATGTCAAGAAAGCAAAGGGTGAGAGGTACAACTTTCAGATACAAAAAACAAAAGAGACCAAATTATGTTCAGAACAAAGTCTACTTCTGTCAGCATCTTGAGTGAGATTTTATAGATTTCCAATATGAATTCCTAGCATGGAAGCTTATGTGGGTATGTATTTGTGGAAAACTAGCTTGAGCTTGAAAAATGAGTCTTGCTAAAGACATTCACTGAAAGATACTGGGAATATCCAGAAAGGTTAAAAATATCAAAATCTGTATAAATCAAATTTTTTTAAAAGATAATACAAAAGACAAAATAAAAGTGGTGAATCAAATAAAATTAATACTACCAAGCCAAACAGAAAACAAGATTTGATATTGTGAGGGGTACAATAAAAGTATGGTTTTGATATTGTAAGGGGCACAGTAAAAGAAAGATGTTTTATTTTAAAATTTGTGAGGGACGCTTGGTTCTCAGATTGTGAGCGACACAAACACAAGGCTCTCACAATATCCCCAAAATTTACTTTGGTATAACAAGTAGATCAGATGTTGGAAGGTAAAATAAAAAAAAACACATTTGTTGCAAGAATGTAAACACCATTTCCATCCTTCTTGGTTTTCTCTATGGCTATAAATAATATGGCATTTTGGAGTAATAGATCTTAATCGTATGTTTATGACCTCTCATAAGTTGGCATTCAAAACTACTTTCATCTCAACAGTACAAGTCTTCATATCTCACAGGATTAGGAAAACAATATTCAATATAATTATAGAATTTTTCATGAAACATTAAAAGATTAAACAGACAACAATGAAACAATATGAATTAAAAATTATAAAAATCTTCAAAACAAATAAACAAACATAAAATGAAATAAAAAAATAAGGTATCAAGCATTTTCAGAAAAAAAGTAAAGTAAAACCCCATTATAATGCCCCTCGATAATTTTGCCACCTCGCTTATCGCCACACTATTTTGAAGTCCCAAAATCCATTTTGTTTAAGTTTTTCTTTATGGGTCTCCCTCGATTTATTGCCAAACCCCTTTATAACGCCAAAATTTGACTAAACAAATGGTGGCAATGAATTGAGGTTTTACTGTACTCTTATAATTGTTATTCTCAAAGAGACACTAACATTAAATTTAATGACCATAATTCCACAATCATTTCTTAATTGTTACTAAACCTGTTTTAATTTGCAGCACAAGACAGCCATCAAGAATAAAATTTCTCATCACAAGTGCGAATAAAATTTCTCATCACAAGTGCTCAGACCAAAATTGTGGAAATGCAAACTAACGATTTTCCTCAATGTAAACCTGTAACTGTGATCTTAAGTTTTCATTATATTCAGGAATTCCATGTGTCACTTAGAGGATCCTTTTCATCACATTGTATTCAGGAATTTCAGGTGTCACCTGGAAGATTATTTTAAACACAATATGTTCAGGAATTCCAGGTGTCACTTGGAGGATTATTTTTAAAGTATTGTATCTGCATTCTGGAGTTGTTGATGGTTTTACCTGTAGGACCATAAACGACTGCCAATATTGGTTAAAATTAAGTTAAGGGATAGTTATGAAAAAGAGACAATATTTTCAGGGATTCTTAAATAAATAATAAATCATTTCTTAAAAAATATTGTAGCACCAACATCATTAAAAAATTATAAAATTGAGCTAAAAACTTAAAATAACATAATTAATACATTTATTTAGCCTTTCATGTTCCTATGGTCCATACATCTGACCTTCTGTTGATAGAACAAGATTTATTTTCTAGGGGTGTCATGATACGCCCATAGTGGCCATGATATATTGCTATTTAAGAAGAGTCAACATATCTCAATATGTACCACAATATATTTCCTTTAAAAATCTTTTGTTTCTATATTTTATCATGAGTAAACTATAATTCATATTGTTGCTCTAACATGTGTTTACTTGGCAACATCACATGCACACTAATGCATATATGATTTACCATGCTCATGTCACAGACTAAAACAGGTAAATAAGAATGAATTGAATTATTTGTAAATTTATGTTAAAAAAAGACAAGAAAATGTGGATAAAACTACTGATTTTCAAAAGCTGTGAAAATATCGTTAAATACCATTACGGGGCAATTGAATCATGATACAAATTAAAATCGCAATATATCAGTATATCATGATACCCCTTTACAGGTGCATATCATAGACCACTGGTCTAACCATCCTAAGCATAAAAATAACAACAGGAGACAAAATAATAAAGAAATAATGATAAAACAAACAAACAAGGAAGCACTAGAATGTACAAGATATTGATATTATTATCAAAATTATCATTTGAATATTTGAGTTGATGCTATTTTGTATTATAAAACTTGGATTAAGTTTATCACTTAACATTGAGATTCTACAAGTTTCGTCTCATGAATATGTAAATTGTGTTATACATTTTCTACTATAAAATAATGTAAAAAAAACAAAACAAAACAAAAACAAAAAACCACCCACTTCCCAAATTATCATGATTATAACATGTTCAGTAACAGTTTACAATTTTTGCATTATGAAAGAGATAATAATCATGAGAGATATTGACTATATGTTTCTAAAAAAATTATAGAGAACGCTTGCTTGTTCAGCACAGCTTTGCAAATCTCTGTGTGACTGTGTGACAAATTCTGATCAAAGCAAAACATGCCATCTTTTTCCAATATCTTTACAAAATTTGGCTATCATAATTGCTGATTTTTTAATTAAAAATTCCAGACACTCTCCAAGAATTACAGGTAAGCATGGAAATATAATGTTACACTTTAAACTGTGAATTGTATTGTGTTGTAATTCTTGTAGAATTTGAGGTATTTAAAAAATAACATCAATTACATTAGCTAAGCTTTGCCAAAAGTTGCAACAAAAATTCTCTGTTGTGCAATTTGCTTTGACTAGATGTTTGTAAAACTTTTGTCAAAAATGGATAAAAAATGTGAATTATCAATCCACTAACACAACCTTGGCTGAGAAACTCAGTACTGCTAGGCGTTACAAAACTTTATGCCTATACATTATATAGGAGTTAAGTATTTGAACCTTTAAGATACACTCAAGTTACTATAGATTACTGTCACATTTCACCTGTTGGCAATTAAGCCTCATTTCACAAATTATGTTAAAAATAAAATTCCCAATAGAAATACAATTATCTCCATTTCTTCAGATGTTTTGTAATGATATATTGTAATAGTCGATCGCCGGCATGTTTTGCAATTTGGCTTAAGCATTTTAATTTTCACGATTCTTGGAATATTCGTGTGATATACAAAATCATGACAAAGAGTACTAAGTTTTATGAAATAATGTGTTAATAAATCTCTCGAGATAAAAAAAGTAATCTACAGTAACCAGTCCTGGATTACTGGTGACAACAGCTGTGACAAGTGCTCTTTTTCCAATCATTGCATTAAGCACAAACTTGATCTGGATTCATTCCGTTGCTTGTATAGATAATTAAGCTTTAAAATAACATTAAGCAGGGATAATATAATATACCTTTCTCCACAGAAGCTAAAGCTTAACTAAACAACACCTAAAACAATCTGTCAGTCAGGATGTCAGATCTCGGAATTTGGACCTGACTAGCTCCACATGTGTTATTAAGTCACATATTGCACATTTTGTCCATTTTGCAGTCGTTCACTTCTTTACAACATCATATGTGCTGTAAGACCTGGAAATTGAAATAATAAAAATACATCATTATCGTGATTATATGTACACAATTCAGTGTTTCTATTTAGAGAAGTAAATTCAGTGAATTAGAATCCCCAGCCAGCAGGTTCTTTTTGGTGATTTGCACTTAAGTTCATAGGGCAATAACTCCTAAAAAAAGAGCAAACCCACTTGGTTTAAGGATATGCCCATCTCCTATCATTGTTGATGCTTTGCTCCAAGTTTCATGAAATAGTAAAATTTGAAACAGCTTCATAGTTTTGGAGAATTTTCGCTGACAAGAATTTCAAATGAATGGACAGACAGATGGGAGGACAGACATGACAGAAGGAAGGACAGATTGAAACACAAATTTAATATCCCCTCTTTCTTTGAAAGGCAGAGGAAATAAATGATCTTCTTCATTATATGAAGTAACTCAGTTGGTTAAGGGCTTTTCTCATACCTTAAGTTGTTAATTGAAAAAAAAAAATTATTATTTCCACAAACTTAGATAAAAATAGAAATGAACATGAAAATTTTTAGATTTATAGAACCCAAGTAAAGAAGTACATTGTTAAAAAAATTGACATCAATGAACTTTTGCAGGATGTAGACTGGATTTCCAATCTTAGTTTTAAATACTTTTGTTTTGAATAATTTGGTGTCTTCAGTTTAAAGCTAGTGCAAATGAAAGGAAATTCATATAAAATGCAATAGGTTGGGTAGAGTGCATGCTCCATAAGTGGGAGGTTGTGGGTTACAACCTGGACTGGGTCTGACCAAAGACTTGAAAGTGGGTAGTGACTGTTCTTTCGCCAAGCACTTGGCATTACAGATGGAAGTCACAGTTCTTTTGGATGGGAACTTAAAACAAAGGAGGTCCCGTGTCATGGTAGGCATGGCCAGGCAAAGAACCTTGCTGTATAATGCCATTTAGCACAAGGCACATAAAAAACTAAATCCTTTTTCTCACTTTTTCACTGTAAATCAACTCAATTTTGTTAAAAGTTCTTAATTAGCCAATGGCAGTGCACATCTGAAGATTTCATAGTAATCACCAACAGGAACATAAAAATTGTCACGGTAAGCATCTCACGATAAAGAACCCTGCTGTATAATGCCATTAACATAAAATGCACATAAAAAACTAACTCCTTTTTTCAATTTTTCACTTTAATTCAACTCAAATTTATTAGAAATTATGCTTAATTAGCAAATGTCAATGCAAATCTGAAGATTTCATAGTTGTCAATAAAACAGAAACATCAAAACTGTGCTGCCTTAAGTATGTAAAGTGTGTGCTAACAGATCCCACTTTGGGCAATTCCTAAAGTGTGAGAAAGTGTGGTTCCTAAGTGATGGCTGGATGATGTAAAGTGTGTGCTAACAGATCCCACTTGGGACAAATCCTAAAGTGTGAGAAAGTGAGTTAGTTCACTGTGCACTCTTGTTTCCGCTACTATTACATAAGTGAAAGAATCTTGACAGGGAAGCTTAAAACTCCTTCACTCCACTCCCATTAAAACTGAAAGTGGTAAAATATTTATATTCTTATAATTATTTGTTTCATTTTTGTTCACCATTTTTTTTATTTCAATACATTACAGATATAAGTATCACTTAAGCAAACAAATCCAGATATATATCAAACATGCATGGAGGCCTTGGTGGCAAAGTGGTTAAAAACATTGGCATTCAAATCACAGCACCACCACATCCTTAGTTTGATCAACACTATGAAAATACTTTGTGTGAGATAGTTTGTAAGTTTGCTTGCCAAAGGTCGATGGGTTTTCTGCATGTACTTCAGTTTCCTTAACCGTCTCTAAAACTGACAACCTTGAATAAGGTGAAAGAATTTGGACTTGAGTGTAAAATTCAATTCTAATCAAACAAACAGAATTCAAAGTATCTTAAGAATGACAGTGAGGTCTAATTTAGTGCTTCAAGTTTAAATAATCACTATTTACAGATGGGACTCAATAAGGACATAACCTGATATGAGAAAGATCACTTACAAAAATTCAATTATTTTTTTTAATATTATTTGAACATTAAACAGAATTTTCTAGTGAAGCAAAAACTATTTTTATGTTGATTTAATTCTATGCAGGTGTTTGAATTTTTTTTTGTCTTAATATGTGCAAGCATATTTTGTCTAGTTCTCTATATTCATGTAATTGTTGTTACTTTTAGATTTGTTTTTTAAATCCGTTCAATAATATATATGCATAAACTACGGTATATGGAATATCAAACAAAAAACACTATATACCGCTGAAATAAAGATGGGGTACTACTTCTAGTTTTCCATAACCCTCTACCATCTTCCTTTGGACCAAGACCTAATTGGTTTACAACAAAATAATAACAAAACATTCAATAAGTCAATAAGTAGCAAATGACATTCCATAAGTAGAAAAAAGGCCCCTAGAACAACCCAGTTTTAAGACATACAGGGTAAAACAGATTTTGAATGCAATCAACAAGTCTTTTACAAAAACATAGGTTTCATTTATTTTTTGGTTTTTTAAACAGTTTCTACACAACTATTGGGGTGATTTTACTTTCATTATTACTATTTTTGTATAGCCCAATATTGGTGCTATAAAGATAATAATAATATAAAATTAAAAATCTTAATTTTTTATTAACTAAGGGCCTTTTTTACATGTGGATGATCAAATATTAGTATGCAAAACAACAAATAAAACACAAATAAGAATCTGTTAATCCTGGACCTTACACCATAAACTGTTAATGTTTTGTTTTTCATTAGTGCAATTATTACTAAACTTTTTAAAATTCTGCAGCACTAGGCAGCCGTTTCAGTAAAAAAAGTCCTCATCAGTAGTGCTCAGACCACAACTGTTGAAATCCAGATGTTTTAAAGATGTTGCAATGAGAAAATTAGAAGGACCAAAAATTTATAACTAATTAAATTCAGAATACAAAAGCTTTGTTTAATCAGTAATATCTGGGGTTTTTTAGAAAATAAATTCTGAACCCAGTAAAAATGTTAAAAGTTTTCAGAATGGAATTTGAAACAGTAGTTTAAGTTTGTTTTTTGTCAAGTTGAAAAAACCAATTTATTTCAGTATAAAGATAAATGGAATGTTTTAAAATTGAGAGATTGAAAATAGGACAAATTCTGAAACATTCTTCCACCA
Source organism: Anadara kagoshimensis (assembly GCA_021292105.1). Taxonomy (NCBI): domain Eukaryota; kingdom Metazoa; phylum Mollusca; class Bivalvia; order Arcoida; family Arcidae; genus Anadara; species Anadara kagoshimensis. The sequence goes on along the minus strand of CM037867.1, from coordinate 9,721,609 downwards.
ATTTGTTGTTTTTTTCTTTATGTTTATAGTGTGATGACCATACAATGCCCGAGTAACTGCAGTTGCCATAAACAAGACTTATACTAAATGAATGTATGGATCTGCCTTTTCAGTTTTTAAAGTAAAAACAAATTGATTAAAGTAGGTAGCAATAATTGAGTGAAATATATTTCAAAAACATATTCAGAAAATGTAAATTTAGTGAAAGTAGGCAACAAACTTGATCCAAATCTAAACAAGTAGCAGATAACTTTTGTCACCTTCCTAGCTTTATTGAAATCAATGGTGGATAGTAAGTTTTGCCATGTGATTGGAATTATTTTGCAAATCTGGGTACAAGAACAATAAGTATGATTTGATACTGTGTCAGTTGAAAATATCTGACTTAAATTACAGCATTACATTACCCAAACATGGCATATAAAGCAATTACACTGCTTTTCATAAATTATGATACATGTTTAAAACTGGCCCTATCATTAAGATCAGCTAAAACAGTGTTTTTGTCTTGATAGATATAATTTCCCTAAAAACATAGCACTGCCGTGCTGCTATACGACGTAGTTTGTTAAATGGTGTGGGGGGGGGGGAGGGTGTCGATCGATGATGTTTTTGAAAAAGAAACAATGTACCAAATCATGTATTGCTAAAAGACGATCAGTAACTAAAATTTAATAAAAGTTTTATAAATGTGTACCCGATCGTTGTTTGTAATTTTGGATAGAGAGAAAGCAGACCGACCGCTGCTATGAGGGGGTTCATTCTAGCCTTTGTATGTAACTGGATCATTTGATGTTAAGTCTGGTTTTTAATAAACTGCTGATTATCACTGACAATATTCCCGTTTCATGTTAATTTTACTTCCGAATCAGTAAAGTATTTCAAAACTACATTTGTATTCCATGTGTGTCAGTCACTGTACGATTTATCTCCCTTTCACGGAAGAACAAACTAATCAATAAATCACAGGATGCCTCAACACCAAAGTATGTTATTATAACCTTCAAAGTAAATTGAAATTACTGCCGATTTTATAAAGAATTATGTAAATTCACTCGCCATTGTTGTTTATTTCATAAAAAGTTATTTTACATCGTAGGACGCAAACTTCCCGGACTACTTTTCATTGTATTTACGAGATCAGTTCGCCAGATTGCACAAATTTTTGGTTGCATCCCGTCGCAATATATTACTAGATTCTGAAATATATTCCGGAAATTTATTCCAAATGTGCATATATAACAAAATGCATTACCCGTTTCAGAATACATATCTCAAGATAAAACAGTTACATTTCCTTCACATTCATTTACCAGGCGCACTATTTTCATGGGCACTAATCTCATAGAAAAGAAGCCCGATCTTGGCAGAGAAAGCGGTAGAAAAGTACGCGTTCACTATCGTGAAACGCCGTACAAAAATTATTTTTGTCCAAAATTTAAGAAAATTCCAAGAATTTTTTTTTTTTTAAAAACTTCATAGCATACACTTAGATAATACAATTTAAAATTAAGATATCACTTTCAACTACAGGAAAAACTCCAATATTTTAATTGTATGAACAGAATTTAATATGATGATTATAATGTAAACAAATGGTTAAGTTATTTATGGATGGCAGTTTATAATCACATTCATTAAGCAAAATGAAAAGGTCTGAATAAGTATTATGCAAGTCTTGTTATATGGCAATTAAATGCAATTTCTAGGTTACTGAAAAAAAACAAACAGAAAAATTTGCCATGCATAAAAAAATAAAAATAAATAAATTGTTTACCATATTTGCCACCATACACTAACAAAATAAACAAAAATATTCAGAAACATAAAACAGAAAGCAATTTTAACTAAAAACTATATTTGTCAACCAAAAAGTCTTTCATCAAAAACTTCAACATAAGTCTATGAAACCATTGTTATCCAAAGATTATTGTCTGTTAACAAAAATTTATAATGGGCCACAACACAAGTGGCCATGCTTGTGTAATGACATTACATGCCCTTCATAGACACATAATTAAAGTATGAAAACAAGCTATGTGATGTCAGTTTATTAGATTTTAGATAGTGCATTAAAGAAAACAGCTAGCCAGTAAATATCTCTTATACATAAAAAATATAAATTAATCTGATGTAGAACTGCTTTAATATATTCAAAATAAATAAATAAATAAAATAACAGACATACATTCTATTATGCAAGTGCACAAATCTCTCTAGACTCCTGTCTGAAAAAGCTCACAATATATCATTCCATGAAACAGTTCGACAACTTTAAACATGCATAGAAAGAAACATGCACTGAGAACATTAAAATAGTTTTAATGAATCAAGGGGACCACACCCAATATTGTACTGGATTAGGAAACCATGAAAATGGAAAAATAATGGCATCCAACACTGTATTGAGCTATAGTACAGTCAAACCTGCTTTAAAGGTCATATTTGTATAAAAGCCATGTAAAATATTACCCCCAATGCTACTTCAAACTGTATATAAGGACCACCTGCTTTTACACGTTTTATAGGCCAGTAAAATATCATCCTGAATGTAACTTGAACCTATATATAACATGTATAAAGACCACCTGCATTAAAAGGCCAGTAAAATATTATCCAAATTGTTTCTTTTCATCATTTATGTTACTTGAAACTGTATATAAGGACCAGCTGCTTCATCCCAAATGTTTCTTTAATTTTATTACTAGAACCTAAATATAATATGTTTATAGACCAGCTGATTTTAAATGCCAGCAATATATTATCCCAAATGCTTTTTATTTGTGATTTTCGAACCTGTATACAAGAATTACCTATAGATGAAAGTCATGTTTACTGGTTTCCATAAGTAACCTTTATAGGCAGGTTTAACTCTACATGTGCTATAAATAACTTTCAGGAATTACTTATGTACATGTATATAACATGTATAATGGCCATAAATTCATGTGTGATTTATTAAATTCCAGAAATCTCACAACAGTCAATATACAGTCTGGAAATTTTTCTATATTAAGAAAATAATAAAGCTCATGGATTCGAAAGTACTGTGAATTAATAATTTTAATTTAATACGAACCAACTGGTGTTTCTGAGTCTGGCTGAAGCATTGTTCCATACAGGTTAACTGCTACTATGAGACAACAAAGTAGAATAGGGGCAATAATAGCCCCTTCTAACCCCATCCAGTAAATCCCTCCTGCTATAGCTAACCCAGTCATATAGGGATGTCCTCTGAAAGTTTGAAACAATAAAACATAACAGTTTTTAATTTAAACAAATTCAATAAACATGATAAAACATTTCAGTTTTTAGTTAAAACAAAATACCTGTAGTTTAATATCTTATACAAAAGATTGTTATTGTAAGTATACATTTGGGTCATACACAAAGCTAGAATTATGAAAGTGAAAGTTGAGCATTGTAGTGAAAGAGATGTTATGTTTTTGGAATGGGATTTGCCGCTGTACCACATGATACCCTCTAACGTTTGTGCGAAACACTTATTTCCATTGGATATGGAATGGCATAAGATGGTGTTTTCCTGTAAAGACAACATCATTATAGTCCCCGCTTAAAAAGTGTGGGGGGGTATATAGTGATAGGGGTGTCCGTCCGTCCTTCCGTTACACCTAAGGGTACCTATCTCTTATCTGCAACTCCTCCTAAACCCTTCAATGGATTTTCATGAAACTTTCACCCAATCTTTGTGATATAATGTAGATGTGCACCTCCTATTAAAAAATTTGATCCAATGGATTTTTTTATGTGGAGAAAGCAGGGGTACTTTTTGTGAGCTTGTGGCTCACAGTTTTTCTAGTTCCGGGAAAGTTGTGGCGTTGACATTTTCAAAAACGTTCCACACAAACACTAAGAGGTATTGATCGCATGGTACAGTGGCAAACCCCATTGCAAACATGCTCACAACATAGTCTGGAATATTATTATTTGACCCTTCAAAGATAAGTAAAATTCACCCTGGAGTGCATCATTTTGTATTAAATATGTTAAATTTTTTATTGCTTATTCAAATGTCAAAGACTTTGGGGTCTAGACAACCCTTTGTAGAAATAATCATGATCTAATGTAATGTAAGACAAGAAAGTGACATGGCAGATCATTTTATTAAGGCTAAGAAATTAATTTCTGAACCCTCATGTTGACAAGATACTGTAAACGTATTTATTTTGGCCGTGTACTAATTTTCGCTTATATCGAGTTCGTTTGTTTGGTGCGAAAATTAATAGAGCAAAAATTATATTATGCCTATTGTGTCATAGTGCATATTTCAAAAACGCAAAAAAAAAAAAAAAAAATAACTACATGGATATGTCAAGATTTCTGATACCGCGAAAATAAATACACATGAAATTAAATATGTTTACAGTAATCCCAGACATGGAAAGCCTCATCTGAAATGATTTTGTCATAACTTGTTCATGAATTTTGATTTCAAACTCCAAGACATAGTGATGGATAATTATTTTTTTTTATATTGTTTAAGGTTAGTTAAAAATCTAGAGAATTTAAGCTTGGGCAAATGAATAGAGGCCGATTATTATCATCATTTCTAAATACATGTAAATGGGAATTCAGTCTAGACAAGTTACACAATCAACTTTTTTAAATTGGCCTACCCTTTTATTTCACTGTATATTGCTGTATCTACCACATACGCTGGCAGCATATGGAATCCAAGTAACACCAGAGACCATAGACCTTCACCTCTAACAAGCCAAAGTTCAAGGACAGCTGGAATCGCTGCCCAGTATGTTCCAAGAAATGGTATTGCTCCAAATATTGCTGCTAAAGCTGAAATAAATTTAAGATGAATATTTGAAAAATATTTTAATTTCAACGAACAACAAAAGACCAAAAAGACTTGTAACTGACAGTTATGTCCTTTAATTTATCATTTTTGAAGTGTTGAAATAATTCTTCATTAAATCAAAAACAAACATATTAATTCATGTTTGAATCAGAATTAAGAAGCAAAGTTAAAACTTTGAACTGGCAAGTTAGGTTAAACATGTGAAATTCCAACAAGTAAGTGAGACAAAACTAAGAAATTGTAATCAAAATATTACAAACTTTGGCAAGGCTCATATTGCCAAGACCAAGTTTTCTCCGGATGACCCTACAAACTTCATTTCTGGATTCCCCCCTCCCCAGGATGAGTCCACCAACTACATTCCTGAATTGGCCCCAGATTTCCCAAACCCTGTGCAGAATGACTCCACCAACTACATTTCTGAATTGGCCCCAGGTTTCTCAAAGCCTAGGTCAGGATAACCCCATCAACTACTGTACATTTCAGGAACACCCCATCAAGTTGGGCACCAACTACATTTCTTGATTGAAAACTGCAAACTAAAGATTCTTGCTTTAAAACTTATAATCTACTAACCACAAGGTATATACACAATATCCACAGAGAATATAGTATGTGTTAAATATGTATATAAACCATAAAACGCTGCCATCTTCAACGATGCCATGAACACGCCCCTAAAATATACAACCATATCAGATTTCTAAAATTTAACATTGAAAATATGGCACCTAACTGCTGGACATTTAATGAAATTCCAATCAGGCATCACAACTAATTTTTTTTTAGCGAATGCTAAAAACTGCACAGGTACTAGGTATATAAATCTTAGGTGCTAAATCAACTGGAACAATGCAATTTTTACCAAAACTATTATAGTCATGAAATAATTTGCATTTTTCGCAGGTGAATATGTACAAATGAATAAACAAAATATATGATACACTTCATATTTTTTATTTAAATGTTTGAGTTATTTGAGTTATTGAATTTATTAAATAAGTTGAATAAAATTTTATGCAACAAGCCTTGTACAGCAACATGTACGTTTTACTGGTGTTGATATAAACTACCTACGATATAGCCTCCTCTACAGCCTGACTAAATCCACCTCCTGATTTTGTAGGACTGATCGTTGTCAAAAGTTCCATTGGTTTGTACTGCTTTCCACTTGATGCCAGTAAATAAAATAACGTTGTCAAAAATATGATCTGAAATGGTTTAAATAAATAAATAAAATTGTTGTTTCAATAAAGTTGTGCGTCTTAACCTATCGTGTAATCTTGTGTTTTAATTTTATCTAACATTAGACTTGTTTTTTTAACTGATTTGATGAAAAACACATAACATTGGTGGTAAAGTACACATGCACTTTCAGTCAGATTACTCATTGTGACGTCATTTGGGAATCTTCGATTTGTCATATTGTCATATGTACATAATGTATGTCATTACTACAGAACAAACATCACATAGTGTCTTTCTGTGGTAAAATATTATTTTTTTCACATAAAATATTGTTTTTTTTATTATCTTAAATAACCTAATTGGAAATGTTAGATTAAAATATCATACACACAATGTGTCTGTACAACCCTTCGTATCAGGTCTCATCCTGACTCGACCTGATACAAAGGGTTGTACATACACACTGTGTATATAATATGTATGTATCAGTAGAGAGACTTGCTTTTCCTCCACCTAACACCAGAGACAGGATAGAAGTCACAAGACTGAGTACTAGGTTCAAATTTCCTTTCCACAGGTATGTCAGAGAGAGAGAGGGAGAGAGAGAGAGAAAGAGAGAGAGAGAGAGAGAGAGAGAGAGGGAAAGAGAAAGAGAGAGGGAGTTACTTACTGAGGATATAACAAAGTTGAGTAAGGCCGTTCCGCCACCCAACACCAGAGACAGGGTAGCTGTCACAAGACTGAGTAATAAGTTCATATTTTCTTTCCACAGTTTTGTCAGAGAGAGAGAGAGAGAGAGAAGGAGTCACTTACTGAGGATATAATGAAGTTGAGTAAGGCTTTTCCTCCACCTAACACCAGAGACAGGGTAGAAGTCACAAGACTGAGTACTAAGTTCATATTTCCTTTCCACAGTTATGTCAGAGAGAGAGAAAGAGAGAGAGGGAGTTACTTACTGAGGATATAACAAAGTTGAGTAAGGCTGTTCCGCCACCCAACACCAGAGACAGGGTAGCTGTCACAAGACTGAGTACTAAGTTCATATTTCCTTTCAATATAGTCCAGACTGATTCAAACACCTGAAAGTAATTTAGATATTACACAGTTATTAACATTTGATGAGGTAGACATAGGGAATTACCAATTTCAATAATATAATACATCAAGTATTATGTATTCATCAAGCCATGGGCACAAAGTTGGGACTAAAATAGGTGTCATGGAAACTTAAATTCTGATTTTGTATCCAATTTTTGCTATAAGTTGACTATTTAGCTATCAAAATTTCAATCATCATAATCTGACTTTGGTCTTTTCTTGTCAAAGGTTTAAGGACATTTCTCTTTTAATGTGTATTAATGACAAAATTAGTGAATTACTTGGGAAATGCTTTTAAAACACTGAAAAGCTTATGTTACATAGTTTATAAAAATAGAGGTTAAGCAGTAAACTTTGTCATCATTTCTCTAAGAAGAAAATGGCTTTTTAATAGTCTAGTGTATACACTGTTTCTTGATAGTTGATATACAGTAAATGTGTTTAATTTCCTGTGAATTTATTTTTGCAGAATAGGACATATCCGGGTAGTTAAATTTTCGGGTTTTTGAAATATGCTTTATAACATAATAAGTTTAATATAATTATGGCTTGGTATTAATTTTCGCACAAAACAAACGACCAAGAAATAAGCAAAGATAAGTACACCGAGTAAATATGTTTACTGTAAAAAAATAAAAGAAAGCCTCATTGTTAATGACATCATTATGCTAGGTTTCTACAAATTTAAAATTATTAGTAGTAAGCCAAATTTCCAAAATTTGTGAAAATATAGTCCTTTTTAAAGTATTTTTCCACAAATTTGCTAAAATATGTTACTTTTTGAAAGAATTCCTCAGAAATTAGTAGCCAATGGCGATTTTGGCTACCAGGAATGGAAACATAGATTATGGCATCATATATGATGCATGCTTAATTTTTTATATCATGTATACATGTACTTTTAGTATACTGTATAGAAAGATTAGCAGTAGGGAACTTTTGCTGTTTTGATCTTCTAAGCTATTTGGTGGTAAAAAAATTTCACGTTATCGACTAGAAAAAGTGTACCAAGGGATATAAGAAGTTTTTGCTAAGATTATATATTTGCAGTTGAAGTCACTGTTAAAAAATCATGAATATTTTTTCCTCATTAGTGTTTGCTCTTCTACAGGTACTTTTCTGATTTCCAACTTGATATTTTTTTTTTATCTTGTAACTGACAAATCGCCAGCCATGCCCACAATGTTGCTTGAATTACATATAAAAAGAATGATAACTCTCCCTGAATTGTGCCATCTAATGATGTCACTGACACTAGTACATCATTAGTTGCCGTGACGCTGCTTTGGTACAATGATGGCGGCCAGTGTCAAAAAGGCATGGCCAGCGATACGTCAATTATGTTATTTACAAGATTGTTACTTCATGTACTTACAGAAGTGAAGGTTTCTAGGTTATCTTTAACAAATGCCACTATCTGACTGACATTAAAGGCATCACCCTTGGTAACAATCTCGTAAACGGAGTCGAAACTTAACAGGTCATCTGGGATAATTTGAAAACTTCTTGTGGCAACACTTCCGGTACTACTCGTGGCATTCTGAAAAAATAAATAAATAAATAAATAAACAAAAGGCTGGTACTATACCTAAGTTTATAAATTAAATTGAAAGAAAAGTCCAATAAAAAATAATTTACCTGTACTCTTTGCAACATGTAATGTCGGACTTGGTTAATGTTGCAACATGCTTCTAAGCTTGCAAATTAAAGTGTTTTACCAGTATACCCCAGTCAAGATTCTTATACTTTTTTGTGGCATGCAGTCAGAAGAGGAATGGTAAAACAAATCAGGATCCCAGTGAAAACTATCAAACTGACCAACTTTCCCAAACTAGGATGTGGTTCATTTAAAGAGTGTTACTTTGCAACATATTAAGTTGGAGTTGGTAAATATTGAAACAGGTTTTTGAGCTTATAAAGTGTTTGACCAGTATACCCCAGTCAAGATTCTTATACTTTTATTGGGACATGCAGTTAGAAGAGGAATGGTAAAACAAACCATGATTCCAGTGAAAACTAGCAAACTGACAAACTTTCTCATACTATTATGTGCTTTTTTTAGAGAGCATTACTTAGATAATGTAAATTATTGAAATATAAGTTTTTGTGACACATTATTAAAACAACGAAGAAACATCAACACACATGTGCAAATATTGTGTTTACAAACTAACTGTTAATTCACTCAAAAGATGAAAGAGTATGTTTAATAAGATATAGAAGGACAGTTAACACTGTTAGAAAAACTTTACAGATATGTAATGATGTAGTTTTTTATGTAATGCTGCAGTCTTTACTGCAGTTGTGTAGTATTCTGTGTAACTGTCATTACCAAAACTTGAGCAATACAGGGGAAATATATTCAGACCTCAATTAAGCACTCTGCCACTCAGACTGTCTGCACTGAAACTCCCACCCAGTTGCAATCAGAATTTTAAGAACTTTGAGAATTGCAATCAAAAAAAAAGTGAGAGAAAGTGCCAAGCAGTTTTAAAATTTTATCTGACCCCTGATATAACTTATTACTTTTACAGAAACCATATAATCAACAGTTTACTTCAATATTTTTAAGTAGGAAAATGGTTAAATTTTTCAGAATACATAGTCATACCTGAAGATGGCCATACATTGCACTAAATCTAGATACAGAAGCTTGCAGATGATATTGACCTTTAGTATTGTTGAAAACACAAAACTTATATACTATAAAAATGACATTTCCCTTGACTTTATTTGAAGGCTGTTTCTAGAAAATGCAACATAAAGTCAAAATATAACAATCTAAAACTATTATAATTATAAGGAAAAAGGGTAGCTGCATCAAACTCTATTAAGTAAATAGTGGAGTTACCTCCTTTCAGACACAGAGCCATTTTGTGCTGGGAGATTTACACTTAAACTTTGGCACAAAAATCTTTATTGCTGTGATAGAAGTTGGCTGAACTTGAAATCAAATGATTGGAAAATTCATCAATATTATCCTATATTAAATTGTTTTATCTTCATAAGGTTTAAAAATATGAACAGAGATCATGTGACACTGCTAAATATTCTCAAAGCTTTTAAAAATATAATGAATTTCCCAAAATTGTTCAAAAATTTAAAATCTATACCTACAGACTGTATGTTTTATACAGTATATTCTATTTCATGCACAGTCCAACATGCCTTAAAGGCCACCTCTATATAAGGACCACTGCTTATAAAGGCCAGTATAATTGTATCCTAATTGTCCTTTATTCATATTATTTGAACCTGTAAATAAAGGCCATCTGCCAATAAAGGTAATTTTACTGGTTTGGCTGTATTCTATTTCATGTATTTAACTCTACATGTTGTCAAAAGCCCATAAATCTTGTAGCCCTAAAATAAGATTCTTATATCCATATCTAGAAGATCAAACAGAGAAAAATACACTCAACAAAAAAACTTATGGACCGATGTAAAATTTGAGATAACATTCCAAGAACTGAAAAGATATATAATCTATCTGTATTTTGTTCTCATTTTCTTATTTCAAATGATGTAATGAAGTAAACTTTTTATGCATGAAACCAAAAGTCATTAAAAAAATTACGAGAAAAGCGAAGATGAAATGATAGGAATTACGTTCTACAAAATTAAATAATGTTTTTGATGTGGACCATAACTTTTTTTGTTGAGGATATATTGAAGAGTTACTCAACTTGAGTACTATAGGTATAATCTTTGTAGTCTAACAGTAATACTAGTATAGTACATTATATGACAAAGAATTGTAATGAGAACATTAACAGGACTATATCATTTAAGTACCAAGGTAATCGACCACATTTTAGCAGCAAAAAGGCTGTTTCTACAGAAATGCTGACTTAATGACTTCATAATTTCTATGGATTCTGCAGTGTTTTCAAAAGTTTTTTTGAAGACTGAAATATGTAAAATGGAGTTAAACATCCAAGTCTTATTAGTTATCTTTAGGTGACAGACACATGGACACAATACCAAAACCAATATCCTTTTACACAAAAACAGGACTTAAACCAAGGTTTTCATTTCTGATGATGGACACACAAACAAACACAGACCAAAACAAATATCCCATTACACAGAAACAAGACAGGACTTGAACCAAGGTTTTTATTCCTGATGATGGACACACAAACAAACACAGACCAAAACCAATATCCCTTTACACAGAAACAAGACAGGACTTGAACCAAGGTTTTCATTTCTGATGATGGACACACAAACAAACACAAGACCAAAACCAGTATCCCTTTACACAGAAACAAGACAGGACTTAAACCAAGGTTTTCATTCCTGATGATGGACACAAAACAAACACAGACCAAAACCAATTTATCCAACATAAACATTTAGAAACTAATAGAATCTTACACTGGTAACAGAGCTAGATTACAAAAATCCATTATGAGTATCCATGTAGGATAGGGAAATCTCATTCGAGGGGGTTGAACATTTCAGTTAGAGACAAGGCTTGCTGAGTCCCTGACCAGAAACGTTCAACAATTAAGGCGAGATTTCCCTATCCTACATGGAAAAATTCATAATGAATTATTTTTCTTCCATTTTAGTGCCAATATTTGGCTTTAAGTACAATTAACATAGACATTGACGCCATGTTTCTAAAATCTAACTTTGTAATTCAACATTCTACTTTAAAATAAATAAGACCATTGGAAAGATTGTACTGAATATGGTTTATACAAAATGTATTAATAGAAAACAAAGCTATTTATTCTAATTTCCAAAATAAACATTTGAAACACAGTGAAAATTTTTAAAGTTTGAAAACTTGGATATCATTTTCCCGCAAAACAATGTCATGACCCCACAGAATGACGTCATTCAATTGTCCTTTGATTGTTACGTAACTGAAAATCATGTGATGAAAGACAACAAAACCACGTGATGAAAGAGAGAAATATTCCACATGGCTTTCCTACACTGGATACTTTGATAATGTGGGAGATTGTTTGTGTGATCTGTCTCAACCAGTGCAAGATGGAGAAATTGAGCCAAGATTCCTTGGTCACAGGTATGAGAAAAACTAAAACCAACATCTATTTCCCTGAGGGTGGACAAACAAATGAAACTATTGCAGACCAAAACCAATTAATTTGCCCAACATAAACATTAAGAGACAGACTAAAAACCAACATTAATGTTCGTGATGATAGACAGACAAATAATATGAAAGCCCCTAAGAGTAAGACTAATTATTCACAATATGGCTCTAACTACACAAGTTACATATTTAGAATTTAATATGTTTTTCACAAATTGTAAACCCTATTTACATAATAACTGTAATAAAAGTGAAATGTAGAAATGGTGTTTAACAACCCAGAGGTTGTTAGTTCTTGGATGGTGGAGGAAACCAGAAAGTTCAGAGAAAAAGACCATCCTTTGGCAAGCAAACTGGCCAACATTAGGATATGTCCCATGCAAGATTTGAACCTAGGCATTGAGATACTGTGATCTGGAAGTGTGTTCTTTAGACCACTCAGGCACAGAGACCCCTCCCCCTGGAATACGAAAAAGTAAACAAAATAAATAAATAAATAAAAAATAATTAAAAAAGAAATAAAGAGAGAGGAAAAAGACAAAAACCAAGCCCATATATATTATACATGTAAGTACAAACAAGAATTCTTACCGCCTTATATAACCAAAGCCTAGTATCAGATATCTGTATATATATATAATAAAAACATAGGTATAGGTTATAATACAAAAACATAAAACAAAGACAAAGCAAACTCAAATAGAAAGCAGAGTAGGATACAAGCCTGAAAACAAGCAAAACAAATAATATGACAAAATTCAGAACAATATTTGTGTTTATTATAGAAACATATACACACTGCCCTCCATAAATTATCATACATGTTTAAAACTGGTCCTATCATAATAGACTCAAATTCTTTACAAAATGAAATTGTTAAAAAAATCATTATGCTAAAGCCGAGTGTTTTTCAGCTAAAATAGCCTTTTTATTTTGGAAAATATATTGCTGTTTATTGTATAATATAGGAAAACTTCATTTTTTGTATCCGAAAACAGTTTTCTCAGCTATAATACACCAGCTAAAATTGCTGCAAAACTACAAGTCACGTTGTCTAAAATATGACGTCATAATATGCTACAGCAATCGTGTGACATTACTAACCAAGGAACTTTGAGTGATAATACAAGTGTGTAAATTGATTTCTAATGCATGGCTTTATTGTATGGATTTTGGGGGTGTTATTATAGAATAAATATCATATACATAACATACATGTATTATAACAATAACATTATTATAGAAATGAAATTAATATTTCTGCTTGTTTTAGAAAAATGGATTTGTAGATAATTATGTTATATGCAAGTGTAATATGTCTATTTTTTTATTTTTCCATAACAAAAAAAATTCCATTGCTTATAATTCATTTTATAGAATTTGTATACAGATCAACAATTTAGACAATAAAGACATAGCAAGTCAAATAAAATCATTGACATGGTGTAGGAATTCAAATGTCTCGTGTGTTGTTAATTATGTTTTGACATCACAGACAAGTAATCCATTCATGCTAAAATAACAGAAAAGATATGGCCAATCAAAATGCTTGAAACATAGAATAATTGAATATATTACTGGAGCCAGTTCAGGATTGTTGAACAATAAAAATTATGCATTTTCATCCATGTATATTATAATCTGCCATCCGTAATAACTTGTAATACTTTACGTTTATATGATTAATATTGTTTGTAAATATTTATGTGAATGTGTGTGTGTATGTATTGTTTTTGTTCTTGTAAATACTTATGATTACTTTATTTTTCTTTATTTTTTATTAAATTTGCATTTATATGATTATTTTGTTTTTGTTTTCCAAACTGTAAAGGGGGAAATTTTCACATGGGTAAAATTTCCGGTTTTTTTTTCATGCTAAAGAAATTACCACAGAAATTTTACCTTCATGGAAATACCAATAAAGAAGAAACAAGTAAATTCAGTAAATAAGAATTAGTGATTAGTGATTTGCACTTATATTCAAAGGGCAATAATTCCCAGGAAAATGAGCAAACCAACACAGGTGAACAATATGCACATCTCCTGTCGGTGTTGATGCTTTGCACAAAGTTTCATAAAATAGTGGTTCATAGTTCTGGAGAATTTGCACAGATGAGAATTTTGGATGAAAGGACGGAAAGATGGGTGGACAGACAGACGGATGGAAACTCGGATTTAATATCCCCCTCTTTCTTCAAAAGGCGGGGGATAAAAATGCAGGGTAACTGAAGGCAAGTACTCTACCAACTGAGGTAACCAGACCACTACATATTAAAGCCAAAGCTTTTATTAAAAATATTAAAAACTTGTGTCACGGTAATTTATTAGAATCCAATAGACCAGTTCAACTGGTATAATGGTATATTGTTACACCTCTATACATTACCTTCACTCCTTCAGAGGAACAAGAACAACTTCTATAAATAACTCACCCTAGCTAACCAGTTTTCATACAATCTGTCCCAGACATCCAAAACTTGTGTCTCTATGTTTGTGTTATTACTTTGTCCATTTACCATGTCACGTACCTGAATAAAAATATATAAAGTCAAACTTGTACTAAAAAAGATTCTACTATCAAAAAGAGGCAGGCAAACACCTGATTCTCCTTCAAGCAGCCTATTTTTGATCCTGTCGTGTACATGACACATGGAATCCTGTAAGATATTATGGTGTTAAACTGGGTGAAATCACTCCTGTCTTCAGGAATGATATAAACTCTAAAGCACTATTTCACAAAACCTGTAGTTTTTAAAATCTCTCTCTTTAAAACATTCAGGAATATGTTATAAAAGGTGTTTAAGAGATATAAATGATAAGCCTCTGGATTGTTGTAGAGTGAAGTAATGGAGTTTTACACCCCAGTCAAGATTCTTTATATTGGCAGTCAGTTTAAGGATGGTGGAGGAAATGGGAAACCTAGAGAAACACATACACCTTTGACAAGGGGCCTGGGAAACTTTTTCGAACTAGGATCTGTCCCGAGTGTTAATAAAACAGAAGTATTGAGAGTTATTGTTACTTGTTAAGTCCACTTTAGATTAGTTGGCTATCACAGCCTCCGACAAGATCCTTGTGTCTGTAACTACAGAAGTATTGAGAGTTACGGTACTGTAACACGTGTAAGGTCCACTTTAGATCAGTTGGCTACCACAGCCTCTGACAAGATCCTTGTGTCTGTAACTACAGAAGTATTGAGAGTTACGGTACTGTAACATGTGTAAGGTCCACTTTAGATCAGTTGGCTACCACAGCCTCCGACAAGATCCTTGTGTCTGTAACTACAGAAGTATTGAGAGTTACGGTACTGTAACACGTGTAAGGTCCACTTTAGATCAGTTGGCTACCACAGCCTCTGACAAGATCCTTGTGTCTGTAACTACAGAAGTATTGAGAGTTACGGTACTGTAACACGTGTAAGGTCCACTTTAGATCAGTTGGCTACCACAGCCTCCGACAAGATCCTTGTGTCTGTAACTAGTGTCAGAGTTAAGAATGTGGTGCTTTAAGTAATTTTATGTAATGTAATGAAACACTGTAAATGTTTTCTACCACTTATGTAATGGTCAAATGTGGAACTTTAAATTTAGATATCAAATTTGTATGAAACATGGAACATTTTGACCAGGTATAATTTTGTGTTTATGCAAGGTATCGGGTATTATTATCTACTACACCTAATGTATACAATGCACATGTTGTGTCTAAAGTGAATTGAAGTGTATACATAGCACATGTTATGGTTAAAGTGTGAGTTGAGCTTTAGAAGTACATGCTATAGAAGTTATTTAAAGTTATAAGTGATATCAAGGTATATATTACAGTATGTAAAGTGTATTTAATAGCCCAAAGTACCTTTAAGTGTGTGTGTATTGGTGTGCTATCTCTCTCTCTCTCTCTCTCTTTCTCTCTCTCTGTCTGTGTGTATTGGTGTGCCATATCTCTCTCTCCCTTTTCTGTGTGTGTGTGTGTGTGTGTGTGTGTGTGTGTGTGTATTGGTGTGCTATGTCTCTCTCTCCCTTCTCTCTCTCTCTCTCTCTCTGTTATTGTTTGAATTGTTATATTCAGAAACAATATGCTTATAAATTGAATTATGAAAGTTTAGCTGTTTTTATATACTTCATTTGGTAATAAGCATAATTCTTAATTTGGTATACATTTTGTATATTTGCAGTCAATCTCTCTCTCTATCTTCATCTGAATGTGAAGTGAAATGATGTACAAAAATTTGGAATAAAGATGCTAGTACAGTGAATTGATGTTGTCCTTGATAAATAACTTTACTAAAGTGCAAAATACAGTTTAGACTGTATAACTTATATTTCTTCTTATGTACAGTTTTGACCTTCTAAACTATTTCATGGTAAGTGAACCAAGGGAAATAAATAATTTTCGCGGAATTGATAAATTCGCAATACAAGTGTAACTGTGAAAATAGCTAATATTAAATCCTTGCCAATGTTTCTTCTTATACAGTATCAAGAAACATCAACTAGTATTGGTAGCCATGACAATGCCACAGATCCAAATTGCATCTGTTCATGTATAATTCTGACCAAGTTTCATTGAAATCTGCCCAGAAGTTTCAGAGGAGAATTTAAAAAAAGGAAGATAATGACTCACATATGCTTGCTCTCTCTCTCTCTCTCTCTCTCTCTCTCTCACACACACACACACACACACACACACACACACACGTCTGCGCTATGTCATAAGCACACAATTCTGTTAGTAATTTTACAGAATACATGTATAATAAAATATCAACAAGGTACAAAACAGAGATCAAATATTTACAAGGGCTGTCAAAGAAAAGTCCCCAACATTTAATGGTTTCCTGCGACCTTGACCTTTAGGATATGACCTTAGTTCAAGGTCATGGCACACCTTTAGACCATGGAGATTATTCATGTGAAGGTTTATGACAGTCGTCCAATGCAGCTATGAGATATGGCCCGAACACAATTTTACACGGACAGATAGACATGGTGATTCCTATATACCCCCCTCAAACTAGTTTGCAGGGGGTATAATAATAAGAATTAATTTGGGGATACAAGCCTTCAGGCCAGGTTTTATGTGAGAAAATACGGTAAGAAGGAAGATGAAAACAAATCATCTTACACATACCAAGACGAAATGAAGGACAATAAATGCAAGTACTATGCAGTGTGTGTGTGTGTGTGTGTGTGTGTGTGTGTGTGTTACACTGGACACAGATAACTCTACCTTTGAAGCAATCCAATTTCTGCCATACAGGTAAGCATTACCAACCATGGAATCCATTGCATCTTGTACAACATCACCATTAGGCAACCATCTAAAATTTAGAAACAATATTGCCACTTTGTAACATATTCTTCAGCATGTAAACTCCAGCGGGAGTATTTATAACATTGGTAGATGTTCTATTATTTCTTTTCTAATATGATTTAAATCAAAAGCATTAAAATGAACACTTTCCCCAGAAGTGCATTTTAATATTTATGTGCATTTTCAGAAAGATTCATTGTAACAATTCAGCTGTTGTGATTACCTTCACTGAACTGAATTGAACACAATTCAGCTGTTGTGATTACCTCCACTGAACTGAATTGAAAACAATTCAGCTGTTGTGATTACCTCCACTGAACTGAATTGAACACAATTCAGCTGTTGTGATTACCTCCACTGGACTGAATTAAACACAACTGATATGTGGCCAGGCATTGTAAACAAAACACAAGCTGTACACATGTTAGATGTTAGCTGTAAGATGTTACAGATGTTGTTAAAAGTAATAGAGCAAAACGAAACAATTAGTCTGGACTGTTGATTGCTATTCAGAATTAGTAACATTCTGAAACAGTGCATGGTTTATTAATCTTTTAATTAGATTACAAAAAGCAGAGGTACTTGATTGGTAAAACATCCAAGTCACCTATTCTTGACAATTGACATTAAACCTGATAATGTCACACTGATTTTAAAAATTCTGTAATTTTCATTTCCTTGGAATGTGTATGGGAATGTGTATTGCCTGTATATCTGATGATTATTGATTGTGCTATGTACATGATGTATTATAACCATCATAGTGCTGATACTAAGTTTCACAGTGTTGTAAAGGGCAGGAAATTTCAATGCTTGATTACAGAAATTATGTAAGGGTAAAATGTCCATGATAATTTGCTCAGGATGAAATAAGCCTGGATGTAGAGTAATAAAGTAATCAAGGGACAGTGTTATGATCCCTAACCTCCGACTCATTTCTGGATGCTCTAAGATTCATCTCTGAAAGTGGAGTCAAAAAATAAGAAAGTGGTCAAGGGGCATTATTTTGAGCTCTACTCACTGACTCATTTCTGGATGTAGAGTATTATTAAGTAAGTTACTTGTCATCTTCACAAGGTGCATACTCTCTTGTTGAACCTACAATACAAATATTACATAATATTTATTATAAAATTATTTAGACAAATTATGACCATGTCTGGTTGAAGCTATCAGTACAATACTTTTCTGAAGTGTTTTAATGACTTTTGTCACATGCTTTTTAAACACCCAAAATTAAGACTGTTTATGAAAAAGACATGAAGTGTACTTATCAACTAGATATCTGTGAGTGCATGAAAAATAAATATAAAATTTTTTTTTTTTTTTTTTAAATTTTATTAGTTTTTTTATAGTTTTATTTTTGGCAACTAAAATTTTTTGATCGGCACCTGAAAGTTTTTGATAAGAGGCTCCTAGAATAAAAAGGTAACTTTGAGACCTGAAATATAAGTACCAGACAAATATGTTAAAGCCTCACCTGTACAGCAAATATAACTGTAAAAATTAGAGTACCGATCAGTAGTATCAGTATAAACAGTACACTAGTAGCCTGGTCCAATGACTGCTCCAAGATGGATATTAACTACAAATAATATAAATACAGTAAAACTTAAGTATAATTAAATTTTAATACTATCCAGTGTTGTAAATTTTTTATATCTATGATCCCATAGACAGAATTTTTTTAAGCATGCCGAAACTACTTTTTATTTCTATGATGACATCATTGACGTATTGTTTACAGTCGCATTAGCTGACGTCATTTTGTGCAGAAAATGTTCATGCAAGGCTAGCTACCGGCAGTTTCCATTGGCAATCAGCTGTGTTCCGCTTTTAGATTAATGCGCCATTTTTGTTTTAATGTGCTGTTTTTTTGTTTCATGTGTATAATTTAATAAAGATTACATGAATGTTATGAATATTAAACTTATTTCTGAATTTAATTATAAGGAATGATTGTAATTTTTTTTCTATCTATGGGGTCATAGATAGAAAAAAATTACAATCATTCTTAAATAATACTGCCCAAAATACTTTTATTATGTTCATTTTTGGTGTACTAATATTTGCTTATTTCACGGTCTTTGGCTTTGTGCCAAAATTAATACCAAGTGGAAATTATATTACGATTATAATATTGTGTTATAGTGCATATTTTAAAAACATAAAAATTTAACTATGTGGATATGTCTAAATTTCACATACACATGTACCTAGAAAATAAATATACACGATATAAAATATGTTTACAGTAAATGCCCCACTCTGTAGCTTCAGCTATATTCTGACAAACAGAATATTCTAAATGTAGAAAGCAAGATACTGTATAACGAGCCGGTAGAAACTTGTGGGGTTTTACATTCATAAAAGTGTTCGCCAGTACTTACTTTCAGGGCTGACGCACTGTTAGGTACCGTAGTACTATACTATTGTATTCATTAAGACAAAGAAGCTAACTCAGGATTAGATCTGCCATTTGCAAATTTAGCCAATTGCTAATTTTTATAATTTCTGGCTTGAAAAAAGTAAACGCCCCATTCTGTAAGTTCAGAACATTCTGACAAACCTCTGATATCAGCTAGCTAAATATAGACAGTAAGATACTGTATAATGGAAAATATTTGCAGGTAGAAACTTTTAAGGTTTAACATTCAGTAATATGTCCAATTGTATTTACTTTTCGAGTGTGTTGCAATTTGAACCCAAGTACTGTAAATTGGGATATTATGGCATCAGTTAATATTTTGGATGTAGTAAAATTCGAATTATTCAGGTACTTCTATTTTCTGAAGGTCAGATGATAATTAGTACAAAAGTTCTATATTTCATGTCTTGTTGCTCCTGTGAATGTATAAAAAAAAGATGGAGACGAAATTTAGCCACTTAACAGTATCTTACTTTGCTTTACTCCAAACTTACTTTGCTGTCGCCTCTTGATAACATTTTTATCAGACCTCGGATCCACCTAGGAGCAAAGGCATCCCTTCTAGTATATAACCATGAGCAGACCTTGTCCTTAACACTCTGAAATCGTTCTCCAAGACTGCCTATTCTGTATCCTGTAAGCATATAATCATACAAAAGTTAAAATCTTTCACTCCTTTATAAAAAAGGGATACCAAAACCATCAATTCACTTTTTTAAATTTTCAAATGATTTCTTTAATTTGTTGATCCAACTTCAAACACTGAGATATACAGGTAGAAGTCACAGGGGATTGTTTTATTTATTTATTTTTGTGATTTTGGTTTAAATTTTCATTATTTATCAAATAACACTTTTCAGATGAGTTTTTTGATTATCTGTGAGAATTTTTCTTTCAATCAATTTTCAAAAGCTTAAAGATACAGGATGTATAAACCATAAACCAATTTTGAAAAGACCTTGATTGTAAACATCCCTTTTAACCATAATTTTATTGATTTCATTGGCCCTTTTTTAGTTATAGAACTTGAAAATTACAATACTTGAAAAATATTCGGTGTAAGTACAATGTACCTAATTTTTTCACATCATTCAATGGGATCATCACAAATATTTTTTGTCTAAAAAGTTTTCAGCAAGACTAGAATATAAGATGAGAACATCTTTATCCTATTTTCTGAAAGTTGGTAAAACTACAATGTACTGTAAGTGAAGTTTATTCGCAGTGCACTATTTTTCGCTTATTTCGCGACCGACACTTTACAGAGAAATATAGTACCATGATTAAATAATTTTTTATCTTATTGTAAATTTGCGAATATAACACCCCACAAAAAGGTGATTTAACAAAATCGTGAACATTTGAACATGTGAAATTAAATTTATATATTTACAGTATTTGGTTAAGACATGCAAAATTGTCAATAAAGGTAAAAATGAGGAAAAACAAGTGAATGTATGGTGTTATCTATCGGTATATATAAATTAAAACTTACCAAGAAATTTAACCAGCCATAAGATAAATCCGAGCGGTAATAACAACTGCACTATCCATATATGCATCCAAAGACGTGAAAGCACGAGTGCCCAAAATAAACCAATGAAACACTGGTCACTTAAGGAACGCACCACTTTAGCTTTATCAGATGAGGTATTTGACGATGTATGTAAGGGAGATAATTTTGGCTTCTGTCCTGTTTCTGTATTCTTTGTTGCTTCAGAAGTTGAGGTTGTCTTTGCTTCAGCTGTGGATGCTTTGGACAGTGTGGTTGTTTCAGCTGTCGATGTTTTGGATGGACTGGTTGGCTTTCTCACAGGCAGAGAGGTTGGTTTTTGTATTTCTCTCTCCTTGGTTATGGTGTCTGGTTTTTCTGGAAAAAAATTAAAATTTAACAATCAGTTTTCAATATGCCTAAAAAGCAACTCTTGAAATAGACCATCGTAGCGGATCATGGATCCACAATGCCTCTTAATGTCTAGGAAAGATCTTACTAAAACCAATCCCAGTGTGAGAAAATTTGTCAGTAAGCTTGATAAAGGTCTGTGGTTTTCAATTTCCACCACTATTTAAGAACTCTGACCACCTCAATATAAGTGCAAGAATCTTGACATGATATAAAACACCATTACTCCACTCCACGCAACTCTAAACTCTGATAAATGATCAATCTATAAGGACTAGTGTTTTATAGTCCTTTTGCTTCACATTTATAACAAAAAGAACTTTATATGAAGACCATCTGCTATTTATAAAGCCTATATAATTCTTAGGGCTTTTAAGTGAAAGTGAAATATAATTCAAATATTTTTGACTGGGATGTAAAACCCCATTCAGTCAATCAATCAATCTTAGGTCTTTTATGAGATCTTAAAAGCAATAGCTAGTATCTGAACTGCTTATACTGATCTTCAATAATCAATATAGCACCTTAAATTGATGAATATCTACAAAACTAACAAAATTATTCAGATTTAAAATATAATTGTGAAACTGGGGCAAAACAGTGTTGTGTTCCTTTTAGGAAATCCTCTTAAACACCATAACATAAATATTTTTTGCATTTGTGTAATGTTGAATATGGCTACTTAGGCCTTAAAAATGTGGACATTTGGCAAAATAAGGGATCAATGACCCCCTTCTAGAATAGACACCTGCAGTATGCCATGACATATCTTAATTTTTAATAAATGTACTGGTACTTGAAGAAAATATATGATTCAGAATTAATACTAACTTCCAGCATCAGTTGCTGTTTTTGGAGATTCCTCCTTTACTTCACTAGGATCACATTCTGCTTCTGTAGCATCAGTCTCTTCTTTAATACTCTCAGATTCACCAGTTAAAACCATCCAAGCAGCTTCTACTGTCGAAGGTGACACAGTTTTTCCTACAAGCAATTTAAGTAAGAACTGTCAGGGTAAGAATGAACAAACTGTCCATCAAAAAAAAATATATATAATGACATAAAAAAACAAACCAGTAAATACAGAAGAGGTTTTATAAAATAATTACAACTTCAAAGCTGAAACTGCAAGCCAAAAAGTCAATATGGTTGATCTGCTTGGTGGGCACCTGCTAAAGATAATCATAATGCCTAATTTCTTGCCTACCTAAATGTCAATCATTTTCTAGGTTACCATAAATTAAAAATTAGTTAAGTAAATTTCCAAAATTTTTGAAAGTATAGTCCTTTTTAAATTATCTTTCACAACTTTGCTAAAATAGGTTTTTTGTTTTTGTTTTAGAAATTAGTATCAAATGGCCAGTTTGGATATTAGGAATGGAAACATAGTATTTACTCTATTACCCCTGGTAATCAATTAATCAAAATTAAAAATTTGGAGACAAACTTTGTTTTACACTTGACTTATTAATTTGTAGGCTACATATGAAGGCAAAAACAAACTTAACATTAGACTTATCCTTTACAGGAATAAATTTGCTAATTATATCCCAGCAAACTAGTTTAGGGGGGTATATAGGAATCACCATGTTTGTCTGTCCATCCGTGTAAAATTGTGTCCAGCCATATCTCATAGCTGCTTTGGAAGACTGCCATAAAGCTTCACATGAATGTCATGACCTTAACCAAGGTCATATCAGAAAGGTAAAGGTCGCAGATAACATAAAATGTTGGAGAAGGGGAATTTGGCTCTCAAGAGACAGTTCTAGTTTTATTATCTTTAGCAGTCTAATACCTTGTAGTTCTTTCTGTTTCCTTGCTTCCTTTACTTCAGCAATAAAACCAATGGTTACCACGACAACCAAGAACATCAGTAAAGGCACTCGAAGAAATCCAGCCACTGTGGCAATATGAAGTATCATCACAATCCAAACTGGAAATGATAAATATCGCAGATATTTCTTTAAGTCTGGTGTCCACAGAAAGGCAACTGCTAAAATATACCCTACAACAATTGTCCAAACCTGAAATAGAAAGGTAGTGCATAGTTTTTGATTCACTATCATTTAAATTGCATGTAGTCATTAATCTACTAATGAAATCCCTCTCTTTACATGTCAACCCAAGAGGTCACAAGTCACACTGTTTTTTAAAATGGCAGAAAAACAAGGGCGGAGCGGGGACGGACGATCAGATGATGTTCAAGTTTCAAGTTTTGGAAAAGTAAGAATGTACCAAACCATGTGTTGCTATGTAAAAACGGCTAAAAATAACAATACCATAAATATACATATGTATAAAAAAGATGATCAGTAATTAAAATTTAATAAAGTTCAATTGTACTTGATCGTTGTTTGTCATTTTAGATAGAGAAAAGGAAGAGTTTTGTAAACCCGACCGCCGCTATGAGAGGGTTCATTCTAGATAACGTTTGTATGAAACTGGATCATTTGCTGTGTAGTCTAGTTTTTAATAAACTGCTGATTATCACTCATATTCCCGTTTCATGTTAATTTTACTTCCAAATCGGTAAACTACGGTATTTAAAATCCACATGCTTAGTTTGCACACTGTACTGTAATATTTATTTCCCTTTCACCACAGAAATGAAATCTAATCGATAAATCAGTTTTAAAGTGCTCAACACCATAATACGGTATAGTCTTCAAAACAAATTAAACTTAACGCAGATTTCATAAAGAATTAGTTAATTTCATGTGCCATTGTTGTTTATTTCATAAAAAAGTTATGATCTTTATGATGCTGCACATCGTAGGTACTTCCCAGACATGCGGACTACTTTTTATTGCAGTCTTCGAGATTAGTTTGCCGGACTGCACAAATTATTTTTTATTCGTCCTGACGCCGACAGGTTAGTAGAATTCGAAAAATCATTTCAGATGTCCATATGTCAGCAAATGCATTACAAATCACAGAATTCATATCCCAAGATAGAATGGATGTTTTCCTTTCAGGTACAATTACAATGCACACTATTTCTCCAATGTACTGTTACATAGTAAAGAAGCCTGTTCTTAGCAAAAAGGGATAGCAATGTACGCTTTCACTGACATGAACGCCGTACAAAAATATCAACATATTAAAGTTTGAAGAAAACATATATTTTAGTTAAAAGAACTGCAGTTAAGTTGATGATTACTGTCCATGTCGATATTTATTTGTTAAGAGAGTAAAATCTGCAGCCTCCAGCTGGAGATGGGAAATTTCTGCAGTTTTGTATGGGGACAGGTTCTGTTGTCCCATGGCCCCATATCTTTAATAAAAAGGGTTGTTGACGACAGAAATAATTCGTTCGAGTATGATACCTACCCAAAATGATGTAAAATATCCAAGAAGTTCGTAGACAAACATAAAACAGGACTGAAAACCAGCAAATATCAGTTTAACTGGACCAAAATGCCACAAAAAATAAAGGCACAAAATTCCACATATGGCAGAAAAGACCAACTTCGCATGTTTAGTAAACTCAAACGATATAGTTTCATACGTCTTATCTACTGTATGTACGGGAATTGTAATCACTCCGATTATAAAAGGTGTGCCCGAATTTTGAAGTCCTATTAACCATTTTCTAAGGCTGTTGGTGAGAGATCTTTTGAAAGGATACAGAAATGTCCCACAGAGAACTGCCCACAAAAGTGGACGTAAAAATGCCTCCAATATAAAATATAGTGCGATCGCAACTGCAAAGGCAAATAAAACGAAAATATTTGCAGCTGTAGTATACAGAGCTTGTTTGAATGCCTTATCGTGTCCCTGTGGCAAACTACTTAGCACATTATTGAAAGGAGAACGAAAATCTTTGGCTGTCGTAGCCATTTTCAGTATACCGGAACCTCCATCCACAAAGTAAAATCCGAATAGGGAAAGAATGGGATAGTATTTCCGAAAACGTGGCGGCCAGGCTGATCAATCAAATATTTAATATTATATATATTTATTTATCCCGCTCGGTACATTTTTAGGACATAAGGTTGCCATTTTGATACTTTTTTATCGTTAAGTGTTTGATTTTGGTACAATTTCAATACAAAACCGAGTCCGAATTTTTAGCATTTTAATTCTCGGTTTCGGTGTGACGTCACAGGTGAAGATGGCGACTTAAGACACCTTGGAAACGGTGACACTTACCCCTTAGATACTATAGATTTATATAGTGATTCGTACAGACCAACATTAAAAAATTGAATAAAGTTTAAGTTTGGCAAGGTTATATGACATGAAACTTTCCACAAAAAAAATATGACTTTAATAAATGATTAGAGACTTTCAAAATTTATCAAAAAGTCAAAAATATTTAATTTATAAGGCGTTAAATTTGGGAATTCGGGCAGGGTAAAAATAACGTTGAATAGAATAACCATGGAGCATGGGGAACATTCTTTAAATTTGTTTTGTAACATTTTTTTTAAATATTACAATATAACATTATAAATATTTAAATAATTATTTCATATATTTTTTCCGATTGTGTATTTCTGATCAGTAAAATATGCATGAAATTGTAATTTAACGGTACCTCTCATTCTCATTCTCTCAGTGTATCTTAAATTCTGTCGTAATTCATTTTCTGACCCTGGTATAACTCCAAATTTTAATATTTCCATTTTATCGTCATAAAACAATTTTAAAACTTAAAATTTAAAAATAATTTAAAATTATAATAACTTAGAAATCGTCTCTATTTAAATTACATAAAAACAATATTGGTTAAAACATCCCGGGATCCATGCAACACCCGGAAAAACTTGGAATAAAACATTCTTTTATTTTTTCACTATATTTATTTGATCTCAATTTATGAAAAGTAGAATTTACATCCGATTCTCACATACCGGTAATTAAGAGCGTATCAATAAACTACAGTACCCGGCATCCTGTTTATTAGACATTCCATCACCGGAAAGACGTCAAACTTTGGAAAAAAAAAATTGTGATAATTTTTCCTTTTCGTTTTATCCGTCCGTTTATCTGTTTTTGTACCAGTGTACAAATACGACGGCCGATGATAAAAAAACTAGTCCAAGAGATCATAGCTAAAATCCGGGTGAACGAGGCCAAAAGGTTTGAAGGTTGATTCTTGTAGGAAAATGTCCCAAGTTACTGAAAACCTATTTCTTACGCGTCAAATCGTTTCCGATTTTTTTAATCAGAAACAGTTTTTGAAGAAAAGCCTCTGCAAATGTTAAATTTTGGTAAAAAATAAAAATTCCAGATTTTGAAACATTTTGTGGAAAAAACAACACAAAAATGTTCAGTCTATCTTTCATTGTGGACACATGATAGATTAAAATGCAAAACATCCTGACAGTTTTCCGATTTTGTGTCAAAATTTTAAAATAAGCGATAAAATCGATGCTGTAAACTGCGTTTTTATCATATCTACCGTCTTTCGATTCTTGTAAATCTTGATCTGTTGTTTATGCATTAAATATGACAAACTATATTTTTTTTTATAAAGCCTTGGTAGTGCTGTAGATAAAAATGTTACAAAACTTCGGAAATATGGAACCTTAATACCGTAGCAAATTATTATGTTTCCCCTACCCCAAAAATACGAAAATGTCAAAATTTCATTATTTTGGCCCATGCTTGCCGATAAGTGTTTAAAACAAATCATTATTGTTTGTTACATCTCCCGTCTGTTCCCGACATATTTATAAAACAATTATATGTAGAGTGCTTGGTGATTTAATATAAAAATTTGCACTTTTGATGTAACAACAGTTTGGAAAATGAGTTTTCATTAAATCATTTGTACTCTACTTCTTGTAATTTTATTATATAGGCATTTAATCTCGAGATTTATATATTTCTGTATTGCCATGGTACATTTGAGTCTAATATTATTATGTTCAACTGACAAATAGAAAGAGATCAATGTTATAAAAAAACATTTTTGAATTGAGGCAATAGAGAACTGATTAAATGAAGTTAAAAAACTGGAAAGTTAAACACGTAAACATTGGCAGGGGAAAAATCCGGGTGCTCGGGAAGGGTAACCGCCTCCTGTCACCACATGTGAAATCAAAATTGAGAGAGAAAGTAGTAACAAGAAAAACCATTTCAATTCAGACCGTTTGGAAGGAAATTGCACAAACCAATTTATTGTTAGAGATTAACAGAAACCAAAGAAGAGCTGATCATAGTTACCACTCTTGCCATCCCATCAGGTACTGTTCGACAAACAGACCTGTGTCACCTTAATGTGTCTTTAATCATTTTAAGAGTTAAGAGGAAGGATGTAGATTTATATGCATGTCCAAGTAAATGGTTTGTAATTTTGAAGATGATTTTAAGGATTTGTCCAAAGACTGACTGACACTGTCTTCCAAATGACAAAATGTTTATTATTTTAAATGTTTAGAGTGCGTAACACATACACAATTATTTTTGCGCATTGTCTTCTTTGCAAATATTTTGGATTTCTATCAGTTGACTTTTAGTCTTTTGCCAGAGGGTCCAGTCGTTTTTAATAGTTACGATGTGTTTTATTCAAATGTGGTTCAACATAAAATTCAGTGCCTTTCACCCTCACTTCCCATACTTGACCCTGTATTCTATATTTGTAGTTGTGATCTAGTATGTTTCTTAACTTAAATGCGGCATTCGTACTGTAACTTTTCAAGTATAGTAATTTACCGAATTGCTAGTGTTCTTCTTGTCATTCTATGAATACAGAGTAGAATTTTAACGGATGCATATGGTTCATGACATTGCATTTTTACCAATCTGAAAACATATCCGTTCACTTACATTTGTACCATTATTTGCATACATGCCTCAAATACTAGTATACCCTTTTGTGAATTCATATGACAATTTTTTTTATATTTCTTCTTATAATGCAAAAAGGTAAGCTATGACTTCTTAGCCTGGAGAGGGTTTCATTTCTTAGAAACGGGGAAATCAATTGATTCATGACAGCTACCAAAATTTCCGAAATATTTTCATGTTTTTAATGATTTTAGTATAAGCGCATTGAATCAATATCTGATATTTGAAAATCAATGCCTATATAACAAAAATACAAACAGCGAAGATTCTTTTTTGCCATAGCAAATTGAATTGAAAATGAAATAAGTAGGCATTTTTCTATGAATAATTAGATCAATCTGCCATTGAAATGATGCATTTTGTATATTATTTTGTTTCCTTCAAGCTTCTTTTTCAATTCTTACATGCACATTTGCTTGAAACTACCATAAGAAATACTAATTGTTACATATTGGCTAAAACAGGGTTTTCACATTTTTTGCAATTTTGGGGTAGGGGATATAAATTTATTCGCCTCATCTACAAGCTTTGCTATTTCCGACAGATTTTGGTGTTATTAGACTCTTATATGTCAAGGAATTACGTCAATAGATAACAGTCGAGATTCAATGCCTAAATAACAAAAATACAAGAGGCAAAGCTCCTTTTTTCTTACAGCATTTTACATATAAATGAATAAAATAAGCAATTTTATTATATTAGTTAAACAGGAGGTACTTACCCTTCCGGAGCACCCGGCCTCACTTCCCTGGTGGAAGTTTACGTGTCTAACTTAACTTGTCAGTTCCAAAGTTTTTACTTTGCTTCTGGATTGTGATTCGGAAATGGATAAGTATGTTTGTTTTTTATTAGTCCTATCTGTCCTTAAGCTAAAGCATTTCACAAATATTTAAAATCCTCGAAGCTTGTTTTATCATTGTTGTGGGTACTTTTGCTCGAAATCTTCATTAGAAACACAAATCGGCATATATTGCATAAAATGGATTTTCACATGTTTTTCAATTTTGGGGTAGGGGAAATAAATTTATCCGTTTCGTCTATAAACGTCGGTATTTCCGATAGTTTTTTATGTTGCAAGACTCAAATGTACCATGGCAATACAGAAATATATAAATCTCGAGATTAAATGCCTATATAACAAAAATACAAAAAGTAGAGTACAAATGATTTAATGAAAACTCATTTTCCAAACTGTTGTTACATCAAAAGTGCAATTTTTTATATAAAATCACCAAGCACGCTACATATAATTGTTTTATAAATATGTCGGGAACAGACGGGAGATGTAACAAACAATAATGATTTGTTTTAAACACTTATCGGCAAGCATGTGTCATGTGCTACTTTTGAATTTTTATGAAATAATACAATTCAAAAGTAGCACATGACAATTGTCATGTGCTACTTTTGAATTGTATTATTTCATAAAAATTCAAAAGTAGCACATGACACATGGGCCAAAATAATGAATTTTTGACATTTTCGTATTTTTGGGGTAGGGGAAACATAATAATTTGCTACGGTATAGAGTTCCATATTTCCGAAGTTTTGTAACATTTTTATCTACAGCACTACCAAGGCTTTATAAAAAAATATAGTTTGTCATATTTAATGCATAAACAACAGATTTACAAGAATCGAAAGACGGTAGATATGATAAAAACGCAGTTTACAGCATCGATTTTATCGCTTATTTTAAAATTTTGACACAAAATCGGAAAACTGTCAGGATGTTTTGCATTTTAATCTATCATGTGTCCACAATGAAAGATAGACTGAACATTTTTGTGTTGTTTTTGCCACAAAATGCTTCAAAATCTGGAATTTTTATTTTTTACCAAAATTTAACATTTGCAGAGGCTTTTCTTCAAAAACTGTTTCTGATTAAAAAATCGGAAACGATTTGACGCGTAAGAAATGGGTTTTCAGTAACTAGGGACATTTTCCTACAAGAATCAACCTTCAAACCTTTTGGCCTCGTTCACCCGGATTTTAGCCATGATCTCTTGGACTAAACGGACAAATCTGTTGAATTGGACAGCCTATTGAATAGTGATATTCATTCGTTGTAGTAACATTGAGTACAATTGTGATTTCTACTCAGAAGAGAATAATTACCAGAGTGATATCCAAACCACCATACAAGAGAGATTACAGTGTCTTTTGACAAAGTTTGGCGATGCGATCATGACACAATGAACACTCAAACGTTTTATGGCGGTCTGGTTCTTCTGGAATCGATACTCGCACAGCAAACTTGAAACGTGTGTGTGTGTGTGTGTGTGTACATGCATAAGAGAGGGTTCTTAATATGTATCCATGCAAACTAGTTTGAGGGGTGTATAAATCAGTGCAATGGCGGATCCAGGACTCTATGTTGGGGGGGGGGGGACAATACACACTAGACACATTTTTAATTTGTGTTTGGGGACAAAAGCTATATAGAGCAGTCCTTACCCCATGTTATAGTGTGGTGAAGAGGCTGCGACATCGTTCAGTGGGAAATTAGGGGACTTCAAATTTTAATTGTAAATTTCACTTAAACTGCATATTGCCCTGAGAGCACTGCAAAGATAAAAAAATCAGCCACTTCACCTATAGCTGGTGACGTGTCGATATAAGTGAAATATTCTTGATTAGGGCGTTTGATACCCTATTCAATCAATCAATCAATCTAAAATTAAATTCATCCAGTGACACGTCAGACCTCTAAAATTACATGCCATGCATATAAAATTAAATTCACCTTTACTTTTAGTTTTGACAGCTTATAGTGCAGTAGGATTATCTAGGTTACAATATCCCCGAGATAAAGTCAATTGTTTAACACCGTTGTTAAATGATAAAAAGATTAATTTGTAAACACACTCAATAATAACATTAGTAAGTTGACATCATCACTAGAGCGATGGTGAAGAAATGGAGAAAACATTAGAAAAAATCTTCAGGATATCATTATGACATATTCACTAAGTCAGTCACTATGACATCTCACCATCTCCGGTTTGATTGGATATGTCCATCAGGTCGGTCACTATGGCATCTTACCATCTCCGGTTTGATTGGATATGTCCATCAAGTCAGTCACTATGACATCTCACCATCTCCAGTTTGATTTGATATTTTGATTTGATATGTTCACTAAGTCGGTCACTATGACATCTTACCATCTCCGGTTTGATTGGATATGTCCATCAAGTCGGTCACTATGATATCTAATCATCTCCTGTTTGATTGGATATGTTCATCATGCCAGTCAGACTGAAAATTTACGGTTGCGGTATACGAGAGCGGCTCAATAAGTAACCAGCCTAACTTATTCCGGTTGAGAACAATCTCTTCTATTTTAATGTTGGTTGGTTGGTTGAATGTTGCTTAACGTCGCATCAGCAATTTTTCAGCTATTCGCGACGAGAACTATTTAATTAATCTATATGGATTAATCTATGAACAATTTTGTGTATGCATGTGAAGTGCGAGTGTGTGTATGGTCTGCCTTGTACTAGCGCGCACTCAGGGCGACTTTACCGTGCTAGCTCACAGAGTCAATACGCCTCAGACAAGCGTACCACTCCCCCAGTCCATTATACTGATACCAGGTGAATCAGTGAAGGCCAACGGCAAGGAAAATTCACTTTCCCACATGTGGTCCGAGCGGAACTCGAACTCACAGCGGTGAGAGACCCTGGATTTGAAGACTGACGTCTTATCCATTAGGCCACCGCGCCCTCTATTTTAATGTAATTGCACTCTAGCGTGATGTACTTAGACAACGTGTTCAAGTGCCAGCATCCACGAACTGATGAAAAGTCAGGATCCTTTCCATTGGCACTCTTCAACTGCCTTCACGACTTTTTCGTCAGATCGGCAATGACGTCAACGGATATCGGAAAAACATAGCCATGTTTGGCATTCAACTGACTCGATATGCGTGTAATTTTGTATCCAGGTACAAAACATTTATTGAAGCACGGCACGAAAAGCATGACCGTGTCGGACAATCGGAGATGCAGTTGTTCAGGTTAAGTAATGGTGTTTAACATCCCATTCAAGAATATTTCACTTATATCGAGACGTCGCCAGCTGTAGTCGAAGGTGCAGAAATTTTGGCTGTGCGTTGCGCTAATGGCATTATACAGCAGAGTTCTTTATCGTTCCAAGCCTACCGTGACACGAGACCTCGTTTATTTTAAGTTCCCATAAAACGAACCATGACTTTCATTTTGTAATGCAGAATGCTAGACACAGTCACTACTCACTTTCAAGTCTTGTGTCAGAACCGGTCGGGGATCGAACCCAGGAACTTCCACTTACGAAGCTAGCACTGCATCAACTGAGCTACGGCAGTGGTTCAATCAGAAATGGGATAGGCTGGTTACATATTAACTCGCCCTCGTACTATTGCCATTATCACTCTTAGCCCCCTTTTATCAGGAGTTTTGCTAAGTTTTTTTGTTTCATGTTCTTGGTTGCATTTGATGCTGCAAACTACATTTTTCAGCTATAAGTTTGTTACATGTACAAATGTATATTCCAATTTAAAAAAACTTTAAATCATGAAAATAAACAATGTATTAAAATGGCTGTTTTAATTTCAACCCCAGTCTGAGAAGCGCACACAATTGGAATTTTAAAAAAGCTTGTATAAACAAAATCGCTTTTCATAAAAAAATCCAAATAGCAATGTCAAAATATACAGGACCTGCTGGCTTTTATATACGTAGACGATCTTTAGTTAAAAGGAAGCATTAAATTGCAGGTTTGGGTCCATATATATAATTATAATATATACATATGCGGAATGTTATTTTGGTGATCTTGACACGTCATATACCAATTCGTCTCTTGTTAAAGTTTAATGACGTGTAGCTGTACCTAGGCAATCAAAATTTACCTCTATCAAACATATTTTCTGTATATTAATATTTTCAGTTTTCACATCAATTTTTCTCAACACAGTTGCATGTATATTTGAAATGTAGCATGCAGAAAACTAAATTATTTGACAAATAAACCCCTCAAATTCTCAAAACCAAAAGAGGTCTTTTTCACAAGTTGAATGGAAATAAGTAAAAAAAAAAAGAAGACCCGCATAAAATGTCAGAAGATCTACCAGTTACCATTGGTCTTGATAGTAGTCACACAATTTTATTATGATGATGTCAATTTTAATGTAATTTCCTTTATAATAATTCGAAAATACATGTACTTGGATTGAACGATTGCGTTTTTTCACAGATAAAATGTTCTGTCATGTTCTGTCAGTTCTCTCATTGATAATCTTTTCGATTTCAAGATATATATCACAGATTGTTCCTGAAAATGTTTCCATATCTTAATGAATGGAATTTGATAAAAGATCGATAACTTATAAAATTATGTTCTGCATAATCTGTATTCTTCCTTTCAAATTACCAACCCAAATATTCCCTTCATTGTCAATTTGCAAAGCGGTGGGGGCAAAAAAACCACCCTCATCTTGTGAATTCAAAAACTGAAGCAATACACCATCCATGTTTAACAAGTGTATCAAATGGTTGTTTACGTCCGTGACCATGACCTTTCCATCTGACATTACGCAGAAATCCCCAGGATTAAATTTAGCTTCTGTTTTAGGACACATTGTACCGGTATATTTGAACTTAAATTTCCCAGAATTCTGCAGTACAATTAGGCGACCTTCGGCACTGGCTGTTCTATCTTTTATCCATATATCATAATTTATGTTTTCCTGAATTGTGTAAGGCTGTGTAAAGAGTCGTGCCCTTTGTCATCATACTGGAACTTTGATTCAATCACACCAAACGCCGAAAAACGCGCAATTACTCGTACGCTGTTATCCGTTACGTTAAAGTTGTAGCTATCCACCATGCCAGCATATATCTGACCATCTTTTGTTACCTCAATGGAACATGGTAGTAATGGTTTCATGTTAATAAAATCGACAATATCCCCGTTTGGTTTCATCTTCTTGATTTGGTACTGTCGTCCTCCTGCCCCTCCATTAGGGGTCAGGACTAGTCCCCCGTCATTAGTTGTGGCTATGTCATTTATCCTCAGATCCAGTGTCAACGTTTTGTGGATATCACCATCTTTCTTCACCATTTGAATTTCCTTCTTGCCATAAGACGTAACCCATGCTTTTCCTTTCTCACAAGGAACAATAGCTCGGATAGTATCATCCTTAGCAAACTGGAACGATGATAAAACTTCCATTTTGGTTTCAATGACATCACCTATAGAAGAAGAGTCGGGTAAGGACTCGGATCTTTTCATTCCGGATTCGTCCTTTGTTCGACAGGAACCAAACATATCTTGAAGCGTTTCATGCTCGTACTCGCCAATAGAGAATACCGGTGGTTCCACTGTCGTTGTCATGGTACCTATACTTTTACTCTTAATATGATTGATTCTTGAATTAAGTACATTTCCCAATTTCAATATTCTTATTTCATTCTGAGTTTTCAACATGCTTGAATACAACACTTCTAATTCTTCTAGACGATCCTCCATTGCTTCGAGTTCAAGTTCAAGGTCGTGGAATTCAGTTTGTGCCTTATTTTGAAATTCCAACATTTCATCAATTATGACACCACAAATACCATCTATTTCTGCTTTAAGCTCCTCTGCCCTGTGCTTAATAAATGCAATAGATGCCTTCATGTTGTTAGCATAACTTCTCTTGGCAACAAGCAATTTTCTACGTTTCTGTATTACGGAACAGGTGTACTGAGATTTGACGGAATCTACAGAATTACCTAATTCCTCTATGGTGATTTCAGCATAATCTTTAATATCCACCATTTCATGTCCATCATGATTGGTTCTGGAACATGTAACACAAATAGTACAGGAACATGCTCTACAAAAACGTTCTATACTCTGATTTGGGTGTTCGGAACAGAAATCGTTCCCTATGGAACTTTCATCAGCTGAAATGTAAGTAAATACAACATCAAAACTATATATAAAACATTTATTTACACTTTGTTTTGCCATATATGACAAATGATATACTGTAAACATATTTAATTTGGCGTGTATTTATTTTCGCAAAATTTAGACATATCCGTGTAGTTAAATTTTCACAACACAATTGGACATTTTGATTTCAATTCTAAATACAGAGTGATTTGCGAAAGAACCTTTTTATTAAGTCTTAGTCAGACCCGGCCGGGGTTCGAACCCACGATCTTCAATACACGAAGCGAGCACTCTACCACTGAACTACCGTAATGGTGTGTGTGTGTGTGTGTGTGTGTGTGTGTGTGTGTGAATTACCCTTCATTCGCCCCTCAAGCACCTTCATAAATGATCATTCTTCCGTGATCATTACGTCACACGAAAGACACCGTCACTTAGACCAAATTTTACAATATAAATATCCACCCAAAAGGTGTTGTATTAAAGGAGTAATAATGCATGGAGAGAGAGAGAGAGAGAGAGAGAGAGAGAGAGAGTATGTTACCCGTTTCTATATATTCTTCTTGTAGCTCCGTTACTATATCATGTCTGTCGACCCCCTTCAGCGCCTCATAAAGACATTTTATTTTAATGACGTCATCAGTATCATCTAAATCCCTCCAATGAATCAGCGCCTTTGTTGTCTGAACAATTGTTTGGTAAGGGTTATCTAACTTGATACGATCTATTTCAGGAACTGTTAAGCCTAATTGTATCGCCAGTGGATACCATTCTCCTCCCAAACGGCAAGCCAGCTGTTTAATGCTCTTGTCAGACAACAGTCCTTGAAGAAACAAATTAATTTATGAAGTTTGTATTTTAAAATTTCATAGATTTATGATCTATACATTTAGTTTTTTTTTTTCGTATAAGGCTGGATCTGGCAAATCAAAAGGATTTAACCATACCAAGTGTTTCGCCATACTATATGCAACCTATACCAAATATTTCATGGCTATACAAATGATTCTACATGCAAACCAAAGCTGGTGTTCCAAATTAGTTTTTTTGACGGAATGAACACCCGGGTATATGTTCACGTACCACATGGATGTCAGCAAAGAAAACATCAAACAGATAGTTAAATTTTCAGCATAAAACCTTGTAATTGTTGAGTTAAGTAATGTTAACGTCACAGTCAAGAATTTTTCACTTATACCGAGACGTCGCCAGCTATAGGTGAAGGTGTAGAAAATTTGCCTGTGCGTTGCGCTAATGCCATTATACAGCAGAGTTCTTTATCGTTCCAAGCCTACCGTGACACGGGACCTCGTTAATTTTATGTTCCCATCATCAGAAAGAACCGTGACTTTCATTTCGTAATGCCGAGTGGTTGCCGAAAGAACAGTCACTACCCACTTTTAAGTCTTGAGTCAGACCCGGTCGGGTTTCGAACCCAGGAACTTCCTCTTACGGAGCGAGCACTTTACCAACTGAGCTACCGCAGTGGTTTGTACTTGTTAATAGTCATTATAACCAAAAAGCATAATATGGCAGATCGTTTAAAAAGTAATCTGAAGCTTAAATACCTGTATTTGGCGATATGATCATTGTACAACCAATTGCAAGTAGCTACAGAAGACGGACGAAAAAGTTGATCCCAAATTGGTTCCACTTATTATAAATATGCTATCGTTGGACGGATACTTACCATATTGTTTTCTTTTTATCCTTCCATAAAATCTATCCATGCTTTCCTCCTCTCTGCCTAAAAACATAAATAAAACATATTTTACAAAGTTGCAGATTACATCATTTACAAAAACTAAAAGCCGCCGATTTTACATCACTTTATCAAGGCCTACAATGCCGCCACACTTTTTCTGCGACTAAGTGTCATTAGACGTGTTTGTGAAATTGGCAAGGTGCTTTAAAACTACAACAAGCCAATATTATTTTGCCACCGAGTCCAGTGTTTGTTCAAAGTCGATTGTTTTACCATTACTGTTATCAATATAATTTTATCTTGTGTTTTTATTTTTTATTTATTTATTTTTGTTGTGTAATGTTCCTAGTGTCTTTTTATTATTGCCAAATGCATTGATTTACAGTCACAATTAGGCCGAATTATCTGCCCTAACGATAGTAAGGCATTTTTTATATTGCTGCCAAAAATATCTTACAATAGTTAGGGCAGATAATTCGGCCTAAGCAACCGTGTACATCATCATAAAATGTATATACATGTACATGTACTAACATATCAATCTATTTGGTATGAAGTAAAATGTAGACTATCCGATAAATACAACACAAAACCTTCCAATAATGAGTTTTATGTATACTCTAATACTGCTTACTGATAAAATACAAATACCAAAAAACAGTACAGGCCTGTCTAAAGTTTAACACTGAGCTAACGAAAAGGTGTCGAAGTTCACTCGGAAGGAGTCGAAGTTCACTCGGAAGGAGTCGAAGTTCGCTCGGAAGGAGTCGAAGTTCGCTTTACGAGTGACTGAGATATGGATAGCTAGTTACCGAAAAGCTATCGAGAGATAGATAACAGCTGCCGAAAAACTGTCGAGAGATAGATAACAGCTGCCGAAAAGCTGTCGAGAGATAGATAACAGCTGCCGAAAAACTGTCGAGAGATAGATAACAGCTGCCGAAAAGCTGTCGAGAGATAGATAACAGCTGCTGTCGATATATAGCTAACAAGAGACGAAATAAACTGTCGATCCGACACTTTTTCGTTAGCTTAGTGTTAAACTTTCGACAGGTCTGTAATGAATATATCAAAATGTCATAACAAATTTATATGTAAATCAATTTTTTATAAATAGAAACAAGTGCAGAGAACTAACTAAACGGGCGATTGAAAAATCTAAATCTTGCATGGCGACAAGGGTGGGGGATGTATAAATAAATAAAACGGAGTGTCGGATAAGGGGTGGGGTGTGTGAGGTAGAAAGATCAAAACGATTGGTTGCCAGGGTGGGGGGATTAATAAAATGAGATGTGTCAGAACACGTGAACAAGAATCGATCAGCATTCTTTATTCAGATTAAGCATTAATGTCATGGAAAATTGACTGGATTTGTTACCATGGTATATAGCGGCATTGTGTCCAAATCATTAATGAAAAATGACGAAGATGTTAAATCTTTTCTAAATGTGTTTCTCTATCAAAAATTGATATAGAAACCACATACATAATGCAACGAAATAATAAAAAAAAATTCAGATTAAAACTAGTCAAACCTGTCTATAAAGATCATCCAAGAGAATCGGTAAAAGTGGCCTTTATGGACAGGTGGCCTTTATATACAGATTCAAAAAATATGAATAAAGAACAATTGGAATACCATTCAAGTGGCCTTTATAAGTAAATGGCCCTTATATAGAGGTGGCCTTTAAGGCAGGTTGGACTGTATTGACATTAAGAATACTAAAATAATGATAAAAGTGAATGCTTGCCTTTTATACTTTTTTTTAGAAAACTTGAATGTGGCCTAAAAATCTGTAAAAAATTGGTGAATCCTTAGGCACCCAACCTAGACTCCATCTAACCCTGGTAATTAAGTCTGGGAAAAAATAAAAAATAAAGCTACTGATTATATGTCTGTAAGCTTCTGGCTTTGGGATATGCACTTAACGTATTAGTAGTCAGTGGTGTGGTAAAAGTACTTTGGTGTAAGTTAAAACGGGTGAAGTAGCTAGGGTGTAATTTTGCTTGAAGTCACAGTCAAAACACTTGAACCACCTACATGTATATATGTGTAGGTGCCCAGTTCTTGTATGTTGAAAGAAACAAGAATACCTGGAGAAGATTCTAACCCTTCGACAGGCGAGCTTGCGTACTCACACTAGGATCTGAGCGAGTGGGATTTGAACTGTCATTAGTATATACCATTTTGTTTAATGTATTTTATGATTAAATTAAAAAATGGTATATAACAGAAACAAGGCAAAGTGGCACTTTAAATAGATAATCTGGTCACAGAAACAGGCCATCAAAGACGAATGCAAATGCTAAGTAACAAGGCAACCCCAGTCTTTCGAGCATTTTTTACATTGTCAAACACATGCCAGACAACCGGAACAAGTGAGATGAGACAAGTTCTCTCTCTCTCTCTCTCTCTCTCACACACACACACACACACACAGAGAGAGAGAGAGAGAGAGAGAGAGAGAGAGAGAGGGGGGGATGAACAGGAAGACCTTATCCAAGCACTACACATATAGTAGAATATTCCCACCTTTTCCAAGCCACAATCGCTAAAAAACGACATTCAGAATCATGGATGCTTGCCCAGCAACAAACGAGGTCATGGGCGTTAAAATGGTCAATTAAATACTAATAAGGAATCAGCTGCTTTGGGAAATGATTTCAATACCCATCTGTATAACATTTACACCTCGTCTGAATATCCCATCACAAGATCTGATAAAACGAACAGAACCATGTCAATACAATAATGTCTATCAATAATAGATATAGATAGGCAAGAAACTACATTGACCTGTCCAGTTGACCTTTCATCATATGGATGATCCACCTAATACACGAGTAGTGTAAGAATGCTTAATTAACACATACTCAATGCTTTCCCCGTGATGTAGCCAAATTAATTCCTGTGTTCTCTATACATAAATGAACCAGTCCATGATAAATACTTATATTAAAGGTCAAGCGGACAGGTCAATGTTGTTTGCCTATACCGAATACACTGTTATTCTAATACAATCATTGTTTTATGTATATATCAACCTGTTTTACATATTTAGTAATCTCAGACGGGTATCGATCCAGGCGATGTATCGATTTTCATCATTGCATCGTTGTTGTTAGAACATGCACAACTCGTACATTACACGTAATATTGATTAACATACTAACGCTCCTCAATATTTTTCTCCTTAGTTGAACACATCAGTAATTAGTTCTATCAAACGATTATGTATGTTATATGATTTATAATAACAATCAAATCCTAGAGGATAGTGAAGTGATCCTAGAGGATAGTGAAGTGATCCTAGAGGATAGTGAAGTGATCCTAGAGGATAGTGGGGTGATCCTAGAGGATAGTGATGTGATCCTAGAGGATAGTGAAGTGATCCTAGAGGATAGTGATGTGATCCTAGAGGATAGTGGGGTGATCCTAGAGGATAGTGAGGTGATCCTAGAGGATAGTGATGTGATCCTAGAGGATAGTGGGGTGATCCTAGAGGATAGTGATGTGATCCTAGAGGATAGTGAAGTGATCCTAGAGGATAGTGATGTGATCCTAGAGGATAGTGGGGTGATCCTAGAGGATAGTGAGGTGATCCTAGAGGATAGTGATGTGATCCTAGAGGATAGTGGGGTGATCCTAGAGGATAGTGAGGTGATCCTAGAGGATAGTGGGGTGATCCTTGAGGATAGTGAGGTGATCCTAGAGGATAGTGGGGTGATCCTTGAGGATAGTGAGGTGATCCTAGAGGATAGTGGGGTGATCCTTGAGGATAGTGATGTGATCCTAGAGGATAGTGGGGTGATCCTAGAGGATAGTGATGTGATCCTAGAGGATAGTGGGGTGATCCTAGAGGATAGTGAGGTGATCCTAGAGGATAGTGGGGTGATCCTTGAGGATAGTGAGGTGATCCTAGAGGATAGTGGGGTGATCCTAGAGGATAGTGAGGTGATCCTAGAGGATAGTGGGGTGATCCTAGAGGATAGTGAGGTGATCCTAGAGGATAGTGATGTGATCCTAGAGGATAGTGGGGTGATCCTAGAGGATAGTGGGGTGATCCTGGAGGATAGTGAGGTGATCCTAGAGGATAGTGGGGTGATGGGGTGATCCTAGAGGATAGTGGGGTGATCCTGGGGGATAGTGAGGTGATCCTAGAGGATAGTGCGGTGATCCTAGAGGTGAGGTGATCCTAGAGGATAGTGGGGTGATCCTAGAGGATAGTGGGGTGATCCTAGAGGATAGTGAGGTGATCCTAGAGGATAGTGAGGTGATCCTAGAGGATAGTGAGGTGATCCTAGAGGATAGTGGGGTGATCCTAGAGGATAGTGAGGTGATCCTAGAGGATAGTGGGGTGATCCTAGAGGATAGTGAGGTGATCCTAGAGGATACTGGGGTGATCCTAGAGGATAGTGATGTGATCCTAGAGGATAGTGGGGTGATTCTAGAGGATAGTGAGGTGATCCTAGAGGATAGTGGGGTGATCCTAGAGGATAGTGAGGTGATCCTAGAAGATAGTGGGGTGATCCTAGAGGATAGTGAGGTGATCCTAGAGAATAGTGGGTGATCCTAGAGGATAGTGAGGTGATCCTAGAGGATAGTAAGGTGATCCTAGAGAATAGTGGGGTGATCCTAGAGGATAGTGAGGTGATCCTAGAGGATAGTGGAGTGATCCTTGAGAATAGTGGGGTGAACCTAGAGGATAGTGGAGTGATCCTAGAAGTTTGTGAGATGATCCTAAAGGACAGTCAGGTGATCCTAGAGGATTTCAAAACCAAATTTGCCAGTTGGCTACCAATTTGATATTCAGATGGCTAGTGGAAATTCCAAGTGGCCAGAAAAGCTTTTTTTCCTAATGAAAGAAAATTAAAGCATCTGTTACGTACGAAGAACTAAAATGCACATTTTAAAAGACTGCCTTAAAATACTTACATACGACATCAGTGTTGTTAATAACAATAATGATAAAAATGTCCATTACATTGCTTGAATAGTGCTCAACAGTATCATAAAAAATTTGTGACGCAGAAATAATATTTGTTCTCTGGTCACAAAAGTTCAAATTTAAAGTAGACAAGCTGGCCACCACTTTTAGGTCGCCAGACACAATTCAAGGTCGATTTGGCCACCATTATAGTTGACAAAAATTGAGGGCTGTATATCTGACATTCATTAAAATGCTTATAGTTTACTGATCATTGTGGGCATTGGGTAAAAATGCTACACTAATGTAATGGCCGTACGCATGACTTAACGGAATGTGGTCGGTAAACCATCTTTATAGATCACTCTACCAACAAGGCCCAGTTTACTTGCAGCATCTGTATACAGTCCTAACCTACATGATACAGTTTGTGGTGATATCAGCCATAGTGAAATTACACTTTACGTCCTAATCAATATGAGGTTACTTATATCGAGACACAAGCAGCTAGTATATATAAATATATTGGTGCAATATACTTATTCCAATGGGCCCCATCGGGTTCTTAGTGGTAACATACTAGCTATGACATGACAATTGAGCATTAAGGTATTAACCAAGCAGAAGTTTTATTTTGAAATACAGGCTTCCCGAGACAAGTTTCACAACCTCATCTTAACAAACTTCGGGTTTTCACCTCGCAAAATTTGAAATTTTTGAATACGTTAATTGAGGTATTCGGGAACTTGGGGTGCGATTTTGAAGATCACCCAAGGCTTATTACAATTGCATTTACTTGTGTAAAAAATAATGAATCGGGGTCATTTTTGCCAAAAAAGGATCAATGATCCCATGAACTCCTAGAATGAACAGTTCCGTTGTCCTGTGTCACGGCAGGCGTGTCACGTTAAAGAATCCTCCATTCACATTGCCATTCACATTGCCATGAGTGCACTGCAAAGGTCAATATTTCCGCTAGTGCACCTATCAATCAATCAATCAATCAATCAATCCGGCATTCAGTCAGTCAGTCAGTCACTCACTCTCTCTCTCTCTCTCTCTCTCACTCACTCACTCACTCACTCACTCAATAAATCAATCAATCAATCAATCAATCAAATTAGATGCTTCACCTCACCAGGAAGTTAAAACCCTATATATTATGATAACAGTCACACATATATTTTTCATTACTCGTTTGAATTTTTTAACTTGCAACTTGAATTTAGCATGAATGTCTTTATTTTTGAAAAGTATGCCAAGGACAGAAGTCCCTTAAATAACGTTAATTAATGCATGGGTTAAGTTTTTTACTGTGACAGGAATTGTGGCGATATCCGATTGCTTCCTGTTAGAATGCTTCATATCATATTATTAATGTACTTATATTATGCAATGAGCACACACACACACACACACACACACACACACACACACACACCGTCCCGTCTTTAATGCATGTCATTTCCCATATAAAACACATTATAAGCATGTCTCAGGCATATATACATACACACATAACTGTGTTCCATTTCAAAACTATGCACATCACATACGATGATGTTATCACTCAGTACAGTTTCTTCCAATCGATATAGATATAGCCTGCACTAATATTTATAGAAAGAAAATACACAAAGGAAATTATACAAAGAAATAAAGAAGTATACAAACCCCCCGTTATCACTTGACTTCAGTAATTATCGCTGTCTGTCTATCCATCAGAATGTGATCTGTTCGTTCATTCAACCTTCCCTGCTACGCTTCGTTACATCGATTTTTGCTCTGCCTTCGTCACGTGATGTATTCTCAATGAACCCTGAAAATGTCATGGATATTTTATTTTTTATTCCACATTTTTCGTTGTTTGCGTCATCAGACTTTTTATAATAAATAAAAAGATAAAATAAATTTAATAAATAAATAAATAAATAAATAAATAAATGTTACATTCGCATTGTCTATTTGACAAAATAAGATAACGTCGGGGATTTTATAGTATTTTTTAAAATAAATAAATAAATAACCAAATAAATAAATAGATAAATTAATTAAAATAAATAAGTTAATTAATTAAAATAAATAAATTAACAAATTGAAATAAATAAATTAATTAATTGAAATAAATAAATAAATAAATAAATAAATAAATAAATAAATAAATAAATAAATAATTTAAAATAAATAAAATAAAATAAAATAAAATAAATACAGTCCAACCTGCCTTAATGTCCACCTCTATATAAGGTCCACCTACTTATATGTATCCCAATTGCTCTTTATTCATATTATTTGAACCTCTACATAAAGGCAACCTGTCCATAAAGGCCGCTTTTACTACTTAACTTGGGTGGCCTTTATTTGACTATAAATAAATATTTTCTGGATATATCACATATGATTTAAAACATTTAAAAAAGTCCATTTTTAATCCGTGACATTACCAAACCTTTGAACCATAAAAAATAATACATAATGTACATAATATCAGGGGCGGATCCAGGATTTTTTGAAAGGGGGGGGGGGCTGAGAACTATACAGGATTTTTTTTAAGGGGATGAGAATTAT
Organism: Anadara kagoshimensis; assembly: GCA_021292105.1. Classification (NCBI taxonomy): domain Eukaryota; kingdom Metazoa; phylum Mollusca; class Bivalvia; order Arcoida; family Arcidae; genus Anadara; species Anadara kagoshimensis. The sequence continues at coordinate 9,676,854 of CM037867.1, read as the reverse complement.
ATCAATGCTAGATGCGAGCGCCGAAGGCGCGAGCTTCCAGAGACGATGGGTCTAGGGCCGATGGGGGGGCCAAGAAAATAATTTTAATCAGTCAATATCTCACTCTCTCTCTTCAAATTTTTCAAAGGGGGGGGGTTGCAACCCCCGCAACCCCTCCCCTAAATCCGCCAGTGAATATCATGTTTACATGATAATGCTTTATAATAGAAGTTTAAACAGAGTACTTGGCAACAGTCAACGCAATCAACAACGCGACATTAATGACTGATTGATTGAATGGAGCTTTACGTCAAAGTCAAGAATGTTTCACTTATATAGATACCTGATCAGTTATAGGTGAAGTGGCAGGAATTATGACTTTTGCAGTGCGCTCAGGGCAATGGTAGGGAGGGGTCTTTAAAGGACCACGCCTACCATGACGCGGGCATCGGTTTTTAAGGCTTCTTCCAAAGGATCCCACAACTTTCATATCTAAATGCCGAGTATTTGACGAAAGAACACTCACTACCAATTTATAAGTCTTGGTCAGACCGGATAGGGGTTCGAACCCACGACCTCACACATACCAAGTGAGCACTCTACCGACTCGGGTACCGTTGTGGTACACACGAGAGAAATCACAAGCGGTTACTCAATTTGGTTACGCGCGCGCCATTAATAATTGATTGAAAGAATGGAGTTTTACGTCCAAGTCAAGAATATTTTACTTATATCGAGACATCACCAGCTATAGGTGAAGTAGCAGGAATGGTAACTTTTGCAGTCTGCTTAGGGCAATGTGCAGGGGGCGGGGTTCTTTAAATTACCACGCCTACCGTGACACGAGACATCGGTTATTAAGGTTTCTTCCAAAGGACCCCACGACTTCCATTTCTAATTGCTGAGTGTTTGGCGAAAGAACACTCACTACCAATTTTTAAGTCTTGGCCAGACCCGGCAGAAGTTCGAACCCACGACCTGCGCTGCCATTGCCTTTTCGAGTGATTAAAACACCAACTTTTATGAACACTGAAATAAGATTGTGAACCATCTATCTAGCCCATCAAACTTGTTTAAATTTACAATCAGAATTGACCTTCTTTACATGAACGTTTTTGTTTTCGCTGGGTGGGCCACCTCTGATGACGAAACGTTGAACTATAAGACTACTTCACGGGATGTCATGTATTTAATGAAATAAGGCCTGATACGCTCACCTGGTAATAGTAAACTGAATTGTCTCATATAAAACCCATAACCCAGTGTCAAAATCTTTACATATGGTCAACATTTTAAGTTTAAAAAAAATCAATCAACCATGCTTTAAAAATAAAACCATTTCAGTAATCTTTGACATCTATGACCTTGGCCTTTGAACCCCGTGATATAACTTTATCTATGTATATATCAAAATGTAGAATCGCTTGGATAGGAGTAAAACATACTTGAGAAACGTTTAACCATATTGTACGACTCTTTCACTCTTCTTAAAATTTAATTTTCTTTTAATTGACCCTAATGATAATTAATTCAGAGTAAACTTTGAACGAAAAATTGATGATACAAAAACAATACTTGCTATAAGGAGACATAACTCAAATTAATAGAACAATACTCGAAACATTAATAATTCGAGGGTTAATTACTTATTTATAACTTCAACAAACAAGCCTTAAATATTTTTCGAAATCATTAGGTACTATTTTCTGCGTTTTATATGGAATACTAAAATACTAATGGAAAGAGAAATAATTACATAAATGGACTACTAACCCGAATAAGACGATTTGTTTATTATTATTATTATTATTATTATTATATATTATTATTATTATTATTATTATTATTATTATTTTGTTGTTGTTGAATGTTGCTTAACGCCGCACCAGCAAATTCCTCAGCTATTCGTGACGAGAACAACTTTTTTAACCTCTCCACTCCCCCATTCAAATTAAAGTAAAGGCCAACGGCAAGGAATTTCACTTTCCCGCATGTGGTCTGAGCGGGAAATCACAGCGGCGAGAGACCCTGGATTTGTAGACTGACTAAAAATTTTAAATGTGTAAAACTATTCATATTCTAAAATTCTCACTTATGTTTGGTCCCAGTTATATATAAAATCCCAACAAATATCATAAACAAATTAAGAAATCATAGAGGCTAATAAAATAAAGTTCAAAATAAATTTACTGTTGATTTTCGGATTGATTTTTAAACACTGCCTATTTGGGACAACAACTTAAATGCATTAAAATGAAATAAAGATTAGACAAAAAGTCTTATTATGTATCCGATCAACTAAATGGAAAATCACAATTTCTTACTTTAACTAATTATATACAATATATAATTTCTAAATAGGAAATAATCACTGGGTGCCAAATCGGGACTGTAGGGTGGGTGATTAAGTTGTTCGAACTATAATTTATTTTTGAAAACAGTTGCAGAAAAACCCATAAAAACTCGGGAAACTTTAAATAAGAAACTCGAGAATCAAATTGATGAAAATGTCTGGAAACAAATATATAAATCACCTTTCGAAATCACTAGCGACTCAAAATTACAGTCTTTGCAGTTCAAGATAAACCATAATATAATATTTACAAATCAGGCGCGGATCCAGACGGGGGCACACCCAGCCCGTGCCCCCCCCCCCCTAAATTTTCGGGTATTCATAATAAGAAATATTTTACCAGTCCATAAATGCACCCGAGAAGAATACTTTTTTTAATCCTTTAAGTGAAACTGACAATTAAAATTTGAAGTCCCCTAATTTCCCACTGAACGATGTCGCAGCCTCTTCACCATACCATAACATGGGGTAAGGACTTCTCTGTATAGCTTTTGTTAAAAGTTAAAGTTAAAGTCTGTCCCGAGCCATTAGGCCCATCAGGCCGGAGCTTATCCCGGTTTCCGTGGCGTTAAGCGACTGAGAGTACAAGACTCTCCCCTGAATGGGACGCCGGTCCACCGCAGGGTTAACCCCCAGCATTTTGCTGGTACTCATTTATTTTTCAGCTGAGTGAACTGGAACAACGTGAAATTAAGTGTCTTGCCCAAGGACACAACACATCGCCCGGTCCAGGGTTTGAACCCACGACCTTCGAATCATGAGTCCAACGCCTTAACCACTAGGCCACGCGCTTCCATAGCTTTTGTACCCAAACACAAATTAAAAATTTGTCAGTGTGCCCCCTCTAACATAGAATCGTGGATCCGCCACTGATGCGTGTTCGATGAAACTTGTATTTCGTCAAATCAGATAGAAAAACTTGTCTAATGTTAGATAAAAAGATGTACAATATACTTGTACATGTATTCATATTTTTGTTGTGATACATTAAGTCAAACTGAAACAAGAGGCCCATGGGCCTTAATGATCACCTGAAGCTGAGTATATATTTCATGCAGAGGTTCAATGGTCAATGACATCAATTAAAGAGAATGTCCAAATTTTCAGCAGTAAGGGCCAATTATATGCAAGGATTTTTGCAAATTAATTATAAATTGTCCTAAGAATGCTACATATAACATATCTAAAGTCTAGCTACAATATATTATTTATACACAGCTAAAGCACCTATTTATCAAAATGTTCATTAGGCCAATAACTACAATATTCTAATATACATGCCTTGTTACGCCACATAGCGGTGTTGCCGCATAAACGTGTTCCAACACGTCTATGTGGAGAATTTTAACGCATATAGAGAACGCTTTAATGCGGCAAAAAGGCTACATTCCGCCGCATAAAGAAAACAATTACTATCATCACCTACACCATCATCATTAACACCTTCATTAAAAAAAACACCATCACTATCATCGTGATCATCATTATCATTATTATTATTATATTATTATTATTATTATTATTAAAAGCAATAGCCGAAATTCTGCCAAAATCACAATTTAACGCTTATCAACATTACAGCCAATTGTCATCGTCTTAATTAATGTCACCACCATCGTATTTTTCTAGATATTAGCTCTTTTTAAAATTCATACTAAGTTATTAAAATGAGTCCTCTTTATGCGTCAAAAAGGCAGCCTCGCGCCGCATATAAGCACCCCATCTTTATGCGTTGAACGCCGCCGCATAAACGTGGCCGACCTCTTTATGCGTTGAAATTCCCTGCATAGACGTGTCGGGCGCGTTTATGCGGCAACACCGCTATGTGGCGTAACAATGCCTATACAAAAAAGTTTATAGTTTTTTGAGATATATTGCCAAATACATTAATTTTAGCAATTTCCCCTTTAAGTACCTTGCCATTTCCCCATTTTGGCCCCTACAGTTATGATTTGTGCAAATCTAAGACTAGGTGCCCTAAGTATGTTTTACATGGAATATCTAAGCTATATCTCTTGTAAGTTCAGAAGAGATGATTTTTAAAGATTCTTTATGGGGCCCCAAGGAGACATATTCCTTTTATTTATGCAAATTTAAAAGCCCCTCACCTAGACATCATTACTTCCAAATATCATCCAATTTGACTTTGTAGTTTTGGAGGAGTTGAATAAAATGTGAAAAGTATACACACGATGGACAGCAGGCCAAGATAGATGGTAATAGCTCATATATGCCTATGGCTCAGGTGAGCTAAAAGTACTAAGACCAGCAAACAAAAGGACAACAATTGCAATATTAAGCTTTCCCTCAGTGGAGCATAAAAGCAGTTATTACTGAACAAGTTCACTTTACTAATGGTGGCATTAAATTAGTTAATGCACTGCATACAAAAAAGATTTCACTAGAGATCTTGTTGATAGCAAGTGGCAACACGCCTTGAAGAATTCTAAATTTTTTTATTTGCTCCATTTTCCTCTCAACATGAATTCTTGCAGATGCAATGCGCCTTGTCAACTCAACTTCTTCCTTGGAAAATTGAGATTTTGTTTTAAAGGGTGGACAGACAATACAACTTGACACCAAGTTTTTCAAGGTCTGGTTTCAAATGAATGAACCCTTTATCTACCATTACAGCATCTCCCTTCTCTAACATCTGTAATAAACTGCTCGCTCGTGTGATCTGCACATCCGAGGCAGAGCCTCCCCAAAGTTTCGACACAAACACAGTAGTTCCAGTCATGCTGACTCCAACTAATGCTTTAAATGTATTGTGCGATTTATAATTTGAATAAGTTACTGACTGATTTTCCAATAATGATGGTGTCTGAATAAAAATTTCCGTACAATCAAGAATGATCCTAGTGTCTCTAAAGTGTGTAAAACAAGGGGGGGGGGGTTGATTTCTGCAATATTTCTAATCTGGGCAAATAAACTAATGATTGCAAATATTTGTACATAAAAACTATCCAAGACATGAATATTTTTGAAACAGAATTGCCAGATATTTTAAACCTATATTCTAAATCTTTCACAAGTAAACTAAGTCTAAGTCGCATCATAACTAATAAAAACTCATCAACAGACCTCAACTTTCTTTTTCTTCCAGTCTCATTTTTAAAAGTGTTTGTTTTTTCTGAACACAACTTATCTCCACCAAATTCAATGAGGGTTAAAAATAGAGAGTTAAAAATGAGAAATGATGGTAAACCAGTGTAAAACATTATTTTTTTCATCGCTTTCTTGTATGTCTTCAATTGTAATATCAGGTCTTTCTGTGTGTGTTGACACATTGTTTTTTTGGAGAGGTCTGCACTGATATAGAGTGAGACGCAATACCTTCTGTCTCTTCATATGTTGAAAAGATACACTCGCATAGCTGAAAATAAAAATGCCCAGTAAATAATATGACAGAACTTACCTTAAAAACACTATAGGTTTGATTTTTTAAATATCCAAAACAATAATAAAGACAAATTACGAGCAAAAAATTAAATAAAAATATGCCAGAAATACTGGTATGATATCAAGCATATCCCGTTATTTTTTACAGCTCAAACATGTCAAAGAACCTCTCACCGCCTGGGTTTGAATCCCACTCAGGACAGGTCCTAAAAAGTTAGTCAGTTTGTTTGCCAGAGGTTGGTGGTTTTCTCCAATGCACTCCGGTTTCCTCCATCATCCCAAAACTGACTGCCTCAAAATCATTGAAAGAATCTTAGCTGGGGCATAAAACACCATTACTCCACTCCACTTCCTGTATTTTTCTAAACCATGAAGTTTCATCTTGATGCACATTATTTACCTTTTATTATTTCAGAAAATCCATGTTAACACTGTTTTTATATAAACCATAGTTTCTTCATAGTTTAACTTGAAGGCCAGTCATTAATGGCTTTTTGTTTGGAACAATTGTTCTTTTGAGTTGCATTTGTACCTCATAAAATTAGTTTAAATAAAATATCCGGAATATGAGGTGAGTACATATCTCACGATGTATACAATATAAACACTCATGTTCCCTGTACTTGGTCCGTGATAAATATTTAAATGAAAAGTCGAGCAGACAGGTCAAAATTGTTTACCTATACTGACGAATCAAAAACAAACTTAGCAATATCCGAATCACAATCCAGAGGCAAAGTATAAACTTTGAAACTGACAAGTTAGGTTAAACACGTGAACTTTATTATTATTATTATTATTATTATTATTATTTTATTATTATTATTATATATTATCAATAATAATAAAACAACGCCGTTCTAGTGATTATTTATAACCCATATACATGCCGCATTATTGAACAATCTCTTCATAGTAGTGTGCGGTTACTTGCCTTATTAAACGATAACGAGTCTTGAAATTAGGTCATACTTAGTCATATCTATATTTAACTGGAAATACCCAAAAAGAACAATGTCCGACATGGAGGTTATAATGATTTCAAGTAAGTTTTTACTCTTATTTACGAAATTTATTGTACAGGCAACAGTTTCAGAATCGTTACTTAACTAAGATTCTCTTTCAATTAAATTTAGCAAATTTTGGCCATCTCATTTTAACTCAACAAATGATTATTTAAATAAAACTTAACGAGACTTAACAAGGAAGTTATAAGATGAAATTTAAATGAACAAGAGGAAACATGGGAAATACTTCCGTCTGTACGTACCCTCTACTAAAATTTTAATCTCGACTATACTGACGGAATCGGGCAAATTTGAACATTTCTGTGATTTTTTAAAAAAATTTTATATAAAACTTAATAGGTTTTGGAACAGGGGTACAAAACGTGAAGAAATCTTGCCGAAGCATGTAGCTCAGTGGTAGAGCGTCTGACTCAAGATTTAAGGATCGTGAGTTCAAATCCTGGCGGGGACATGTTGTTACTTAATTTCACATTGCTGCTGACTTGCCCGGTATTAGGATGATGGACCGGTGGGGCAGCAACCTCTGCAACTGCTCTCTCGGTGAGCTAGCACCTAAACGTCGCCCTGGGTGCACGCTAGTACAAGGCAGACTGGCATATGCATAATACACACTGTCAGTCATGGTTACATCCAAGTAGTTGTATAATCTGGCTGACATTGTACTACAGTGCAAAGATTAAATAGCGCCCATACAATGCAAGCCTGAGGCTTACTAAAGATGTCTAATAATGAACATAGTAAAACAGAGAGGCCTTACGCGATCTTAGAAAGGATATATTGAATGCTGGATATCACAACAATTAACAAAATTATCAAGATTTCAAATTTACAAACCATAAGATAAAGAAAATATTGGTTAAGAAACGATCATTATATATGTGAAACTGGCCCGGTTTCACAGCTATTCCTTTGCTAAGATTTTCCTTAACTTAAATTTTAGCAAATTTTGGTTACCTTTTTTTAACTTGTCTACAACTAACAGGAATGAATAGTTTTGCCAAACTTAATGCAACAGTGATCTTCAAAATGTCATTTTTAATTGATGGATGTCTTAAAAACAAAATCATAAAACGAATTGGATTGTGTCATATTTAAGTTAAGGGAAGTCTTAGGAATAATTGTAAAACTTGGGTCTGGGGCTAGGTGATTTCAGTAATATACTCGCATTCTTACTAAAACTTTTTAAATCAAAGGCAAACATACTAATCCATGTCCAAACCGCAATCCCAAAGCAAAGTGAAAACTGGCAAATTAAATAACACACATGGGATTCCAACAGGAATTTGGGGCCGGGTGCTCTGTAAGGGCAAGTCCCTCTTGTTTAGCTAGCTTATCACCTAAATTAGCTTTTAGGCCCGAAGCCAAAGGTGCAGGTACTCTCTCTAGATTGAAGAAGTTTTAGTTTTATTCTGTTTGAATTATTGGTTATTTGATTTCTATAGATTTTGCGTTACTATATGTTCTATTTTTCATTGAGTTGTATATTTAGATAAATACTAAAACGGCAACAGCATTAATAGACCGAATTATTTCTGTTGTCAACTGTCCTTGTTCATTGTTCATAGGAGACCGCTACCATCAATAAAAATACCGTTTACGACAGAAATATAATCAATCGGTCTACAGAATTAATTGTTTAATTGATCCGAGGGATCAGTGTGAGCCATATAAACTTTGATTATTTTGATAAAAAGAAATTTAAAGAGAATATTAAAGTTAAAATTGTGCTTTAAAACTGATATATACTTATACGTGCAGAACTTATTCATACAATGGAGGTATTGTGCAATGAACCGTAAATGTTGTGTCGTACTGAAGGATACACGTTTTAATAACCGATTTATTTAAATGTGGTATGTTCCGTTTTAAAGATTTAAACTTTTGTGAAAATTACATCGCAGTGTAAAGAAATACCTAGATATTCAACTTGTCATCTCAAATTTTATTTTAGTCTTAAGTACTACAAAACACGATTTGTATTTTGAATGATCATTGAAGACGAATGATAAGTTTACTATTCTTACAGCCACCAGGACTCAGTTGTTCGAAGCTTGATTAGTTTAATTAATCCATTAGTTAAAATTTGAATTATCCATAATTCCAAATTTATTCTGAAATTAGAGTTGAGAATGTAGAAAATGGATAGAATTCGCCAAATCATATCATATTCTTATAAAGATATCGATTTGGTAATGATATGTTGATTTTAATTTATTTAATTAATGTTTTTAATTTTTGTTCATCATTGATTAACCTAATCAAGCTTCGAACAAATGGGTCCAGTGGTCTTACGGAAGTAAATATTCATTATCTGGTTCTAATAATCTAAATAAACCTATACGCATTAAGTATTAGAAAAATCAACAAAAAAGCCAAGTATAACAAAAAGAAGCTAAAAAGGTTGATGGACAAGAATTATAGCCAATAATATAAAAATACAGAATAGCCGTCCTTGTCTGGCTTGATAGAAGAAAGTCATCTAATCTGGCTTTATGTAGCAGTAGTACACTAATACACATATTGCTGTGAATGTCGTCATATATCAAAGTGAGAATAAACTAAAACAAACGACTGGCATTACAATTTCTGCTTAATATTTTGACTTGTACCTCAATTAATTATGACTCCAATGAAGGCTACAGTTGAATCTATATGACAAACGTAATGATAAATTGTTGAATTTTCCTTTTCTATGCAACAATATACTTGCTTTTTTATGATGTATTTGTTTCTTATTCGATTAATAGTATATAAGAGTTTTTTTCCACTACGGAGACTTTATTTACAACGAAACAAACTGTTAACAAATAAATTGTTGACCCAGTTTATGTTGGAAACTCAGGCTTATCAAGGCCCTCACAAGGCTTCACTATATTGTTGATAAGTATGATTTTTCTGTATCAAGAATTACCCTGGATATATTTGACGTTATTTTTAATTTATATTTACAGGTGGCGGGTGTAGAAAGCTGAACAGGAGGTGGAACACCCGGCCTCTCTTCCATTTTGCCATATTGTTTTAAATGTAGCCTTTCGTGAATGTCAACATTGAGGTAAAGGTCCAATATGAAAGCAAATATCGAAAATATGTCATATAATTTATTGCAGTTCCCTAAAAAATAACATATATTTATCCTCGAAATTAAGAACTATTTTTAGAATGGACGTCATCTTAATAGTTATGTAGCGTTGAATAATTTGACGTCAGTTTTGTCTTACGATCAAGCAATTATCTGCGCACAATTCTTTTTCATATCAAATAGAAACATCAGCAAGCAATTGTACATTATTTGTACTCATTGATATCCCGATTGTTTGCTGGAAATTACATTCGTTGTTTGTCAAATAATAATGATAATAACACTTTTAAGTAACAAAAATATATTGGATTACTTTTTTTAAACTAAAATGATTTGCCTTAGATGTACGTCGTGTCAATTTAAAAAGAGACATTGGTTAAAAAATATTTTTTTTACAAAGTGACTTATTAGTAACAACTAGGTGTAAGGTATTTGAGATAAAGCAACTTAAATATTTAAAGCAATATTTACACATTTCTAAGATTTTTTGTCTTGTATTTATCTAGATATAATATGATGTCATCTAATGAAATTTTTGTATAATTGGCCTATTTTTAGATTGAAAACTACTGTAGCTGAACCAAAAACGAGAAATGAAATCAAAACTTAACATTGATGTGTGATGTTTCATGCACGGATTATCAATTCACTTGCAAGGTACGCTACAAATTATATAATTAGTTAATTTAAAAACAAAACCACTAAAATTTCATGAACTTAATAGTTATACAGGTTTTGCATATTTTTCAGTTTATTGATTTTTAGCAATTAAAAAATTAAGAAACAATGGACTGTTCAAAAACAAAAAGTTGTCTAAGATTATGAAAATTAATCAATGTCAAACTTTTGAATTTACTTCCAAAATCACCATGGGTTGTGTGCACTGTATTGAACATGAATTAGATTTACGTTTAGGCATTACTATTTAAAATCAACTTTAAGGCATGATGGATCGGACTGATAATTTGTACTGAAGTTGTATTTAAATGAATAAACAACAGAAAGTTAACAAATGGGGTTTTAATTGCGACCTAATCTTTGAAAGGTGAAATTTTGCTTTATGTTTTGGAATTTTCTATCTTTTTATTCGCCTCGTTTTTTGATATCTTGTGTTTGTTTTTTTTTTTGTGGATGCAACTTGTCCCGCAATTTAAGAATTTTAGACTTATTGTTTTCAAATTTTGCATGAGTTATCAAGATCATATAAAAATGTGCATATTGTAAAATGCAGATTCTGCATTTAATTTTTCAGGGGTTATAGACCTTTTGTTCAATATAGGGACATAATGTAGAGCAAGAAATTATTTTTATTTTTTGTTTAATTCCTTTCAAATTTTGTATCGTTTTACAAGAAGCAATAATATTTTACATATAAAACGGGGTTTTGTTTCGCTCTCCACCTATCCGCAAAATTGTAGTTTCTAGCAAAACAAATTTACCACGGTCTTATTTGCAAAATATATGTTTGATTCGCCATTGCTACTGGGCATTCATCTCGTTTAACCATCAGCAATTTTAAGTTTAAATGAAAATGAAATTTATTTTCATTTGTAGTGTTCTTACCGAAAGCATTCAACATGGATTTCTTTCAAAAGATATGGTTGATTTCAGTACTCTAGAAAATGGCCACGAATTATCCAACCAATGAACATCGCACCAATTATTCTAGATTATGCCGGGCCGTAATCGATTTATCCACAGACGTCCTCCGCGATTTACTAAATAAACAGGTGCTACCAGTTGATATCTTGACAGAGATAAGAAATATACCAGATTCAACCAAAGTTATAAGGAAGGATCAGTGGGTTTATATTCACAATGCTGCCCATCTGCGAACATATGAGAAGTTTGATATCACATTGTTATCTTCAGCTATAAGACTTCTTAGTGTAAGAGATGTTACTAGTATACTGCAGCAATCTCTTCAATACCAGACTCTACAGACATCTGTACAACAGTGTCCAGCTCTCTCAACTGATCCCAAAACAAAACTGTCAAAACAAGAGGAAAGAGATCTGCAAAATATTATAACTGCTAACTCTTTTAGACATGGAAAAGATGAACTGCTATGGAAATTATACACACATTTATGTACAAGTAATCAGAAACCTGTACATCCGACTGTACCATGGGGCAGCCCAAATATGCCAGACCCTGCACATATAACTGTTGGTGACGATATAGAACGATTGCGGCACATACGAAATAAGGCATATGGTCATGTGTCTACATCCGAAATTTCCAAAAAAGAATATAATACCTACATGGGTATTCTGGAAACGGTTATGGTCAGAATGGACAAGGAAATTCCCGGTAAAGGTTACAAGGCTGCGCTAGACAGGATAAAGGTTACGTGTATGGATGCAGAGTTAGAGAAAAAATTTCTGGATGACATGAAAAAAATGTCAGAAAGTGAAAAGGCAATGCAAGAAGAGATAAAGGAAATAAAAGACGAATTTACAGGAATTAAGCAAGACGTTTCAGGAGTGAAAGAAGACGTATCCGGAATAAAAGAGGACGCTTCAGGAATAAAGGAGGATGTTTCGGGAATAAAAAAAGAATTTAAAGGAATAAAAGAGGACATTTCAAAATTTAAAAAAGACTTTCCAGAAATTAAAGACGATGTTTCAGGTATCAAAGAAGACGTCTCAGTAATGCAAGAAGACGCTTCAGTAATCAAAGGAGACTTTTCAGGAATAAAAAAAGAGGTTTTAGAAATGAAAGCAGACTTTTCGGGAATGGAAGAAGGCGTTTCAGAAATGAAAGAAGACGTTTTAGAAATGAAAGAAGATGTTTCGGAAATAAAAGAAGACGTTTTAGGAATGAAAGTAGACTTTTCTGAAATAAAGGAAGACCTTTCTGGAATAAAAGGAGACGTTGCAGGAACGAAAGAGGATGTATCCGGAATAAAAGATCATGTGTCGGGAATGAAGGATGACGTTTCAGGAATAAAAAATGACGTTTCCGGAATACAAAAGGACGTTTCAGGAACGAAAGAAGACGTTGCAGGCCTTAAAAAAGACATGCAGCAAGTCAAAGGTAATTAAAAGTGTTGTATTAGATGATAAGATATGGTTATATATCCTTTCAGTTGTGAGTTGTGAGGCCTTGAAAAGACATGCAGCACGTAAAGGTAATTAAAAACGTTGTATTGGATGTTGATATATATGGAATGGAAACAAAAAGTAAATAGTTATACTGGTTTAATTCAATTATGATAAGATATGGTTATATATCCTTTCAGTTGTGAGATGGGAAGTTGAGTAGAGTGGAGTAAATTTTACGCCATAGTAGAGTTTGTTTTTACTTTTATCGAGGCTTTAAGTTCATGCATTTTGGACGAAACCAGAGTGCACAGAGAAAACCATCTACATCTACCATAGACAAGCTGACAAGTCCTGACAAACTCTACATTTGGATTTACCGAGTGAGATTTGCACATAGGTGGCAAGTTGCAAAATGATACACAAGCGCACCCTTATCGTCAGACACGTATGTAAAATTAGGAAATGATACATGTTTTATAGCTGTGTAAAGTGATCGCTTCGTATGTAGGAGACCCTTGGTTCAAAACCCTGGTCGGGTCTGACCAAGACTTAAAATAGGTATTGACATTTCTTTCGCCAATAATTCGGGATTTAGAATTGAAAGTCATTAGGTAATTCGGTAGGTGTGGCGCGTTGAGGAACCCGTCCTACACACCCTAAGCGCATTATAAAGTTCAAATTTTCTGCCACTTCAGCTTGTTACTGATTTTAGCATTATAAAAATGAGTTTCCAATAAAAAAAATTACATTTAATGTAATGTAATCTTAATATTTTTTTTCAACAACCCCTTTGATTTAAATTTTTGTAGTTACCTTAGACATGTGTAGATATATAATTTACTTGTATAATGTTAATGTTAATAATGTTTGTTGTAGGTTCACTAGTGAAAGAAGAAATAAGAAATTTTTGTGGTAAGTATTAGGCTTATCTCTCTCTCTCTCTCTCTCTCTCTCTCTCTCTCTCTCTCTCTCTCTCTCTCTTTCTCTGTGTGTGTGTGTGGGGGGGGGGAGGTGATACCATGATTATCAAACTCAAAGGAGTATTGATTTAATGTTTTTGAAATTTGTTTATATAAAACCATCAACACACTAGAAACTTTAAATTTGACGATTTCCTTTTGAAAGTTTACTAAACTAAATAACTAGTAGTTGATGTGTTTTATCATTACTCCTGCTTGGTTCAATATATAGATGACAGTTTTATAATCAGTGTTCATATGAATTTTTTTAACAAATTATGCTTTCCTTATTGGTTCGTTTGTTTTATTCCCTTTTGTTATTCAACGATGAATTATTTCATTGATAAGTAACTTCAAATAATTTTTTAGAGATCTTGTTTAAAAGATTTTATATTTTTTTCTTTTGAAACCAAAATTGACATATACATATACTGATTTGACCAGTATACCAACTTATTAACATTATTTTTAATACCTCCCTAGAAATTTTGTGAATTTTGCGAATTTTGCAACTTTTTGCTTTATTGTTTGAATTGGTCCATATTCAAACATGAACAAGGTGATTTTTCAATCAGTTATTTTTGTATGAGGTAGTGTTAATATATGTATTGGCATTCCCATGCTTTTAAATCAATAATGGGGATTTAGTTATCGCCCCTTTCCGTCTATCAATACTTTATCCCCTCCCAATCAAAAAATTCCAATCACTTTATTGTTCTGCATTTGACCGCTTTAGATAAACGGATTGCGTATGCTTTGTATGTTGTAAAGGAACCACAGTGACTGATTGTAGAATAAAAGTTTATAGCATGGCTGTACACATATTTCCTAATGGCATAGTGAAATGTGCGTGTTCGTTCATTGGTACATAAACTTTTCTGAAACCACTGGGCCAATTGAAAGTAATTTGGTGTGGGACGTCCCTGTGTGAGGTAGGAAAATGATTGTCGAGCTCGAGGCGACTTCGTCGATATCTAATATGACAGCTAGCTGTTACTATAAACATGAAATCAGTAAAAAGCTAAATCTTTCAGATTTAAAATATAGATATTAGATACCTGACCATTTAACATATTTAACAGGTTTTTGGAGATAATTTTTAAAAAATATTTCCCCTCACCCGATATGGAATTTACTGACCATGTATAAACCTAATTAGGTTACCAACAGTCTGTGTAAATATTGTCGCCGTTACTATAAATAGATAAGTCAATAATTTTTATATACGAACCGATTACATTTAAATGTGGTTTGTAGAATGTTAAAGCCTAGCTATTTAAAATATATACTGTAGTTTTGCGAACTGTTTTTCATTGGTGCGCAATTAGTACAAAATGCAATCACAAATAAGCGCATTAATCCATGTTCAAACCCCATTCCTAGAGATGAAAAGATGAAAATCCATATTAGATACTAATTTAGCTATAAATAGATAAAAGTATGAAAATAGATTTGTATATTATAACATATCTGACAGTTTTTAGACCACATAAGCAGAAATCTTAGATGAGCTATTGAGACGGAACACCCTCCGTCGTCTGTCTTGCGTCGTCCGTCCCGCGTTGTGCGTTATTTCATATTTTAACAATATCCTCCAAAACTACAAGGCCAAATTTGATGAAACTGGTTATCGTGCCTGAGTGAAGGCCTTTTAGATTTACAAATATGATAGTTATATCCCTTTGGACCCAATAAGAGAGAAATAATGAAAATCTTTAAAATTCTTCGCCTATGAACATACTAGAGATATAGCCTATATATTCCAGTAGTATATACAGTATACTACGAACACCTTATTTCAGATTTGCGGAAATTATAACTGTAGGGATCAAAATGGGGAAATGTCATGGTGTTGAAGGAGAAAATTAAAAAATACTATATTTGTCATTATATCTGGAAAACTCGACTTCTTATATAGGCATGTGTATTGTAATATTGTATGTATTGGCAAATTGATCATTTAGATATATAGATGAAGGTCATTGGTTCAAACATCTCAAAGATGCAAACGAATACCGAAATTGTTAATTATCGGAAATTTATAAACTTTTTGTATAGGCATGTATATAGGAATATTGTAGGCATTGCCTTCAAGATCATTTTTTATATATAGATGAAGTTCATTGATTCAAAGGCCAAGGTCAGTTACAAACAATGCAAATTTGTTTTAATCCAGAAATGTATAGATTTATATATTAGAATATTGTAGGTGTTGGCATGACGAGCATTTTGATATATAGATGAAGGTCATCAGTTCAAAGGCGGTAATCACAGATACAAAATGTTTGATTATCTGAAACACAATAAACTTTTTGTATGGCCATATAAGTATAAGGTATTGGCCTAAGGATCATTTTGAAATGTAAATAAAGGTCATGGGTTAAACGTTGAATGTCACAAAACGCAAAAGAATACTAAAATAGTGATATATCTCAAAAACTATAAACCCTTTTTTGTAAATAAGACTATAGTAGGTATAAGCATCAGATAATTTTTAAAAATGAATGAAGGTCATGGATGTAAAGGGCAAGATCACAGATGCAAACACATACTAATGTTTTACTTTTAAGCTGCAGCTACACCTTGGATATGTAATATGTGGCATTTTAATTATAAGTTAATTATTAATTTTGCAAAGACCATATTGACCCTTAATGCTGAAAATGTTGACATTCAATCTAATTAATCAATTCACCAGTGAACCACTGCATGAGATATAAACATACCATCAGGTGAGTGTTAAGGCACATGGACCTCTTAATAAATAAAATAAAATACAATATTTGGACTTTCACAATTTGCGTCCATGTAATGTCATCTAGAGACATTTACGGAAATCCCTATTCTACATGGATTAACTAACAATGGATTATTTTCTTCATTTTAATGCCAATATTTGGCTTCAAATACGATTGCTTTAGACAGCGACGCCATGTTTGTAAAATATGACTTTATTCAAAGTTCTAGTTTAAAATAAATATGGCCATTGAAAAGATTGTGCCTGATTTTGGTTTCGTACAACATGTGTAAACTAGAAAAGAGTTATCAATTCAAAACGCCCATATTTAACATTTGAAACGTGTGAATCTTGTCTTACCCTGGGGTAAGACTGAAAAATCTTACCCTGTCAAAACGCGGGATTTTCTTGTCCGATATGGGGGAAATTTTTGTCTGCGCTAATTCTCCAAACCTTTTTGTCAGACGTTCATATTTGCAAATCACAAAAAGTCTGCTGGGGAGTAATACTAATTCAAAGAATTTCCTGGTTTACAGACCAAGCAACGTTACAGATTGAGAGGCACAAAAAAGACAAGACGTTCGTCATAACAGAAGCTGTGAATAAAGGCAAAGACCTACTTGAAGAACATGGTGTATTGATTTATACTGGTTGCCCAGGACAGGGAAAAACAAAAAATGCTCTTGAGGTAATGAAACAATTACAAAACATTAATCCAGATTGGAAATTTATTGAATTAGATGATGTCAGAAAATGGAAATCTCATTGATCCAAATGTTCCCTCAGTTGTTCTTTTAAATGATATTATAGGAAAAACAAACATTGATGCTGCTCTTATAAATGAAGGTGATGAGCACTTTCCAAATATTCTTGCTTCTGTAGTAATGGGGAAGGTCAAGGTTATTATGACGATTCGGAATATATTATTAGAGAAAAACAAGGTTAAGTTAGAAAAGTACGAACTTTTTGACATGAAGCATACCCTTGACTTGACATCTGATGAATTCAAACTAAACGAAGTCAGTAAGAAAGATATTTTACGAAGACACTTTGAGAACAATGGTATAATAGCATGTGGGGATTGGGAAGAGAATCATAGAAAGGTTGATATTAATGATGAAAAATCTGTCATTACACTAGGAGAGCGAGATATATCTGATATCATCAAAACTGACCCTGTCATTGGTTTTCCATTTGCTTGCTACCTCTTCTGCTGTAAGAGAAAATACACACGTTTAGGGCCAAAATTCTTTAAAAAACCAACGCAGCATGTATTAGATGAAATCAGTAGCTTGGTAAATTCCGAAGCAACATATATAGATAAGGTTCAGTATTGTATAATGGTGTACATGATGTTGAAAAATGGTAAATTAGAGGACGATTTTGAAAAAGATATGTTTAGCAAAATCACAAAATCAGTTAAAATATCAGAATTACCATCAAAAAGAGAGAAAAACGAAGCTATTGAGAAATTACTCAATAAGTATATAGTAAGAGGTGTTAATTCTGGGTATGAATTTAAACATCAAACTATACTAGAGAGTGTGGCTGTGTGTTTTCACGAAGATGATCCTCATTTGTTGTTAGAGCTGTGCACTTGGAATTTCATAACAGAATTTGTAAGACCGCAGGACTTCAGAGAAACAGAGGGTGATGTTGTATGTAAGGTTGATAGAGAGGTGTACAGTACAGTTTCAAATCGATTTTTGGCTCGTTTTTATACTAATGAAGAAGATCAATGGTTAAATTTTCTTTGGTGGATTTATCATCCATTATTAAATGATAATTCATTCGTGGATTGTCTTATAAATGCAATTCAGTCCAAAGAGACAAAATATAGGTCTAGAATAGTAGATTTAATTGTTAAGTCTTGTAACTACACTACTACATATTTTTTAGAAAAATTATATACTCTACTAACACCTGAAGAGGCATTAGAATTTGTTCATTATTTTCATGAAAATTCAAATGAAAAGTGCATTAAAAATATTACAATCAAAACCTTTATATGGATGTTAGATCACAACATTGTGCCAGATTGGTCAATTAAACATCGTTTGAACGTACCACACGTCTCTCTGATAAACCATCCAAGAGTCAGTTTGCAACATGTGCTCGAAGGTATAGACAAGTTATGCTCTAGATGTGATAGTTGCATAATTAAGGTTGTATTTCGTAGGTGGCCAGACCTTGAATACTGCCATGTTTTAACAATGTTTCAATGTTTTGTCTTGTACAACAGGCCCGTGGATTGTATAATAACTTTAATAAAATGTAGACCGGACATCATATCAGACGAAAATATAAAACAAGTATTTACTTTTGCTTGTGCAAAGAATACTATCGAAATGATAGACTGCTTGTTGAAAATTAAACATGACAATGTAAATAGCAAAATTATCCATATTCATAGCAGCAACAATGACAAACTAACAAACCTACATATTGCAGCATTCTTCGGTAGTTTTGATGTTTGCAAAAAATTGGTTGAACTAGGTTTACGACTAGATGACCGAACAGTATCAGGACTAAGTGTACTACAAATGGCCATCCTTGGTTACTGTTTTGGCACTCATGATTTGCATAAAAAAATGCATCTCATTAAGAACATAAGTAAATCATTTGTAGATTTTGTCATGAAACTAGAAAAATATATTCCAAACCAAACGAGAACAGCAGAATACATACAGCTGTTTGAATATGTAAGGAAGAATGTGACTATAATGGATTCTGAATTTGATTTGACTGTTGATATACATGGCAATAAGCTGACTCATTTCTGTGTGTTACGTGGTGATTTGGCTTTGGTTGAGAAATTACATAATATCAACAAAGCATTAGATCATGTTACAAATAATGATGGCATGTCGGGAATCCACGTAGCAGCTTTATTTGGTAGGCCAGATATATTTATGAAATTTGTTGAGTTTGGTGTTTCTGTTTCTGGTAACACTACTACGTCAGGGCTGAGCCTTTTTCAGTTGGCAATGGTTGGTTATTCAAACCATAGACAGATTATTTCTGATTCTGACTTATCATTTCTGAAAAACCCTGTGATTGACAGTTACATAAGTGTAGATTCTCGTATGTCTTTTGGCAAATTAGAAAACTTTAATGAAATAATAACCTTTCTATTACAACATGAAGGGTTTCTTTATACAGATCTAGGTATGGATGTTGATGAGTATGGTAGTTGTTTTACTCATTACTGTGTGTTACATGGTGATTTATCACTAATTGAGATGTTATGTAACATTGACAAAAAACTGTTTTATGTTACAAATAATGCTAACATGTCAGCAATCCATATTGCTGCTTTTTCTGGCAAATATGAGGCATTTGTAAAACTGATTGAGTTTGGTGTTTCTGTTTCTGGAACAACAGATGAGTCATCCCTGAGTGTTTTACAGTTGGCTATGGTTGTTTTTTCAATAATTTTAACTTTAATTTTAATCTTAACTGTAACAATGTAATCCATCATTTTAATACTAAAGAAAGTATTAAGACTTACATAGAAATAGACACCGAAAAATACCTATTAGGCTATGAACAGATCATTATATTTTTACTAGAAAAAGACAAATTCCTTCAAAAAGACTTCGATATGAAAGTTGATATGTTCGGTAACTCGTTTATTCATTATTTTGTTGTTTCTAACTCTTTGTCTTTAATAAAGGTATTGATAAAAAAAATGCCACAACTGTTATCGCTAGAAGAGAACAAAGTTAAAGCAATACGTGGTGCTACTGTGAAATCTGGAATCGACATTGTTGCTAGTCACCTAAAGATGACACCATTAGAATTATCTGTTATATTGGGAAGAAGTGAAATATCAAAGTTCCTGTTGTCATGTTCTAATGTGTCAAATGGGGAAGCAAGCAATTTGATTCAGTTAGCGCATAGAGGGGAAAGAATGGCCGATATTTTGTTTTTGCGGGGAAAAATTCCAAATTGTCTGGACTTCATTTCATTCTCTCTTACCTACCGTTTTGCCGTAGTCGGTTCTAAGGCTGAATATGAAACAATACAAGAATCACTCAAGAATTTATACAGAAAACCTTGAAGTTAGATAGAATATAATTAAGCAGTATTAATTGTTGATCTGTGCTGAATATTTTTGATATACTAGTAATACAGACTCATTTTGGTCCTGTTTTTTCTCAATTTAACATCTAAACTATGTGATTGTGGCAATTTAAGTCCCGATGACTACAGATAAGAAAATTTATTTCGAAACAGCGGTCTAGTGCTGCAAAATCAAAACAGGTTTATTAATAATTAATTAATTATTAATAATATTTATAAACATGTGACATGTCAGGCAAAACAGTACTTAGGATCATATAATCGATTTGAACATATTTCTAATTATGATGTGTATAGCAAAAAAATCATATTATGCGCTGCATTATGATCAAACTTCCAAAATGGTAGAAACCTTGTTTTTACGTTATGGACGGTTTTTGCTCAATCATACGTAATCTAAATTTTATTTGATTGTGAACATTAGATTTTGATTTTCGATATTTGCAACTCAGAGGAAAAATCGAAACAGTTGACTTTCTTTTTTGATTCCCTCAAACATTTACACTAAATCCTAAAACAAATGATCTTTATCAAACTGGAACCTTAGATAATTGCAAGCTGTGGTTTATCAAGACCTCAAATTTTTTGCTGTAAACATAATATTGCTGATTAATATGATGTCATTCTAAATTTTAATGTAATTTGTGATGGTTGTCGCTAGCTGAACAGGATAGTTTGAACGTACCTTACTTCCCTAGTAGAAATTCATGTGTTAGACGTTTTAGACAGATTACAAGACTTTTATTTTGCTTTTGGTATTTTTATTTTGAAGAGCAAATCTTCAAACGTTAATTTATTATAATAATTATACTGACAAATAAGAGCCAAAACATTCTTTTTTAAATTTCACCTTTAGACACACAACGCTGGAATACTGAATCCTTGCACTCGCAAAACTTGAAAAATTGGAAAACCAAAAATCGATAAAGAAATCGAATAGAAAACAAAAGAAATAAAGAAGAAGGATATGTTAATAGAATCTTATAACAGTGTAAGACAGATATCTCATTCGAGAAGGAATAATTTCCTGTCCAGAACGAGCTTTAGCGAGTTCTGGACATTGAAAATATTCATCCAAGATGCTACAAATGTAGCATTTATAGCATAAAACATGATTTGTAAACAAAAAACTGCGTAAAACGTTTATTTTTAGTTCATCATCGGTGCCTTCTGAAAATCACACAATCAAGTCTGTTGAAGTCCTTACGTAAAATGATAATGACGTCATCAACTTAGCGTGTGTAAGTGATTGTGACGTTGGTAAATTGTTGGTTGAGAAAAGTGATCTCATCCCTAGGGTGAGATAGAAAAATTTCACATGGGTAAAAACGCGGGATTTACATGTCTCGTGTGTGATAATGTACCATGGATTATAAAGTCATATAAAAAATGTATGTAGCATGTTTGGCAAAGGATGTTAGTAATACAACCTTCGTATATTGACATCGTTGATAAAATAGACTGTTTAAATGATCATATAGTTTGTGTGTCTTTTTGGAATTGTTGACCTTTCAAATTGCGAGTAGATATTATTTGATTCAAAAACACAATTTTAAAAGAACGAATACATAAAACGTTATATATTATTGTAACCATGCTTTTGTTATCTGTTTGACGATGTTTGGTCGTAGTATTTCCGAAGGTAGCTGGCAAGAATTGAAATATTTTACTTCCGGAGCATTCGGCCTCACTTCCTTGGTGGATGTTCACATGTTTAATCAGCCACTTAATCACAGACATACCACTGCATTACAATCCTAAAAGCAATGTATGCATTTTTTAAAAATGACAAATTAAGCTTTACACGTGTACATCCATCAGAGAAATGAGATTGGGTGTTCTGGAAAGGCGAGTTCGTTCTGTCTTAGCTTGCCAACAAGGGGGGGGTACTTGATTTCATAGTATTCAGAAGTTTTAATTTGCTTTTTGGACAGTGATTTGATATCAGTATTCTTATGTTTTATTTTATGTACCTTTTTCATATGATATTGGAATTAAAAGGAAATCTGGTTTGTTTCATTTCATAATCTCACAAATAAATGGATGTATTTTTCTCAGATATGTTACTTTGAAGTAGAGGTTTTGCAGAAATGTTAAAAAAGTCTGTAGTTAGACGGTTACATTCTATAAACTGAGAGAAAGAGAGAGAGAGAGAGAGAGAGAGAGAGAGAGAGAGAGTGTGTGTGTGTGTATGTGACATACGATTGATATCACGTTGTGAGAAATCGCTCTAACAAACGAAAGGTGCACCCGTCCTCCCTGTCTGTTTTGAAGGTTACATATTTAACTTCTTTGCCAGTTTCAATATTTTTGCTTTGCTTTAGAATGGTAAGGTTAACACGGATTGGTATGGTTGTTCATAATTTTGTGTATGTGAGGAGTGATAAAAAACACGGTGCTTACGTGAGAACAGATGTGAGTTTAGTTATCGTGATGTAAAGACTCTTGTAAACGTATGGGTGTGATAATAATAAAAAAGTGTACATTATTGTTGATATGGAACTGGAAAACAACTACACTACAAAATATACACAGTTCTAATAGAAATTTTATCCGAAGATTGCATCTGTATTTTAGCGATTGCACTTGGATATATCCTATTTTCCAAAGATTTCGCATTTGGTTGGGATGTTCATTGATGAGATATATTTCAACTTCTAATGTTTCATAGTTCAGGGTAATGACAGATTTTAGATCATTATATTTCCCATGAATTGAATCACAAAGAAAATATTGAAACCTGAATATATGTCATATCATTTAGTATTATTGTTTTTTTTCGCGGTTAATATATAGATATGTATAGGATATTTTGTTCATCTTCATTATCTGACATTTAATTTTGATTTTAAACCCCTGGTACTGATTTGAATTTTATGTTTAAATCAGACTTTATAAAGTTGCACAGATGTCAAGTTCAAAAGAGTTTGTATAGTAAATGTCCCAAACAAATAAACTATAGTATCTTTTCATTTTAATTGACTTTTAGAGTAGAAGTTGTGGAATAATTTGGCAAGCAAAAATAACAACAACAAAAAAAACGATGTCGTTTTAACCCTGACCTGTAACAATAATATAACGCCTCATATAAATTACTTTTAATGTTATAAATACTGCAAGCTAAATTACAGACAGGTACCTTTTTGCGTCAACAATAGTCATGAATTGAGTCGAGAGCTTATTTTGATATTGCAGAATTATACTTTTTCGACACCTTTGTGGTACCCTGTCGTATTTTTCCATTGTTTTAGAATTAACTTTAAAGCAAAAGATATTCAAAATATATCTCTATGAAAAAATTTCAATATAACCGGATAAGCTCACTACAAGCCTAAGTTAAATACTGTGGAATCATTTATAACCATAGTGTCTAATTTTTGGGTTGGTAAATTCGTGATCTGTGGTTTCCGTTGAAAGCAAATTCGTAATATATACCACTTCGATCACATGGGGTCACACGAAAATTGAATATTTTAAAGTATCTTTTTGCTGTTTTAAACAGAACATCAAGTATTTCCCTAAGTATCTTTTTGCTGTTAGGGAAATACTTGATGTTCTGTTTAAAACATTTTTACATGAAAAGAAAACAATTTCACAATACAAAGAAGAATATTTTGGATCAATGACTTTGTATTTGTAACAGTATGTTTAATTGGAATCATTTAAGCCTTAATTTAGCTTAATTTGGTAAAATATGTTTTGGTCCTTTGGGTAGGTTTTCAACATCTTCAAAATAATTTTGGTCCAAGCACTACTGATAAGGAATTGTATTCCGAAACGGTCGTCTAGTGCTGTAAGATGAAAACTGGTATTATATGTAATCTAAGCCTTAATTCAGCAAAAATATGTAAATAGTTGTTTCTTTCCTATCCACATTGTTGGCCGTCATTACAATCATGTTAATAAGTATAGTGACCAGCTGGATTAACCTGGTTAGATTTTACCTCTCATAGTTATATGTTCCTCTCACTTAATTTTGATTACACACGTGACGGGTGTGGCTAGCTAAATAGGTTGTATTTACATTTCGTGAGGACACAGTCGTCACTTCCCTGGTGAATGTTTAAATGTATTACCTAATTTATCAGTTACAATTTTTTTTACATTGCTTTGAGATTGTGATTGGGCAAGGACTTTTATGTTTGTCTTATTTATATTATATTATATTATAAACATCCATTTTATCGTATTTAGTTTATATGACTTCTTTTTTCATAAATTGTATTGACAATTACATTATTAATTTATTTTGTTCCTTTCACACAATTTTGATTACACATGTGGCGGCTGTAGCTAGCTAATCAGGAGGTGTTTGCTCTTCCGGAGCATCCCTGGTGGAACTTCACTTTTTTTACTTAACTTGTCGGTTCCAAAGCTTTTACTTTTCTTTCCGATTGTGATTCGGACATGGATTAGTATGTTTTTGTGTTTTGATTACAACTTAAACAATAGAACACAAAAAATGAACATGTATATATTTATTTTTTGTGTATCCGTATTAGTTTATGTTTTACTATTATTTTTGTATTATGTTATTGAGCGGTGTTTAATAACCAAATGACTAGATACATACATATTATATACATTCTGTATGTACAACTTTGTATCAGGGTGAGTGGTATTTTTGCAGTAGCTTGTATCACTACGAGTCACGTTACGAGACAAGTAGTGATGCAGCTTCTAAGATAATACGAACAAGATACAAAGGGTTGTACATGCACACTGTGTATATCGTATTTTTATCTAACACTTACAGCTAGGTTATTCAAAATAATATAAAAAATTTATTTAAAAAATAATGTTTTACCGCCGAATACAAACTCAACAATGTCATAACATATGTACTGTAGATGTGACGTCAATATTTAAAACAACATTTGACAAATCCCCATGACGTCACAAAGAGTAGTCCGACAAAAAGTGGGCGTGTACTTTACAGACCATGTGGTGATAATACAGGATTCTGTATCATACTGTCAGGTAGAAAACCTACTTTAATGTTAGATAAAAATTATTATCAAATCTATAACCAGGTAAAAGTATGTCAAGATTAAATAATTGACGTTGTATTTCAAAATGAATGTGCAAAGTTTGTTAGAAACAATTATTCAAAATTGTATATTTTATCATCATATTTTTTATATATTGACAAATATGAAGTTGTTTTATGACATGCATTATAACATGCATGTTAGGTTTGTATTTTATTGAAATATTAATATTTAGATATTATTATATGTATGTTGGCTTTGTATTTGATTGAAATATGTTTTACAATTTTGCCAATTTTATTTGTATTATGTACATTGTATAATTATCGAAATATGTGCATTTCATATCCAGTCATATTTGCAGAATTATTGTAATAATGCTATGGCCTTTACGGGTGAAACAGACCTCGAATAGCAGTTGAACCACACCACGGTACATTATTTTGTCAATACATTAAGTGCATGTCCAACCTTTGGTCATTTGAATTTGTGTTCCTAATATTTGTTTGTCGTTTTCATCTTATTTGGCTATTTCTGTAAATAACTTTTGTAGTTTTATGCTTTTGTTCGCATTTTTATTAAGCAAACATTTGTCAGTTATCATTTCTTACTTTCGTGCATATAATAATTGTGTTAAAAACATGAGACAGTTAATTAATAATTTGAAAATGAGCATACTATATTTACTGAACACTTTTATCTGTCATAACGATATGTCAATATCTGAATCAGAAAATGTTGTCTGTCTATATATTGTGTCTTTGTCATATTTTTTTAATATAATCGATTTGTGCCTAGACCATACCACGAGAATGTCCGTTACAGTAATAAACAATAAACAAATTAGTTTTTGTTACATTAACAATGTTGAGTAGCTAAGGCTGTTGAAACAAGAAACTTAAATACATGCATTTTAGAGAAAATACATACATACATACACATATATATATATATTAACTATCATCAAAATTTGCTGCAAGATAGAATTTAAAAATCTTCAAAAACTAAGGTATATTCCCTCATGCATGGTACATTGTATTTTTCCTGGGTAAATTTGGTTGAATATATTTTTGTCCGTTTAACCGGTTTCACAATTTTGGTATAAGCAATACTGATGAGGAACAACTGTCTAGTGCTGTAATCTGTAAACTAAATACTTGTACAATAAGTTATTTCACATGTTAAAATTATTGGAAAAGTGTTTTATACAGGAATGTAAGTTGAATATAGTGTGTGTGTGTGTGTGTGTGTGTGTGTGTGTGTGTGTGTTCTCTCATAACTCTTAAGAGTGTCTTACATTATTTGAAGTTTCATATTTTCAAACAGTATGATTAATTTGAGGTGAGACTAAATTGATATATATGCCATTGTATGTTACGTTAAAATATTTGTCATTTTGAAAAACTTGAAAATGATAATGAAATGTCCCGTAAGGTATGTTTTTGCTTGGGGTGACACAGGAAAACGTTATGTTGCATAATTTAAAAGTATCTTCTTGTTAACAAGTTTATAATATTTATTGAATGATTAATGTATTTTTACAATATTGTAACTTGACTCGGTATAGGTAAACACTATGGACCTGTCCACTTGACATTTTTATTTAATTGATTATGATAAACCAGTATATTTTTGTTAAGGGAAAACGGTTTTTATTTCGTTCACATACCGTTTACAAACATTATATATATATTAACTGCAAATTCTTACACTACGCATGTCTTGAGTGAATCATCGTGTATGAAATATTACTAATGAATGGTCAAGCGGACAGGTCAACGCGTTTACCTATATATGTATGTCGTTCACGATCTGATGATAAAGTGTTTATAATCATTGGCAAGTCCAATTAAAATAACAGCTAATAGTACGTCAGCTATATTTTGGCAGTATTTATAATCACGGGTGAGTCTTTTCTACACAAACGAGTATTTATATAGGCAAAGAACATTAACATGTCTGTTTGACCATTCGTGTTAGGAATATGCATATAGGAGGGTTCACCAAATACATGGGAAGGGTTAGGAATCGCAGTTAATACATATACACATTGCCCATGATTATTGTTCACGTCATAGGGACGAAATATACACGCGTGATCCCTATCACTTAATTTACTCGTCCATAATAAATATTTAAATCAAAGGACAAGCGCCTGATTCATGCGTTATAATTTTTACGTTCAGTAATATAATGTCCTAATATCGCTGTATACTTTATCATCAGATTGGGGACGACCTATATATTGATCCCAAAATGTTTATTGATTTTGTATTGCTCTGTTTTAAAATTAAATATTATATTTGTATTATTTTTTTAATTACTGATGTAATAATGAAAAGTTTAATATTGTTACAATGAGAATTTGATTATTATTATTATAATTATTATAAAAATTGATTATTAAATCGGTATTATCATATGAATTTGATATTTTGAATCTTGCTAATAAAACATTTACTCAATTCAATTAATTGATTCGTGTAATTATTTTGGGTTATTGAGTAATAAACAGAACAGATGCTGGGTACACTGTTATTCGCGAATTGATACTATGTCTTATATAAATTTTTCTAATTTAATCACAAATATATTTTAAAAATAGCATATGGCAATACCATTTTAGTCGGTCATGTTAGCTTATGGCATAGCGCAGCGTGTGTATGTACGTGCTTCTGTAACACCTATTTTCGACTTCTTCTCTGAAACTATCCGGCAGATTTTAATAAAACTTAGCCAGAAGTATATATTTGCCAGTGCAATTTAGATTTTTTATGGCGTTGTCATAACTACCATAACTCGATCAATGTGACGTAATGTCTGATGTGATATTTTGCTTCTCTAGGATCTTAAGCCTGTAGTTTGTTCATTTCGTGAAAATCGGAAAATATAGGTTACGTGTTTTTGCGTTTAATTTTAATAAGATCCTAAAAAAGCTTAAGATTGTTATAGCTTGACTACTTTATCAGATAATGACATGGGGCATTTAGTTTTATCATAATCTTGTAATTACCCTAAAAATAGAGTCTAGATCATTTGTGAAGGTCATGATCAATTTTTTTACCTTCATTATCTGGAAAACTATTAACTTTTTGTACAGACATGTATATAAGAATATTGTTTGTATTGATGTAACGATCATTTTCATATATAGAATAAGGTCATGGGATCAAAGGTTGAGGTCACAGAAACAAAGAATAGGGAAACGGTTTTATATCTTGAAAATCTTTTATCTATATAAAGGTCATGGTTTCAAAGGTCAAGGTCGCAGATGCAAAACAAAATCAAAATGGTTAATTATCTCGAAAACTATAAACTTGTATAGGCTTGTATACATAGAATATTGTTAGTATTGATGTAACATGACCGGAAGTTAGACCACTCGACCAAAAATACTCCCCCAAGTAGCGATTGCCTGTCTTCGTGACCTCTGTTTATAATCCCTTAGAATTTCGCATAAAACAAAGTTAATTTTTATTTGGATATAGACAAAACAACAAAATCTCAAAACAGGCAACTGAAAAAATAATACGAGACAAAACACAAGTTAAAATAATACATTATAAAGTAGTGATTTCACACTATGGTCTGTTCTTAACCAGGCCGTGAGAGACGTTGTGATTAGAATGTCGACGCTATAGACAATGTGTATGGTCCCGGTTTAACAACCATTCTTAACAAAATATACTGAAGATACCATTAGCAAAATGTTGGAA
This sequence comes from Anadara kagoshimensis, assembly GCA_021292105.1. Classification (NCBI taxonomy): domain Eukaryota; kingdom Metazoa; phylum Mollusca; class Bivalvia; order Arcoida; family Arcidae; genus Anadara; species Anadara kagoshimensis. The sequence continues at coordinate 9,647,477 of CM037867.1, read as the reverse complement.
TTTTCGAGACAACATATTTGTTGTTTTTAGTAATTTAATTTTCCAGCAAACAATAGGTATACCAATTAGCACAAACTGTGCACCATAGCTTGTTGATTTGTTTCCTTATTCTTTTGAAACAGAATTTATGCAGAACCATGTACAATCTGGAGAGAATACTATCGCCAAATTATTCAACTCCATATACAGATATATAAATGACGTTCAGCCTCTTAGCAATCCTTTTGGAAACTATTGAATCACATCTATCCAAGTGAGCTTGAAATAAAAGACACGAGTGATTCTTCAAGTACTGCTTCATATGTAGACTTACACATCAATTATGACGCACACCAGACTACATTTGAAACTTTATGACAAAGTGATGAATTCAATTTTTCTATTGTCAACTTTCCTTTTCTATGCAGCAATATACCTGCTTCTCCTGCTTATGAAGTATGTGTTTCACACTTATCACACTACAGTAGAGTTAGTTCCCACTACGGGAACATTATACAAAATTAAGCTGCTTATAAATAAATCATTGACACAGGGATATTGCCAGGCTAGGCTTATCAGGGTCCTCAAAAAGCTTTATGGCCGCCATGACAGTATATATATGATGTCTATGTTTACAGGATAGCTCTGAACATATTTGACAGATCATAGTTCGATGTTACATAAAGGTTATATATTATTTTTAAATTCACTTGCTGTCAAATAATAATAAGGTCAATTCACCTTCGAAGTGTGAAAATAATTCTGATATGATTCAATTTCATTTATATTTTATGTCATTTAACGATGGGAAAATAAACGTACGTGATGTCACTTCTTGCGAAAATTCGCTGACGATTAACAGTATATTATTTTACTTTGTTGTAATATATACATGTATCTATCACTACAGTAAAGGGGCGTCTAGTTATTGATGCTGAAATTGGTTGTAATCTATAGTGAAGACTTCACCGTGACACACTAGATGAATATTTATAATCAAAGCGGAGATGATAAAGATTTTCATCTTATTAGTGCAACACATTGTACTTGGCGCATTTTTTTCAGAATTGTTTATTTTTCTATTGTTTAATCATATTGATATAGACAAAACGGTTATTATTACCAGTGTGTTGGTACAAAGAGTTCATGATATCGACCTGAGATAACTATGGTATCATACTAGAAAAACAGTTTTTTTAACAAATAAAAAAATGAAATAAATAGTAAATAAATAAATTTAAAACAACAAAACATATCATTCCATGCCACAATTAGAATTCCAAAGCAAAGTAATAAAAAATTGAAAAATTGAAACTGGCAAACGCCTGAAGTTCCACGACGGAAGTCCAAAAGGTAAGCACCTCCTGTTTATCTAGCTACGCCTGCGATGTGTGATATCGAAAACTAAATTAAAAAGGAGGATGGAACTATCGGACGTTAATTATATCCAGAGTAATTCTGTTTACAGTCATCATACTTATCAACAATATTATGGTGACGACCATAAAACATTTTGAGGTTCTTGATAGGTCTGGGGTTACATTATCCCTGGGTCAACAATTTATTTGTAATGTTGTTGAAAAGTAATTGAATGTGAATATTTTTTTTAAATGCTTCGTTGTTTGTTCTTGTGGTGGGAACAAACTCAACTGTGAACGAATAAACCATAAAAAATCAAATACACCAACACAATTTTAAAAATCATGAACATGTGATATGAATGATTAATCCACATCTTCAGCTATAAATCAATCCTGTATTCAGTCAGTTACAGATTGGACAGTTAATAATTATTGGTGAAATCATTCAGGTAACAGTTCTTATCGACATGCTATAACATTAAATTACAATCTGAAAAAAGCAGTATGAATATCAAATCTAATATAACAATTTACAGCCGAATTTCCGTTACCAGGACTACCAATACTATTTATAGTGTATGTATCCAAAATTATTATACCCTTGAAATATTTGACGTACCGTTGTTCCATGTTTCTTTCGTGCTCAATTTTGATTACACGCGTGACGGGTGAAGTTAGCTAAACAGTGGGCGTTTACCCTCCCAGAGCACCCGGCCTCACTTCCCCGTTGAAAGTTCACGTGTTTAACCTAATTTTCCAGTGATCCATGAAATGGTATATATTACAAACCTACCTGAAACAGAAAGCACAAGTAACGAACTTACAATACCATTTAACGATAATTCTTCGAAGAACAACGAAAATTAGACATCGCGAAAATAAATTTTGCCAGAGTACTTCTCTCTGTTTCAGTAGGTTAATTATATAACGGTGTTTAAAAAAACCTTAAAAACATGTCAAAACATTCAAAACCAGATATTAGCGGAGTGGAGTGGTGTGGAGAAGTTGGGTCTAACGCCCAATCAAAGTTTTTTACTTCTAAGAGGCGGCCAATTTAGTAATGGTGGAGAAACCCAGAGTTCCGAGAAAACCATCGACCTTTTGCAAAAAATGAAAAAATTCCACACTATGATCTATCCCGAGCGGATTTCGATAATAAGCAATGAAATTACTTTACCTAAACCAAAAGACATTACTTTGTTCATCAATAAAACCAATGCCTGTTCAAAGTCAGAGGTCCCTATATGCGTGTTTTTCATTACCGTAGCTTGCATTTGTCCTGGGCATTCCGGGTTTGCTTACCATGTCAGAACTAATAACCTTGATATAAGTGAAAGAATCATGACATGGTCGTTACACACCAACACTACTTTCCACCATCTCGAAATTACCCGCCTCGATATAAATAAAAGAATCCTTGGCTGGGAAGTAACACACTGTTGCTATACCATTAAATTTTTGCTTCAACGAAAGAGTCTAAAATGACGGAACCTAAATATTTTAAACATTTCTAGAAAATAATAATAATTCTTTATTCTTTAAAATATTATTTTCACGGGGGGGGGGGGGGGGGGGGGGGGGGGGTGACCGGTGACCGAGTGGCCTCACGCGATCACAGTACCTCTTACGGCCTAGGTTCGACTCTGACTTAGGCAGCCCCTCGTGTGAGTAATTTTACTAATGTTTTAGTTTGTTTTAGGTTAACTGAGTCTCTCTGTTTCTGGACACACACGTTTCTCTTGTCGTTCAGGAAATTACTATCTCGATGTAAATTTTAACTTAAAACCCTAACTGAAATTTAATGTCAAAATTGTAAAGATCCATCTCACTTTAAGCGTGATTATCGTTAATCGGGCCTATTATCATGTGAGCTATTTATTAATTAAGCAATTTTGATTTTAACGGATCTGTTAACATTTGATTTATAATGATAGAGTTATACACGGATAGTTTAGTATCTATGCTTATGAATATATATGATTTGCGCCTATAAAAACGAAATCGAATCTTAAAATTAGATTTGTATCGGACATCAGGGGGATATAACGGTTTGTACAAAACTCTCTCTCTCTCTCTCTCTCTCTCTCTCTCTGTGCTATAGCACAGACTGGGGACAATAAAAGAAATAGTAGGGACAATGTGAGATACATAGGAACAGTTTTTTGTTTGGACATTCTTTAGTCTCTCTCTCTCTCTCTCTCTCTCTCTCTCTCTCTCTCTCGTGGGGACAGTGTGAGATACATAAGATAAACAGTAGTCCATTTATCTGCAATGTGAGAACAGTTATTTGTTGGGACATTCTTCAGTCTCTCTCTCTCTCTCTCTCTCTCAGAATAAATCTTTAAATTTAGATTATATTTACATATGAAATACTACTTGTTATATTTTGCCTGAATTTTTAAACTTGCCACGAAGATTTCTTTCATGGATTGGGATGGTTCCAATAGTTGGATACAAGCTTATTAATGAAAACAACAACTAAATTAAAATTTCACAAAAAATGGCAAAAGTTTAAGTTACACAAAAAATCATGTTTCAACTGTTACACTACGCTACAGTATTCGTTATTAAATATACTGTTTTCTAAAAAAAAATAACTACTATCATTTATTTTGGGGATGTAAAATTATTTATTTTCGCGGTTTTGTTTTTTTTTTTTTTTTTTTTTTTTTTTTTTTAATAAATATCATTTAGAGGGGTTGTAAATTCGTGGTTTATGCTTTTCATATAAGGTTAGTTTTTAATATATAAAATTTCGTTCATATGTAAAATCGCGGGTCATTATACCCACAACAACAACGTAAAACGGGATGCCACGAAAATTAACGCTTTCAGAGTTACTCTTACAACATGAATTTCTAGACTGATAAGATTTTTCTATTCATACTTATTGAATCACTCAATTCCATTACCATGCATAAAAACCCTATAAAAACCAGCTTATAAATGAATACACATCCATGCAATATACTTGGGACACAAAACTACACGTGTATGTTATATTTGTTGTTATACCCCAGCAGATATGTGAATAAGTTGTGGTTTTATAGTAAAAGCATGAAATTTGGTGCATAGATAGATTATAACCTGCCAAAAAAATCAGCTATGGACCCACTCAAAACTTTATTCAAAATGACTGCAATTTTCAAGATGGCCGACAAATGAATGTCATTTTCACCGATATGGTGTTTCAATGGTGGGGTTCGTGGTAAAGAAAAAATAGTTCAACTTGCTATACAAGCTTTTAGGATTATATGCGTTCGTCAGAGAATAGGTATATGGATCCGTTCCCACTGTGCTTACGTGCATAGGTAAAAGTCGATCTTTTTTTTAATGCAGCTAGGATTTGCCGAAGAGAATCCTTGATTGTCACCCAAAATTCTAAATGACAACAGTGTCTATAAATAGATCGAAACTGTTGTATATCGTAAATTTTACGTACATTTAGCGTAAATTTGAAGCCACCGTTTTCAGGGGCAACCGCAACCGATCCCGAATTTTACTAAAGAACTATGTACTAACTTAGCAAATTTCACATGTCTAATTTTATCGTACTTATTTATTTATTATGTGATTAGTTTTTACAGATAGGTATTTTAGTGTATTTCTAGTACATTTACTTACAGATGTTTAAAGCCGTGTTAGCCGTTTTGTTGCTATTTGTTGCTGGACAAACCCAAGGTATTTATATCAATAAAAACGCGTTCTCTTACAAACGAGTGAAACGTCAGATTTGTTTCGTGTGCGGATTTTTTTTTTTTTTTTTTTTTTTTTTTTTTGGCGGCCATTGCATGCGCGGAAACACTTTTGACCTGTGAGTGTATTTCAGTGGCTATAGATCCGTTACTATGCACATCTTGTTAAAATCGCATTTTCCATTCATAGCAACAACTTTAAAATTTAGTAACGGCTGATATTTTTAATCGTTGCTTACAAATAACATTGCCCTTCACTGCGTTGGTAGGATTTCAACCTAAGAGTTCATAATTTGAGGTTCCATGTGTATCAATTTTTCAATGTGAAAATCAGCGGGTTTTTTTTTTACTTTCAAAGCCCAAACCAATCAAAAAATTACTGTTTCTGTATTATCAAAAATAAACAAACTAATCCATATCCGAATCACAATCCAGAAGCAAAGCAGAAATTTTCGAACTGGCAAGTTTGGTTAGACACGTGAACTTCTACCGGGCAAGTGAGGCCGGATGCTCCGGAAGGGCAAGTACCTCCTGTTTAGCTAGCAACACCTGCCACGTGTGTAATCAAAATTATATGAAAGGAACATGGAACTATGGGACGTCAAATGTATCCAGGGCAATCCTGGACATACAGACATCAAACTTATCAGTGAAATAACCTTGTAAGTAATCAAGGCGCATGCACACATAACAATAATTTAACCAAGCACCAACTAGACACAATTTAACTACGTATTAAACAACATTTCTTATTTCTATGTAAAAATTGCCATTAAAGGTTTATGTCAAATCCAGCGGTGGTACAGGGGTAGGTTTAATGTTGTTGGGCAAGAGAACACAGAGCTAATAGTTCGTAGAGATACCATGGTTACCATCATAGATGGCGTCGAGACGAAGTACAAGTGTTTAGACAGTAAATACGACACCTACCTGATGGAGTAAGTATGCCTTCTTCTTCTTTTTCTTCTTCTTCTTCTTCTTATTATTATTATTATTATGAAGTAATATATATTTAATACCCATGACGAAAAAAAAACATATCGGATACGGAAATAGTACCCGACGGATTGAAAGTGAACCTCTTCATCAAAAAATTGTTTATACAAAAGGTATAAACTAGAAATCAGTTTAATTCATTCTAAATTCTTAGGACGTTTTAGAAAAACGATAATGATTTCATATCCAATTAAAATAATATCGGTAGCCCGCACGAACGGTCGGGGGTATAACTTGGTACAGTGGCAAGCCCTTGTCTAAATTGTTATGGTCCAACAATCGATTTCGGCCGGTACCTATACCACGTTCTGTGCCACTTGGTCGATTTAGGCCCATACATTTGCTATATTCTGAGCCACTTGAGCGATTTGGCCGGTACCTATACTACGTTCTGTGCCACATAAGCGATTTCGGTGGGTATCTATACTACGTTCTGTGCCACTTGCGCGATTTAGGCCCATACATTTACTATGTTCTGAGCCACATAAGCGATTTCGGTCGAAACCTATACTACGTTCTGTGCCACTTGGGCGATTTAGGCCCATGCATTTACTATGTTCTGAGCCACATAAGCGATTTCGGTCGGTACCTTTACTACGTTCTGTGCCACGGGACAGATTTGAACCGATTCAACAAGATTGAAGAACAAATGGCGCAAATGTTTTTTTTTTATTTATTTAACAAATTAAACGTAGTAATTCGTGTACTTGCAGTTTAACTTCGTTAAAACGCAACCAGAAGATACAGAGCAGTTAAGTTTGTGTTTAACGTCGCAGTCAAGATTATTTCACTTATGTCGAACGGTTTGAAGCTATAGGCGAAGGTATATAATATTTTGCCTGTGTGTTGCGCTGACGACATTCCGTGACACGGGAGATAATTTATTTCCCATTCGAAACAAACATGACTTTTATTTTGTAATGCCGAGTGCTTGGCGAAAGAACAGTCACAACTTACTTTTAAATCTTGGTTCAGACTCGGTCGGAGTTCGATAAGTCTTGGGTCAGACTCGGTCGGAGTTCGAACCCACGACCTCTCACCTATGGAGCGGGCACTCTGCTAACTAAACACCGCAGTTGTAATTAAGAAATGAAGGGATCGTCTCGTTGATATCTAGAGATTTAGTCTAAATACGGGTCAAAGTGTTCATATATGGTGCTGAACGATAACGGGACCGGGTCATTTAATTACCAAGGTAATCACGTTAGATTGTACTTCACACGCGTCAACTAGAATTTAACCTTGTTGCAATAACAATAGAGGTGTTTGACTTTGTAAACACCTTCACTATGGTAATATATAATTATCAGCAAAAGACTGTTTCAACAGAAATGTGCATGGAAATTTTGATGCCATGACGTCATATGGGTTCGGTAGTTTTTCGCGAAACATAAGCTGAACTCCGTGGTAACTACATTACCCGGTCCTGAGATTGAATCGTTCCAAATGACCTCTATAAACGTTTCTATGCTGTACAGTCCAACCTGACTTAAAGATCGCCTCTATATAAGGGCCACCTGTTTATAAAGGCCAGTAGAATTGCATCCCGATTGTTCTTTATTCATTTTATTTGAAGCTGTATATAAAGGCCAACTGCCCATAAAGGCCACTTTTACTGGTTCCCTTGGGTTGCCTTTAAAGACGGGTTTGACTATTATTACAGGACTCAGGATGGCAGTAGAGTCATATGTTTGTCTATAGGACAGATGATGGATACATATTATGAATTCACTGTCAGACGATTAAGTGGTAAGTTGATACAGGAATTTATTTATTTGTTGATACTTCGTTTTAAAGCTCATGTCACCTTGTTAATTTTTTATTATTCTGAATGAAATACCGTTAACGTTTTTATTTTCGCGGTGTAGTAATTTTTGCTTATTTTGCGGTCGTTTGTTTGCGCGAAATTTTTTTTAATTATTTTTTATTTATTCAAGAAAGAAATATATCCCTTCTTATTACAGAAATAATCACAACTCTTTTAAATATTTTCAACTGTTTTCATGTTAGAAATCTACAGTACTTAATAATTTCTGTAAATTTATCAGATGTATTAACAAGAGGATCAGTCCTCCGGGCTAATCTTATATTTATACTTATATAGTTATATATTATATTTACTGCTCACTGTTATGTTGTGTATATATTGTATTTATATGTTCTCAACGTTGTTTTGCTTACAATTAGAGAATAAAGAAATTGAATTGAATTGAAAAAATATACAAAGCAAAAATTATACTATGCTTATTGTGTTAAAGTACATATTAAAAACCGCGGAAATTCAGCTACGCGGATATGACTAAAGTCCATATACCTCGTAAATAAATACACGCGAAATTAAATACGTTTACAGTATTTAAAAAATATCATATTATAAATTCTGAATTATTTTATTGAGAATATTTAAAGAAAATATATAATATGACACTTATTACAACTATTTATGATAATAAACAACATTTAGAGATAAGTAATATTATGTTGACTAAAAATAATATAATTTGTGTATATGTGATAAGTCTTAAAATTAATGAAGTTGACACCAGCCAGGGTAATATCACTTCCATAAAAGGTAACATTTGACTGTAATGGTAAACCAATTGCAAGATATTTAGCGGATGTGACATGTTCAAGGCTATGACTGTGGATGATATAGTTGTGACGAATTGGTTGTTTCTTCTGGGTATGGACAGGACAGTACATTTATCTGGGTGGAAGGCCATTACCCATGCCCTCTTCCCATTTTGCTGCTGCAATAAGGTTTTCTTGCAGTTTTCGGCAGTCATTTGCAGTTTTAATTGGTAGGTATAGTATCTGTCATCTGCGAACAATCTGATTTTACTGTGTTTGAGGGTGTCCGGCAGATCATTTATATATACCAGGAAGAGTATGGGCTCATGAACTGTTCCTTGAGGGACTCCTGGTGTGACTGGCACTGTGTCTGATACTTGGCCATCTAATACAACTGTCTATGTTCTGTTAGATAGGAATGCTGATATCCAGTGGAGAGCTTTGTTATTTAGTCCATAGTATTGTAGTTTATATAGTAGTCGCTGTTGGGGTACTTTGTCAAAAGCTTTAGCAAAGTCCATGATGATGAGATCGGTTTGTTTATGACGGCTGTTTTGTGTGTGTAGCTCTTGTAGAAAGGAGATGAGTTGAGTTGGAGTGAAACTCATGCTTAAAGTCATAAAGGATGTTATTGGTTTATGAGATGGTTTGTAATGGTATGTTCCGTGAGTTTGCAGCTTATGCATGTTATGGAGATAGGTCTATAGTTTTATGGTTTGTATTTGTCTCCCTTTTTTAATACTGGTGCCACATTTGTCTGTTCTGTTATGTATTTTAATAACAAAGTGCATGTTTTGTCAAATACACATGTATATCTTCGATTTATAATCTAGATTCCAACGCCGAGAATTTAAGGTTCTTCAGTACGGATAGAAGACAGCCCGGGGCTACCGTAGAAAACACTTGTACTAATTACAATGGACCAAATATTAACTTAGTAAGAGTTAGTAAGTACTTTGTTACAAATAATATCACTTTTGTACGGTGGACCAGAAGTGACATGGAATATATGTTTTATTACGTGCGTAATAAGTTAATAGTTGCGTACGTGGTTACCTATTACGTTCGCATGTATTAATGTATTACCAACGTAATACTACCACATGTACGTGCGCACGTAATAGCCACCACGTGCGAACGCGATAGCTACTACATATGCACTTATCAACCTATTTATAGCTAGTATGTGCGCGCGGATATACTTACGTCAGTAGCTTAATGAGGACATCAAATAAAGTTTATTACTAATAGCTTTAAACTTTTCTAAACACATTAATATTACAAAACACCAGCTTTTTATAAACAGACATTCTTCTAAAGAAATAACACACTATATACCGGTTATACAGACAACTGTGGAGTCTTTTAAGACCATGCTCCACAGTTCCACTGTAGACTGGATGGATATGGCAGTTTACAAACTTCTACCGTTTTTTAAAAAAAACCCTTGTGAGAAGCCACGTTAAACAAATACTGCTGAAAGTTGTTGCTGTCAAGCCCTTCACAGTATTATAGTAAATGTAAGTGTATATGTCCAATTTAATGTGAAATGAGGAGGACGAGGAGAGAAGAGGAGAGGAGAGGACAGGAGAGAAAGTTGTTGCTGTCAAGCCCTTCACAGTATTCTAGTAAAGGTATATGTAAATATCCAATTTAATGTAAAATGAGGAGGACGAGTAGAGGAGAGGAGAGGAGAGGAGAAAAAGTTGTTGATGTCAAGTCCTTAACCGTTTTCTAGTGAAGGTACATGTAAATGTCTAGGTACAATTTAATGTGAAATGGTAAGGACGAGGAGAGGAGAGAAAGTTGTTGCTGTCAAGCCCTTAACAGTATTCTAGTAAATGTAAGTGTATATGCCCAATTTAATGTGAAATGGTAAGGACGAGGAGAGGAGAGAAAGTTGTTGCTGTCAAGTCCTTCACAGTATTCTAGTAAATGTAAGTGTATATGTCCAATTTAATGTGAAATGAGGAGGACGAGGAGAGAAGAGGAGAGGAGAAGACAGGAGAGAAAGTTGTTGCTGTCAAGCCCTTAACAGTATTCTAGTAAATGTAAGTGTATATGCCCAATTTAATGTGAAATGGTAAGGACGAGGAGAGGAGAGAAAGTTGTTGCTGTCAAGTCCTTCACAGTATTCTAGTAAATGTAAGTGTATATGTCCAATTTATTGTGAAATGAGGAGGACGAGGAGAGGAGAGGAGAGAAGACAGGAGAGAAAGTTGTTGCTGTCAAGCCCTTCACAGTATTCTAGTGAAGGTACATGTAAATATCTAGGTACAATGGAGAGGACGAGTAGAGGAGAGGAGAGAAAGTTGGTTTTAATACTTTTGATCTTGACATCAGTGTTGCTGAATTAAAGTGTATTACCAGCAGATTACTACTAAAACCTCTTAGAAATACCATGTCCTTCGTTCAATACCATAGTATCCCCTTTATTACCTGACTCAGTGGTACAGTACTTGCTTCATATGCGAGAGATCGTGGGTTCAAATCCCGGCCGGGTCTTACCAAGACTTGGAAATAGGTAGTGGCTTAGCATTCGCTAAGCACTCGGCATTTAGAAATGAAAGTCACAGGTTCCGTCGGAAGAGACCTTGAAAACCGATCCCCCATGTCAAATCAGGCGTGGCAGGAAAACTGTATCAAACAAGATCATTATTACATTTCAGATTCTGGATGTCAATTTCCACCACTTTTTATCAAAACTTGGCAATTTGAGGGAGATTTTGTAAGGTCTTTGACCTTTGCAGGAAACAAGATGTCTTTGACTTACGAGAATGGAGATTCTTTGGAATTTTCTTGTGAAAGGATTGATAAAGATGGACAAAGTTATGACAGCCATGGTGTAAGCATTTCGATATTTGTTTGATTTTTTATAATTTATGTATAGTATCAAAAGTAAATATACTGGCCCCTGTTTCACAATCATTCCTTAGCTAAGATTTCCCTTAACTTAAATCATGCAAAATTTAAAATCTTTATAATTTTGTTAATTTTTAAGATATCTAGGAACTTAAGGTGTCAATTTTAAGATAATTGCTAGAATTAAACATTTGCATTTAGTTTTGCAAAAATTTTCATCAGCAGTTTCAAAAAGAGATTACCAAAATTTGCTAAATTTAAGTTAAGGAAAATCTTAACTAAGGAATGATTGTGAAACCGGGGCCTGATCCAATTAAGTTTTAAACACGCGAATTTGGTAACTAGAGTTGTCTCCCTTTGACTCTATGATTCTTTGATCATTTTAAAAAAGTGTTTGTTATTATTACTAGTATTACTGTTATTATTATGATGTCATAACATAACACAATTTTACTATTATTTATACCCCCGCAAATATTTGAGGGGTATATAGGAATCACCATGTCTGTCTGTCTGTCCGTGTAAAATCGTGTCCGAATGCTTTGGACAAGTCTCATGAAACTTCACATGAATAATCTTCATGGTCCAAAGGTGTGTCATGACCTTGAACCAAGGTCATATAGGGAAGGTCAAGGTCGCAGGAAACTTAAAATGTTTGGAGCGGGGGTCTCTCACGAGACAGCTCTAGTTTTGTAATTGTTACATCTTTTTACTATCATACTATCTGTATGAATATGCCCGTACTGTTATAAATACGCGCAGTTCTAGTGATCACAAGGACCAGTAAGACAGTTTTGCTTTAAGAACCTGAAATTTAAAATACTTTCAAATTAAAAAACCGTGCATTTCGTTCAGGCAAGTGATATCGGGTACTCCGGAAGGCTAAACACCTCCTGTTTAGCTAGCTATACCCGCAACGTTTGAATCAAAATTGAAAATGAAAGAAAAAATGAATAGTAAGTCAAATATTTAACGGATAATTTTGGATACAGAAACAACATACTTATATAATTATCAACAAATATTGAGAAAACATCTGAAACATTTCGAGGGTCTTGGTATGAAACATAAGTTTGCAATATCCCGGAGTAAAGGATGTATTTGTAAGCAGCTTGCTACGTTTTATAAAGTTCCCGTAGTGGGGATAAGTTGTGCCATAGCACATTAATTGTTTTATGATTTAAAATTTAGACATGGATCTGTAGGTTTGATGTTTGATTGACATACTCAGCAACAGCCTAGCAACAAAAATAACAAAACTTGTCCAGTTAAATGGTTATAATCTCTAACTATCCGACATATTTTACAATCATGAGCTCATAGATACTCAAATATAAGACTTAATTTTACTTCAATCAAAAATGATTTCCTTCAATAAACTATTGGTCTGAGAACGGTATTTCTGGATAAAGAGTTTGCTAGCATCGGCAAATTTCTGAATGAAAAGTTTGCTAGGAACGGTAAATTTCTGGATGAAAGAAGTTTGTTTGCTGGGACGGTATATTTTTGGAGTACGGGCATATTTCTGGGTGAAAAGTTTGATTTTTATGAGACTTGTTGGATTGACAGATTGACAGAAAAAAGCTATCTTCATATAGCTGTCGAATTGATCAGTGGTGGGTGTAGCTAGCTAAACATGAGGTGCTTAACCTTTCGGAGCATCACTTCTACGGTGTAAGTTCACGTGCTTAACCTTATTTGCCAGTTTCAAAGTAGTGGTTGAACCAAAGTTGTAAAACAATTTTTTAAAATTTAACTTTTGAAAAAAAAAACCAAAAAAACAATTAAAAACGCCAACTATTTACTGTGACCATTTGAATAAGAAACCGTAAGCTATCAAAAGTGTGTTGATTTGTTTCCTACAGTAGGTAGAGTACATTCCTGTCGTAAGGAACGAAAAGCTAACGAGCTAGTGCCGAATCATCTGCTCATACCGGGTCCTCGTAAGCTATATATATACCGACAGCTGTTATCTATCTTTTCGGCAGCTTTTCGGCCACTACCTATCTGTATCTAGACTACTTTCCAGTCGAGCCACTACTTTTTCGTTAGTTATAAGTGGTAGACTTCCGACAGGTCTGTACTTTTCCTAAAATAACATGCATCTTTATATTGTAGTAAACCATCCATGGCTCCCAGGAAGGACGGATTGTTGTGTTTGAATATCACACCTGATGGCTCACAGATGGTGGTAAAACGTATGAATAGTAAGTCTCATATACAAAGAAAAGCTAAAATAATAGATTTAGATTTAGGTGTAGACCAATGCGTCTCTCAGGTGTCTAGTGTGAGAAAGTTTGTCGAGCATCGGGGGTTGTCTTCGGACAGTCCTATTTTCTCCACCATTAGAGAAGTGATGCACTCAACATAGGCAACTGACTAAATAAATGTCAACAACCAAACTAAAATGTTTTTTGATTGCCTACAGTTTAATTTCTGAAGGCGACCAAAAAGCTTTTAGGAACATTGTTTTAATACGCACCTGGTGGGTGTAGCTAGCTAAATCGGTGGTGCTTACTCTTCCTGAACACCCGTCCTCAATTCCCCAGTTAAAAGTTCACGTATTTAATATCAGTTTCAAAGTTTGTATTTTGCTTTGAGTTGTGATTTGAACATGGATCGGTGCGTTTAAGTTATTTCTAACAAAGTCTAATCTCATCGTTTATAGTGAACCGCACTTAAAATTTGTCGTATGTGTATCCAAACGTAAATGTTACGTGCCTCATTCTATTTTTCATAGAATGATATTTGATATTAAAAATAAAACATTCTTAAGCGTTACTGAACATGTTATTATTGTAACTAATTTTTGTTAACTGTAGTTTCTGAAATAAATATTGTTTAAACTAACAAAATAATTACGTTTATCATTATATATTGTACATTATTCCTAAAACATTACTATAATTCATTTTATGTGTAATTTTATATTCAATTTCAGCGGCTAACAGTGCCACATATAACCTGATTAAATTGATGTACCGTCACCCGATATATCTTCACGAACAATGTGACCTTATAGATGCACCTGTATACGCCGGTCGTCTCAACTAGTTATTGAATTTGAAAAAAAGAAGGCTTCTTAAAATTCCAAACCAAATTCGATTTTTGTAGTGGATACATATTTCAATTTTAATATGAAGGCATAATAATCGGAAAACACTTTTACTTTCCTCATATTTAAAATGTGACTATCTTTGTATCTAAATAAAATCAAATGTTTTATTTTGTTCTTTTATTATGTGAATTCAACCAGAAAAACTATTTCCTGTACATACACGAAGGTCTTTATTCCTTAAGTCTACACTTATTGGTTACATGCAAGTTTGTAGAATACAAGACGTTATCTTCTGAAAGTTGCTGAAATGTAAAGACTGTTTAAAATTGCTAGATAAGTTTCAAATACACAGTCACATACTTCCAAATCGTTCCATTTTTAGCTCACCTGACCGAAGGTCATGTGAGCTTATGGCATAGCGCAGCGTGTGTATGTGCGTGTGTGCGTCGTTAACACCTATTTTCGACTTCTCCTCTGAAACTGCTGGACAGTTTTTGATGAAACTTTGTCAGAAGTATATATGGGCCGGTGCAATTCAGATTTGTTCGTGGCGTTGCTATGGCTACCATAACTAGGTCAAGGTGACCTAGGGGTGCAAAAATCTTAAAAAATCTTCTTCTCCGAAAGTACTGATTGGAGAAAAAATCTGATGTGATATTTGACTTCTCTAGGGTCTTAAGCCTATAGTTTGTTCATTTTGTGAAATTCGGATAAAAAATAGGTTACGCGTTTTTGCATTTAATTTTGAAAAAAATCGTAAAATAGCTTCAAATTGTTATAACTTGACTATTTGACCAGATAATGACATGGGGTTTTCAGTTTTGACATCTTCTTGTTAGTATCTTCAAAATGAGGTCAAGGTCGATTGTGAAGGTCGTGACCTAATTTTTTTTACCTCTGCTTATAATTATTCTCGAAAACTATAAACTTTTTGTATAGGCATGTATATTAGAATGTTGTAGGTATCTATACAACGATCATTTTGATGTATAGAAAAAGGTCATGGGTTCAAAGGTCAAGGTCACAGATGCAAAACAATACCGAAATGGTTAATTATCTCGAAAACTATAAACATTTTGTATAGGCATGTATATTAGAATGTTGTAGGCATTGATACAACGATCATTTTGATGTATAGAAAAAAGGTCATATGTTCAAAGGTCAAGGTCACAGATGTGAAACAATACCTATATGGTTAATTATCTTGAAAACTATAAACGTTTTGTATAGGCATGTATATTAGAATGTTGTAGGTATTGATACAATGATCATTTTGATGTATAGAAAAAGGTCATGGGTTCAAAGGTCAAGGTCACGGATGTGAAACAATACTGAAATGGTTAAATTTTTCGAAAACTATAAACTTTTTGTATAGGCATGTACATTAGAATGTTGTAGGTATTGATACAACGATCATTTTGATGTATAGAAAAAGGTCATGGGTTCAAAGGTCAAGGTCACAGACGCAAAACAATACCGAAATGGTTAATTATCTCGAAAACTATAAACATTTTGTATAGGCATATATATTAGAATGTTGTAGGTATCGATACAACGATCATTTTGATGTCTAGAAAAAGGTCATGGGTTCAAAGGTCAAGGTCACAGATGCGAAACAATACCGAAATGTTTAATTATCTCGAAAACTATAAACATTTTGTATAGGCATGTATATTAGAATGTTGTAGGTATTGATACAACAATCATTTTGATATATAGAAAAAGGTTATGGGTTCTAAGGTCAAGGTCACATATGCGAAACAATACGGAAATGTTTAATTATCTACATAACTATAAACTTTTTGTATAGGCCTGTATAGTAGAATGTTGTAGGTATTGATACAACGATCATTTTGATGTATAGAAAAAAGTCATGGGTTCAAAGGTCAAGGTCGCAGATGCGAAACAATACCAAAATTGTTAATTATCTCAAAAACTATAAACTTTTTGTATAGGCATATATATTAGAATGTTGTAGGTATTGATACAACGATCATTTTGATGTATAGTAAAAGGTCATGAGTTCAAAGGTCAAGGTCACAGATGCAAAACAATATCGAAATGGTTAATTATCTCGAAAACTATAAACTTTTTGTATAGGCATTTATATTAGAATGTTGTAGGTATTGATACAACAATCATTTTGATATATAGAAAAAGGTTATGGGTTCTAAGGTCAAGGTCACATATGCGAAACAATACGGAAATGTTTAATTATCTCGAAAACTATAAACTTTTTGTTTAGGCATGTATATTAGAATGTTGTAGGTATCTATACATCGATCATTTTGATGTAAAGAAAAAGGTCATGGGTTCAAAGGTCAAGGTCACAGATGCAAAACAATACCGAAATGGTTAATTATCTCGAAAACTATAAACATTTTGTATAGGCATGTATATTAGAATGTTGTAGGCATTGATACAACGATCATTTTGATGTATAGAAAAAAGGTCATATGTTCAAAGGTCAAGGTCACAGATGTGAAACAATACCTATATGGTTAATTATCTTGAAAACTATAAACGTTTTGTATAGGCATGTATATTAGAATGTTGTAGGTATTGATACAATGATCATTTTGATGTATAGAAAAAGGTCATGGGTTCAAAGGTCAAGGTCACGGATGTGAAACAATACTGAAATGGTTAAATTTTTCGAAAACTATAACTTTTTGTATAGGCATGTACATTAGAATGTTGTAGGTATTGATACAACGATCATTTTGATGTATAGAAAAAGGTCATGGGTTCAAAGGTCAAGGTCACAGATGCAAAACAATACCGAAATGGTTAATTATCTCGAAAACTATAAACATTTTGTATAGGCATATATATTAGAATGTTGTAGGTATCGATACAACGATCATTTTGATGTCTAGAAAAAGGTCATGGGTTCAAAGGTCAAGGTCACAGATGCGAAACAATACCGAAATGTTTAATTATCTCGAAAACTATAAACATTTTGTATAGGCATGTATATTAGAATGTTGTAGGTATTGATACAACAATCATTTTGATCTATAGAAAAAGGTTATGGGTTCTAAGGTCAAGGTCACATATGCGAAACAATACGGAAATGTTTAATTATCTACATAACTATAAACTTTTTGTATAGGCATGTATAGTAGAATGTTGTAGGTATTGATACAACGATCATTTTGATGTATAGAAAAAAGTCATGGGTTCAAAGGTCAAGGTCACAGATGCGAAACAATACCAAAATTGTTAATTATCTCAAAAACTATAAACTTTTGTATAGGCTATATATTAGAATGTTGTAGGTATTGATACAACGATCATTTTGATGTATAGTAAAAGGTCATGAGTTCAAAGGTCAAGGTCACAGATGCAAAACAATATCGAAATGGTTAATTATCTCGAAAACTATAAACTTTTGTATAGACATTTATATTAGAATGTTGTAGGTATTGATACAACAATCATTTTGATATATAGAAAAAGGTTATGGGTTCTAAGGTCAAGGTCACATATGCGAAACAATACGGAAATGTTTAATTATCTCGAAAACTATAAACTTTTTGTTTAGGCATGTATATTAGAATGTTGTAGGTATCGATACAACAATCATTTTGATGTATAGAAAAAGGTCATGGGTTCAAAGGTCAAGGTCACAGATGCAAAACAATACCAAAATGGTTAATTATCTCGAATACTATAAATTTTTTGTATAGGCATGTATATTAGAATGTTGTAGGTATTGATACACTGGTTATCATGATGTAAAGAAAAAAGTCTTGGGGTTTAGTATTTATGTGTTCTTTAAATCTATCAGCTAGCCATTAGTTATCAGGTGAGCGTATCAGGCCCATGGGCCTCTTGTTAGTACCTGTCACGAGTTATGTTTTGATCCTTTTAGGTCTAAAATTGTATGAAAAATCTTTTGTGCTAAAACATTTATTTCATTCTTTATAACACGAGTTATACTGCAGCGCTAGAGGGTATATATATCGTGACCTGTCGTGAGTGAAGTACATTTCAGGGGTCAGTTGTTCGAAGCCTGATTAGTTTAATCAATTGATTAGTCAAAATTTGAATTTTTCGTAACTTCAGGTATATTGTGAACTTCGTGTTGAAGTTCGAAAATAAATATAAACATCACCAAACAAAAGCACGTTGCAATAAAAGTATCGATTTGTTAATGACATTTTGATTTTATACATTTTTCCTGCTAATCACTGATTAAGCTAATCAAGCTTCCAACAACTGGGTCCAGGTCATATTGAAAACCTCATCATGAGCAGTGATTACTATTTTACCGATATAGTCTTGTATGTTTTGCTTAGCTCCTTTGCATGACTTTTATTTTATTATATCGGTTTTCTGTGGCGCTATCTTGATTTGGCTATTGCAATGTGTTAGGTACAGATATTTCGGTAACAATATTTTCGTATTGCATTGCTTATAATGAAGAAATGGATTTACAAGGTGGTGACTGTGACAAAGGCACCCATTACTTATAATAATAACAACAATATAACAAAAACTAGACTTGTTATTGTGACAAGTAAATGACAAAAGTCCCCCACCTCCCCACATTTACCTGTTTCCATGGTAACAGCAGCCATATTTGAAAGGATGATACCCAAAACGCCGAGCTATCCGCCTATAGGATTCAAAATTTAAAAGTATGTTGAATACATATTGATAGTGAAAAAACCTAAAGCTAATATGGATATGCAAAAGTTTATATGGTTAAATTCTCAGTAAAATATTGCATTATATGTTTAACACATATAATTCATGGGGTTTGTCTCCGTATAACTCTATACAAACATGAAACAGTCAGTGAAAATCAACAAGTTTTTTAATAAATACACATAGAGCGCATGTCTCTCCATTAAAGATATTTTGAATATAAAAACTATATTATTTTACTGTTAGATATGCAAAGTATGGTTAATGGAGAGATATGCGCTGATACTGAATTTTGTAAAATTCAATGTTTAGAGAGTTACCCCAAAATAACCTCTTAAAATACCGTACTATACACGTACTTGGTATTAATAAACCCTTATCGACAGCAATTACCTGCGTGGTGTAGTGGGTATACGTAGTGACTAGTAACTCTTACGTTGTTGGTTCGAATCCCAAAGTTACAATTTTATTTTTCAACTTATTTTATTTTAATAAAATGTATATTTTACGGTTTTATTTCTTTTTTATCTTACTTTGTGTTAGAATATAAATGCAATATTATTTATTTCTACCACAAATAACATTATAGATAGAAAGACAAGCACGCATATTTGTTTTATACATACAATATATATAACGACATTACAATCCAGTTTAAGGCCACGTGTCATTTCCCGTGTGTTTCGTGTACGATGAACACGTACTAGTAAACAAAATGCAAAAAAACAACATTAAACTGTGCAATCATCGCACGAAGAAAGACCATTGACGAAAAGTCGGGGTAGGTTTCATATGTGATAAATGTCACTAGCTGGACAAGACTGAATATCATGAACCTGCGATTGGTCGAATAGACTTGAAATCTGAATGTATAGACCTACCCATTTTGAGTTGCGGCAAATAAATTGCCATTTGCTTTATTTTCAAAGAAAAAGTTTCGCCATGAAACTTGCACCAATTCAGACAAGAACTGACATTTTCGTCAGACAAGGTATCTTTGTACCATCTGGTGTTCGCACATCTAGACAAAATATAAAACCTTCAGTATTTTTTGATGCTTCAAAGATGAAAAAAGTTTCATCAAGTCTACATACAACCGAAATCACCGAATTATTGAACAATCTCCAAATAAGAATATTTTATAGTAAAAGTAGAGGAATTGATGTCGATTATACAAATGACCTTTCTGATGATGACATCATCGTGTAACAAAGGTTATATCAGTATATCCACAACACTAAGGGCTAAAAGCTTTGCGTTAGAACTGCTCTTGATAAAGCTTCAAACGGGTCTTTACCATGAAAACTTAGCAACACTATAATGTCTGAAAAATGCTCCACAGGTGTCAAGCATTTTCTCTGAAGCACGGGTGGCTCTAACAACAGTTTCCTGAATGCCTTCTATCACTGATTTCATCTAAACACATATATGACGGCCTAAATCGAAGTATTTTGCTATGAAATCACACTGACAATAGTCACAACGTATGCGCATTATGACGCAAAACATAACAAGTCATTGTGACACTGTCATGTGCTACTTTTGAATTTTTATGAAATAATACATTCAAAAGTAGCACATGACAATTAATTGTCATGTGCTACTTTTGAATGTATTATTTCATAAAAATTCAAAAGTAGCACATGACAACACTAACCAGCTAACCCGAGTTTTGTTTTTTGTGCTAGCAAAGTAATGACAATTTCTGACAGTCAGTATCGCTACACTTTGGTGCAGAATAACAAACATCTAAACTATATAGACAACTAACCAACCAGTAAAATCAGCTTCCACACACGTCATTATAAAAAAAGGAAAAATGTTATTCATATACAACGTATACATTTACACAGAGATTTATTTGTACTTGGCCTCGAAGTAGTGACGGGTATAGAGGCATGAAAAGGGTGTAACCTAGTTTCTTGTGTATATATTCCTATATAGCTATAGGCGGATAGTTCGGCGTTTTGGGAATCATTCTTTATAATACATATTGGACATCTACATGGTTGATAAATTGTTGCTACAAGTGAATTGAGATTGAGTGAGGCATTTCTGAATAAGGAGTGTGAGGAAAGTAGAATAAGAAGAAGAAGAAAAGAGGAGAAGCGTAAAAGGACAATAAGTCTTCAGTACACAGTGTGGTAGGAGACTTAATAAGGCATGCCAAATACGGATAACAATACTATGGTGTTCAGGCCTCGGGATAACGAACAATAATGTCATAATTTTCTGGATGAAATATTTAAAAATTTGTAATATGACAAGTTGTCATATTACAATTTTTTGAATATTTCATTCAGAAAATTAATAATATGACAATATTTTAGCTAGTTTATATACTGAAATCTAATTGTTTTCTTAACTCTCAAAGTGTATGGGTCACGAAACAAAGTAAACTTAATATTCCAATTAGATTTCTTTATATATATATCCACTGTCTTGTCGGCCTTATTTTAAATTTCCAAATAATTTATATTTAAAAAAAATATATAATTGCCATATTTAAAAGGGTTTTGCTACACTTTTTAGATTCTATACACTACCCTACTGTTTGGAAGACAGTACCTGTTTTAATATAAGCCAATTTAGGTAATTAGGATCCCCCGACAGTACATGTAGGTACGATTTTTAAATTTTTGTTCATTTACTTATTTATTTTTGCACTTATATTCATAAGCCCGGTAAAGGTTTTCCAAGGAAAGTGAGCAAACCGACTCGGATAAATGATATGCACATCTATGTTAATGTTTCGTAAAATAATGACTCATAGTTCTGTAGAATTATTCCGGAGAAGTAGTGTCCGGACGCACGGACAGACGGTGAGAATGACGGGCGTTCGAACTCATTTTTCGAAAGGCGATCCGGGATAAAAATGTCAGTTTGCATGCCAACGGTATTTTCTCAGATAGTGTCTAAAATGGTCCAAATGAATGGTAAAAGTGAATAATACTGACTTGGGCGAACACCATAAAAAAACTACCGTGTCGGAAATATAGGCCATCTTGTAAACGTGTGTAAAAATAGATCTATAGCCAGCCATATGATAGATTTAAAGTATGACTAATCTACTTTGAATATTTAAATTTGTGCACTCTGTAATAACTTGTATTGCGCATGTACAGTCAAGATCATTTTCTGAAAATGCCTACTCCCCGTCCTGACTGACATAATCATGAATCAAAGTAGTTTTTAATATTCCTAAATTTCTAATGTACATATTTTAGATCCAACTCTAGAGGTAAGTGCTAAATTATTAAAACTTTTATTAGTTTTTGGTCTTTAATTTGTAATAAATTATAGATCTTGTTTTTGTCGCTCCCGATTGTGACCTAGTTTTTGTACCGGTATTTTCAGAAAATGAAATATAGGCCCCGGTTTCACAATCATTCCTTAGCTAAAATTTTCCTTAACTTAAATTTAGGAAATTTTGGTAATCTCTTCTGGATCTTCTGATGAATATTTTTGTCAAAACAAAATGCAAATGTTTTAATCTAGATGTGACCTAAACAATGACACTTTAAATTCCCGAATATCCCGAATATATCGATTTGAAATTTTGCTATATTTAAGTTAACGAAAATCTTAGCTAAGGAATGATTGTGAAACCTGGGCTTTTTATCATAACAGAATATCGAGAATAGATAAGAATAAGTAATACCGTTTGACATCAGTTAAACAATTCGTTTAATTGTTTTAATGGTTTTTTCTACCGGAGATTAATTCTTCCAACTACTTAAAATTGATCGGATAACTTTACCTTTATATGGGATTAGAGACCATTTCAAAGAACATATAAAAGATTTACGATTTACTTGAACATAGAGTATTTTCCATGTATTTTTATGTTTTGATAATACTAATAATATATACATGGGGATCATGATAAATTTATCCATAAATTAATCACTTTTTAGTGTTACCCGCTAAAAAACTAAAAAATTAACGGAAAAACCTGTTACATATGTTTAATGCCCAGAGCTATTTTTTCTGTGTTTAAAATTCTAACGAAATTGATACAGAAACACGGCTTTAATGATTATTTATTAGTTTTTGCTATTTATTGTAACAGTGGTAATCTTGGATACACTATACTTCAAAAATGAAAAAAAACAAATGTAGGGAAAACCTGTTAAATAATTATGTTTCATACCCAGATTTTTATTTTCTGTGTTTAAAATTCTAACTATATCAATACATTATAAGCAAGGCTGCAATGGCCATCCATATGTTTTTGCTTTTAAAAGTAACAGTGGCCATATTAGATACACTATATTTCACAAACCAAGATTGTACAGGAAAACTTTTTAAATATGTTTAATAACCTGAGTTTTTATTTTCTATGTGTAAAATTTAACAAAATCGGTACATAAATGAGGCTGTAATATCCATTTATAGGCTTTTATCATTTATAGTAACAGTGGTCATCTTTGATACGCTATAAGGCCGTCAAGCAATCCCATAACACTCACCACCACAATAAATCAACTCAGTGACCAAATTTCAGCTCGGTCGCATGTACGGTTTTCTTTCAAATGCACAGAACCAATTTGTCGACAAACACAAAAACGCACACACGGACAGCGGTATTACTACCCTGAGGGCGGGGGATAATGAACATAGTATTAGTATGGAAGACTGGTGGATAACGTGTTCATTCGGCAAATAGGTTTCGGGTTTGATTACCGAGATTGTCACGTTTACTACTTTAAAGTGAGGTTACCTAAGTGCTTAGACTTCGAAATGAAAGCCACGAAATCCTTTAATTGAGAAATGCAAAGGTACAGTGTAATAATGTATTGCACCCGCATCGTTGCTATGGATACGTATTATTTTTTTACCTAAAATGTTGTATTTTGTTTTTAAAGGAAATCGCATTATCATAGACTTCTGTAATAATGATTTTTTGAGAACATGTCCTCTAAATTGATATAAAACTATGTGTGTGTTAAGGCATTGGAAAAATAAAACAAAGATGTTTCATAGTACTGAAACTAGTATTTTGGTTGCCATGACAACAAATAAAAATATTATTTTATCAAATTATGTATTTTTTTGATTGAGTAATAAGTTTAATCCTATTCATGCAATTTTGGATTGTTTCAAAACGATTTTTATAAATATAACAATGATATGTATGCAAATGTCATTGTTTCAAAAGCACCAAGTTCAGATTTTACCTGAAACAAGGGGTCTGTTTTTGATCGGTTGCCATGGTAACCAACGAGGAAAATTATCTGAATAAAATACATTTTGTGTTTCTATACTACTTATAAAATCATAAGAGTGAATTCGGGCCAAATCCGAGATTAGGCCAAATATGCCCCTTCGTGAACCTAGTCCTTTGAACATTTAAAGTTTACTATCGGCTATAAAGCTAGTTAATAACTGTAAAATCTGATAACGTAATATAACGAGTACATTTTCTATAAATATACATAATATCATGATATATTGAATGACGTTGACTACTTTAAAACATGGCCGGCATTATCATGAGTTTGCGTCTTTCATAATATTCATTAGTCAAATCCTAGGGGTAAGTACCAGTATATCAAAGTGTGTGTGTGTGTGTGTGTGTGTGTGTGTGTGTGTGTGTGATAACTAAACTATACGTATAACTTTGAATTTGTTATAATCGGATGTGACCTTGTTTTTCCCCACACATTTTCAGAAAATGACATGCAAGATATATTTGACTTTGGTGACGCATGTTATAATAAAACCCCATTTCAAACATGTCAGATATCTTAATGACCTGATTAATGTCTTTTTAATTAATGGACTTCGTAGATCTACGCTATTTTAGGTAGGTTTTAATTTCCTTGATTTTGATGATAAACTGAAAAATCGATAGGCACACAAGCCGAATTCTGTATGCGGTATGCTGTATTATTCACATTAAAATGTTCGAGTTTGTAAAACTAGTTGGGACACGCAAACCCATGCAGGTGAATGGACAGGGATTAGTTTTCCAGACTTTTCCACACGCCTGCTGATATTATAACATTTCTCATAATTATTGAGAATTTCATATTATGAAAAAGTATTGATAATTTTTTTTTCTTTTCAAAAAATAAGATTCTATTAACAAGGGTTTGTTAATTAATCAAATATCAAATAATTTATCCTGTGCCAGCCCCTCAGTTTGAAAAATAGGGGCCTCAATCTGACAGGGGTCAGTGTCTTAAAAATTCCGAAGGAAAATTCAATTTTTATACCATGTGTAGAGTCCCAAAATGATACAAATAATAAATTCTTTACATGGATGAAATTAGTCCTATAATCACATAAACAATCCTAAAAATCCTTAATTGGGTTTAGTTTTGGACTTGAACTCAATCGGAAAAAATTGGGGCCTGAAACCCCTGAAATAGCTATTGTTCGCAAATATTTGGGTCATTATCCTTCTGACAAATTTAACAATTTCGGTTTTTCATACACAAATTAATTCTAAATCTTAATATGATCCAGTTTTTTCTACCTCGGGTCTTTACTTTTAATGCTCAGATAACAACCCCCCCCCTTTCACCAAGGTAATTTTTGGTATGTTTCATGGCACCTTCCTAATATTGAATTGCAATAGCTTTCTCAATATTCTGGGCAACAAAGTAAACAGTTAAAAGATTATAATATTCAGTTGTTAAGCTATGACATAGGTGCCCTCCCTCTATTTCTATATATGCAAACCACAAAAGTGTTAAGTATGGCATTATAGTTGTTTTGATAAAGGAATTAAAATTTAAATATTTTGTTTTCAACCTAAAATGACCATTCAGTATCACGTATTTTTTTATTTGAAACTTTAATATTTATCAGTCCATTTTAATTATAATTATTTATAATTTCCGTTTGTATTGCTCTCGTTATTAATTATGACAGGCATGACCTTATATACATCCCTCTGAACATGGTAACGGATTTTAGCTCACCTGAACCTAGGTGAGCCATAGGCTCAGATGAGCTATTGTCATCCATCTTCGTCCGTCGTGCGTCTTACGTCGTGCGTCATGTGTAAACTTTTCGCATTTAAACCAACTCCTCCAAAACTACAAAGCCAAATTGGATGATATTTGGCAGTGATGATGTCAATGTAAGGGGCTTTCAGAATTGCATGTCAGTTTCAAAATTATGTCCCATTGGGGCTCCATAAAGTGGAAACTGTGAAAGTTTTAAAAATCATCTACTCTGAACTTACAAGATATAGCTTAGATATTTAATGTAAAACATACTTAGGGCACCTAGTTTCAGATTTGCGCAAATCGTTACTATAGGGGCCAAAATGGGGAAATGGCAAGGTACTAAAGGGGGAAATCGCTAAAATAATGTATATGTCAATATATCTTGAAAACTATAAACTTTTTGTATAGGCATGTATATTAGAATATTGTAGGCATTTGCACAACAATCATTTTGATATATGAATGAAGGTAATAGGTTCAAAGGTCAGGGTTATAGATGCAAAACGAATACTGATATGATAAATTATCTAAAAAAAACTATAACCTTTTTGTACAGACATGTACATTGGTATATTGTAGGCATTTGCACAACGATCATTTTGATATATGAATGAAGGTCATAGGTTCAAAGATCAAGGTCATAGATGCAATGGAATGATGATATGATTAATTATCTCAAAAACTATAAACTTTTTGTATACGCATATATAATGCAATATTATAGGTATTGGGCTAGTGATCATTTTGATATATAGATGAAGGTCACATGTTCAAAGATCAAGATCACAGGTGCAAACAAATACTTAAATGGTTAATTATCTAAAAAAAAACTATAAACTTTTTGTATAGGCGTGTATATTGTAATATTGTAGTTATTGGCCTAATGATTATTATGTTATATGAATCAAGGTCATAGATTCAAAGGTCCGGGTCATAGATGCGAATGAATACAGAAATGGTCAATTATCTCAAAAACTATAAACTTGTTGTATAGGCATGTATATTGGAATATAGTAGACATTGCCTAACGATCATTTTGATATATGAATGAAGGTCATAGGTTCAAAGGTCAAGGTCATAAATGCAAACGAATACCGAAATGGTTAATTATCTAAAAATAACTTTCAACTTTTTGTATAGGCGTATATATTTAAATATTGTAGGCATTGCCCTAGCGGTCATTTTGATATATGAATCTAGGTCATCAGTTTAAAGGTCACGGTCATAGATACAAATGAATACAGAAATGGTTAATTATCTAAAAAATTATAAACTTTTTGTATAGACATGTATATTAGAATATTGTAGGCATTGGCACAACGATCATTTTGGTATATACACATGTAGATGAAGGTCACAGGTTTAAAGATCAAGGTCACAGGTGAAAACGTATACTTAAATGGTGAATTATCTAAAAAACTATAACCTTTTTGTAAAGGCATGTATATTAGAATATTGTAGTTATTGGCTTATTAAACATTTTGATATATAGATGTTTAACCTGTGTATGAATAATATATTGTAGCTAGACTTTAGATATGTTTTATGTAGCATTCTAAGGACAAGTTATACTTAATTTGCAAAAATCCTAGCATATAATTTGCCCTTACTGCTGAAAATTTGGACATTCTCTTTAATTCATGTCATTGACCATTGAACCTCTGCATGAGATATGTACTCGACCTCAGGTGAGCGTTAAGGCCCATGGGCCTCATGTTCTTTGAAACTATACCATTAAAATGAAATGTAGAATATAAGTCTTCCAAATATACATTGTATATGTATTTAGTATTTATCCTACCATTTTTGGACTTAAACATTTCGTCTCACTTTTTTATAAATAAAAGGCGTTTGCATGTTGTTTAAATAATTGGCAGAAAAATAGTATGACATATACAACGGAAGCTAACAGATCTATGTAAAAATAATGATCGGGTCTTTTTGGTCTCATAACTACGACATTTGATTTTTTTTTAAATTTTTGTTAAAAACATGCAAATTTAGAGGAAAAAATAAGCATCTTTGATTGATACTTAACTCGCAAAAACAGTTTATTCTAGTCTACCAGTCTCAGGATTTAGGATTTAAGAAAAAAATCGCCGCAAAACTAATCTTTTTTTTTGGTTTCAAAATTCAAATATGTTCTATAACTGAAGGTTTTTTTGTGCACACTTATAAGCTTTGTCACAATATAATATGTATTCACGAAACTAATCATATATTTTTCTGAGAAAACGATTTTATTTCTTTTCAAATCAAATAAAGAGGGGATTTATTATTTTAATGAAATAAAATACTACAGTGTCAAAGATCAATCAACATAAAATTAACAAGATTAAAACAATAGTCCAACATGTCTGTAAAGGTCAACCAAGGATACCAGTAAAAGTTGTCTTTATGGACAGGTGGTCCTTATATAAAGCTTAAAAATATGAATAAAGAGCTCTTGGGATAAAATTTTACTAGACTTTATAAGTAGATGGCCCTTATATATAGAGGTGGCATTTAACACAGGTTTGACTGTATATCACAGAGTAATATTCAGCCAAAACATATTGACTTATGATACATTTTTATATAATATATGCACAAATACGGCTGCTTAATACATTGTGAATGCATATTTATTAAAATCTTTAGTTCAGATTAGGTATATAGAAAGCAGTAACATATTTATTTAATTTTTTCTGATTTTTGCTGCACTCGTTTTTACAGACTATTATATTACGGTGTCACGGTATTGTTTTAGTTAAGTCTTTTCGTCTGACACAACTGGACCAAATTCAATAATATTCATAGGGAAAATTCTTGTTGATACCTATTATTTGAAATTGCATCCTACATAACTATATGAAATTAAAATGCAAAACGCGCCATTTGAGTCGTATTCCGAGCCTTTTTTTCATTTCGGTGCAGTTTAATACATGTATATAATTGTCATAGTAACACATCTGCAAAATTTCGAGCAGTTAGACATAATGGAGTTTCAAATATTATGGAAAACTAAATAATGAACAAACTAGGCATTGATAATCTTTTTGTTAAAATAATTAAATTTTAATTGTATCCATTTTTTATCCATGTAATGAAAAATACTCACGCATTAAATTCCTTATAACATATAAGCTCCGTGACTGATTTTGACCCAGATATGCATCCATTGGTGACGTAGGTCTTTGTAAATCCCCATTTTGCTTTCCTTCCTAACATGGCCGACATCATATTGAATTTAACAAACTTTTGTCTTAATTTATAAGATTCTTGCATTACTTTTATAATTTAGGTCCAATTCAAAGGTACGTATGATATATAGGATCCTTCCTTTCTATTTTGAGAAAGCCGATAAACATTAGGTCAGCGTATTAAAATGAATAATTTGGCATGTCTTAGTGTGACCTAGTTTTGTACAAACCCGGTATATCTAACAATATATATACGAGCGTATATATATATAGATCATTATTCAAACTTTAAATCTTTATTAAACAAGTTTAATTTGTACGTGCAGATGGGTTCATATATTCCAGGAGTTCAAGTAATGAAAAAAAAATTTCACGAATTGTTTTTACCACAAATGTCTTTATATATATTCCAGCATTAATTTCTTTTACCAAAGGTAAAATCTTTGTGGTGGATGGTGGGGGATATATCACTATTGTATGCATGTATATACTCGTACTCGCATGAAACCAAATTTAAATTATATTAAAATATTTTTTATTTCCCCTAGATTAAATTGCTTATGTATGAGGGCTGATTAAAACCGAATATACTGAATATTTATTAAAGATGTTTTTAAAACTTGCGGCCTTTTCCAATCATTAATTGCCAATTTGCAGTACAATACAATACAATACAATACAATACATACATATTATATACACAGTGTGTATGTACAACCCTCAGTATCAGGTCGAGTCCTTTTTTCGTAGTCGTATCACTACGAGTCGCGCTTGCGCGACGAGTAGTGATACAGCTACGAAAAAAGGACGAGATCTGATACGAAGGGTTGTACATACACACTGTGTATATGATATTTTTATCTTAAATTTCCTATTAGATCATTAAAATAACAAAAAACCAATACTTTATGTGAAAAAATACATTTTACCACAGAAAACCACTGAACTATGTTATGACATGTTTTGTAGTAATGACGTCATCATTTACATTTGACAAATCGGAGATTCCCCAATGACGTCACAATGAGAAGTGCACGTGTACTTTACCGCCAATGTTGTATCACCACAGTGTGGTGATACAAGATTCTGTATCACGCGTGTTCGATAAAACTTTCATCAAATACAGACAGAAAAACTAGTCTAATGTTAGATAAAATACAATACAATACAAATATTTTATTAAGTCTCACTATTTGTTATACAGTTATATAAAATAGAATTAAAAACCATACATCATAAAACAAACAAATGCCAATTCAATTCATATTTCATTTACGTCTGACATTTTACACATATTTTAAAACATTGAGTACACGTCATTAAATTAATAATTAAAAGCCACCCTATACAGAGTTATGAGAGACAATAACATATCTACATATAAATCACATTTAAATAGTATAACATATTTACATATAAAACAGTTTTATACAGTAAAACAGAATACAATTAATGATATAAAACACCATTTCTTTTGTCTAAAATTAAAGCACAGGTTTTGGCACATGTAAAAACAAGTTCAGGACAAGAAAATAAAACATTCAATTTATGTTTACAAGTTCAGGACAAGAAAATAAAACATTCAATTTATGGTCATTAGATAAAAACTCAAAACCATCACAGACTTTGCTACATTTTAAAAAGAGTTCTTCCCTAATATCGTCATATAGAGGACAGGTTTTTCGTTCTCAACAATACCATTACAATAAAAACAAAATCTCTCGGAAGCAGTAACATTTTCATATCTCCATGTTTCAATGCACAGGGGAGCAACACCGTACCTAATTTAGCAAATGCACTACGATGTTTGCAAGACATAATAAGCTTACAATATGCTTCAGCTTTAAAATCATTCTTAAACAGACTATATGTTCTTAATTTGTTACCACTTCTACCATTTTTACCACACTGTTGATTAACTTGCTGTGACCATTTAATTAAAAATTCCTCATGCATTGCGGGTCCAATATCATTTAAAACCTTTTGTTTACATAATAAAATATGAGTATCAAGGTAGTGATTAAAACCAAATTTTAAAAATAGTTTACGTATTACAAAATTCCAATTTTTAACTGAATGACAGGACTGACACATTCCATCCGCCCATCTGAAAACCATTCAATGAATTATGAGAGACTGTTATTAAAACAACTTATGTAATTATATTAATACATGTAAAATACAACAATACTATAATATTAATAAACAGGATAAAAAAATAATAATCAATACCATGTTAAAAAATCAATTCATTAACCATATATAAAACTGTTTCTTCTATTTAAAATATTAAAACAGGTTTTGGCAACTTAAAAGCACATATATACTCTGTTTGAAATAAAAATACAAGTTTTTTATCATCACATAAATTATTAAAATTGCTATCATGTGTAAAACACTGGTTAAAAAGATCTAGTCGCAAATCTGCATATAATGGGCATGTTAACAATACATGTTTTTCATCTTCTATAAAAATTTTACAAATAAAACACTTCCTCTCTTCCACGGATAAATTTTCATAGCGACCAGTTTCAATCCTAAGTGGAGCAACACCACATCTAAATTGTGCATATGCACTTCTGTGTTGAACACTCATTCTTTGCAATAAATACTATTCTGTGATAGGGCTGTGTATTGGAGGGGCAGTTCTGATACGATACGTATCATGATGCGCCTAGGGCGATACACGATACATATTGACGATACAGATACTTTTATCCGTCTTGTTAATTTGAATTAAATTGCTTTAACTGATAATCCGAATAATTATCGCCCCTGATACTTTCTTAATTCTGCTACATGGAGATAAGGCAACGTCGGTACTCAGTACACATCGTTCTGTAACATCTGTTTACATCGAGCAAAATGAAAAATGAAATGTGGACGTGCGTTTATTTCTGAACACTTCCAAACCGATTTATTTTCAATGTAACTGAATAATTTACCAATAGATAAGAATAATGAAAAAACCCATACGACAATATTTTAGTGATGACAAAACTGATACTCGTATCTGTTTAAAATATCGGTACATACCAGTATATTGATATATCGTTACAGCCTTATTCTGTGCCATATTGATTTTTAAACAACTTAAACGTTATCGGTGTTTTACCCACATCATACTCTAAAATTCTCTGTCTGTCCACTTTTGCTTATACACAATAAACATTATTTCTTCCAAGTAAACATTAAACATTATTTCTTCCAAGTAAACAAGTAAGGGTTTATTTTAAAAAAATATTAAAATCAGATAAAAAATTATTATTAATTTCCTTAAAATTTTTCATGATATGAAAACACAAATTTTTCCTACATGCAACTACATGCCTACATGACCATTTTAAAACTTTGCTACTGCATCTTGACCAACGTCTAATATACATGTCCACTGTTTATCACAAGGTGGTTTCCAACCCACATCACCGTTTATAGCATCATTTTGCGTGTATTTACCTTCATTCATAAAAATCTAATAGCTTTCTGTTGCACTGCATGCATAAAAAATCTGTAGTACCACATATTGATGCACCATAGAACGATAATAGACCATACTAGTGTCTCAAACAATTTAGTAAAAGTACTATGCTGAAAACCTCCCATGTGTTTTACTTTTAACAATTAATAAACCATGTGCACGACTCGCTGATCTACTAACTGCTTTAGCCATTTCATTATAATCTAAAAATTCTGTTAGTAATTAACCAAGATAGTGGTAGCTAGACACCACTTGGATGACAATATTATTAAACTTAAAACTCTTATCACCATCAATATCTACACTAATATTAAAGATTTTACTTCATCTACTAAATCATAAGTAAAAATGTTAACCAATATGGATGATAAAACACAACCCTGTTTTAAACTTGATTTTAACAGTAAACCATTCACTCATATAACCATTGAGTTTAACACAACATTCAACTTGTGCATATATTGATTTTATGATATTTATAAAATGATTACTAATGCCTAAACTATTCAACTTCTGAAACAATAACTGTCTATCAACCGTGTCATAAGCTTTTTTAAAATCAATAAAATCTGTATATGTACCTAGTTTCTTACACTTTCTTGTGTTTATTATTGACGTTAATGTCCCTAAAGGATCAACGGTACTTCTACCCTTACGGAACCCGTTTTATTCGTCATTAATAAGATGATTTAATTCTAACTAGTGTGATAACCTTTCATTTAAAATAATACAGTACAGTCTATACATATATAGTGCTAGTGGTATGCCTCGATAAGACAATGGATCAGGAGGATCGGATGTAGAACACTTCGGTATAGGAGTAATCATACCTTTTTCTTCCATATCTGCTCATGTAAGATAGGGTTTTTCCCTATGTGAGATACGCGTATCTCACATGACCACGTGACCTTTAGTGACGTCACAATCAAAAGACAATTACATGACGTCATCATATGGAGAACATGACGTCATCTTGCGGGAAAATGACATCCATTTCTTCACAATTTAGAAATTTTGAGTGCGTTTCAAATGAAAAATATTGGATTTTTTAATGAACCACTTTGTTTTGTAGTTTATACATTCTGTATAAACTAAAATCCGGTACGATCTATCCATTGGCCATATTTATTTTAAAGTAGAATGTCGAATTACAAAGTTAGATTTTACAAACATGGCGTCGATGTTTATGTTCATCGTACTTGAAGCCAAATATTGGCACTAAAATGGAAGAAAAATAATCCATTATGAGTTTATCCATGTAGGATAGGGAAATCTCACCCTCGGGGTTGAACATTTCTGGTCAGAGACTCGGCAAGCCTCGTCTCTGACTGAAATGTTCAACCCCTCGGGTGAGATTTCCCTATCCTACATGGATACTCATAATGGATTCTTATAATCCCACATGGTGGGGGTTTTACAATTTACAAAACATATACTGTAAACCGTGTTTTTTTAGCGGCAGTTTTATTTTAGCGCAATTGGCGATAAGAGTGTCAGCGCTAAAATAAAACTGCCGCTAAAATTACAACAAAAAAGGTCAGTACTGTTCAGCGCTGCTGTGACTATGAATGGGTATGGACGCACGTTAAATGGTTATATAGTCAGTGTTAAAATAATAATAGTTCTGAATGACACTGGTATGGCTTCCATCAATGTATTCGCATATGATAAGTAATTAGGGATTAATTACCCAGACCCGGTAGACTAACCACCGACAATCGGATAAATCAGGGAATACTGGCATAGCTGTTAATTACTGACCATTGTATGTGATACAGTACAATCTGACAAGTGTCCTGTTCAAGTAATTAATTTTAATTTACCAGTAGTTGGCTTCAATCATTAAAATATTAACAATTATATCAACAAATTAGACCCGTTATGCGAAAATTGTTTATTTTTTCTGTGATGTCGGCAACATAATATAAATCCTAATTATTGACCTCTATAATGATCTAAGCGGCTGTTATCGGGATACATCGACAATGTGTCGCAACATGTGTATTTTAAAAAAACAGTTGGTATTTAAATGAATAAAAACAAAATAGGTTATTATTAATTTAAATATTCATTCAGTAAAATGTCTAATCGACGAGGGCCAAATTATGATGGAAGCTTCCTGCAGACATCTGTCTGTCTAGTGACTTCATGGGTCAGTTACGGAGATTTTCTCTCAGTAAAAATAAACATTACATATTTTCTTGTAACCTGGCATCCCCTTCTCAAACGTTTTTTTTTTTTTTTGGCTAAAACTTGTGGGTTTTAGGCGAATTAAACAGTTCAGACTGGAATTGATTACGCTAAAATTAAACTGCGCTAATATGTTTACCAGTCATCAATCGCTAAAATAAGTATGCGCTAATATAAAACGGTTTACAGTATTAAATAATTTATGTAAAAACCATACAGACAAATCATTTTTAAATAATTCTACTGGAATTTGATCAAAACCAAGTGTTTTACCATATTTTGCTTTAACGAGCACACTAAAAACCTCTTCAATTGAAATTTCATTATCTAAAAAGTGATCTGAAATTACATTGTTTATATTTGTACCTGAAAATTAATATATTATTACAGTTCAAAAAGAATTTTTTCCATTTTTCCATGACAACTGTAATGTCAGAACTAACAGTTCCATCTTCCAATTTTACTTCCATTGGAATAACATTTTGACGATCGTTTTCCACTCCAATCTTTCCTATTCTCCTTCAGATTTCTTTCCGATCTCTATTAGTTCATCTTGTACACGGTACCACTGTCGCCATTTCATCCGTTGCACCTCTCGGTCAAAAGGTTTCTGTTTATTTGTAAAAATGCTACGTAAATGTTTTAGTTTTGGCGATCTGACTCGAACCAATCGCTTTCCGCACTACACATATCATTCCACAATAATGAATGTTAAGATGGTAAATTATTGGAAAGAATTTAGGAATATTAGATATAAACTCAGAATCTTTCATATATAAAGAATGCCTCTGGTTCAACAGTGATATTGTTAAACAGGTTTTTTTATAAAGATTGGTATTATAAAGGAATAATGTATATCAGTGATTTATTGTATGAAAATGGAGATTTTTAGCTCACCTGAGCTGAAAGCTCAAATGACCTATTGCAATGGTTCAACGTCCGTAGTCTGTCGTGCGTCGTGCGTCGTGTGTTAACTTTGTACATTTTAATCATCTCCTATAAAACTACCAGGCCAAATATGATGAAACTTAGTGATTATGATGCCTAGGTGAAGGCCTTTCAGATTTGCACAAATAAAAGGATTATATCTCCTTGGGGCCCAATAAATGGGGAAATTGTGCAAAACTTTAAAAATCATCTCCTCTGAACTTACAAGAGATATAGCTTAGATATTTCATGTGAAACATACTTAGGCATGTTTATCAGAATATTGAAGGTATTGGCCTAACGATCATTTTGATATATGAATAAACGTCATAGGTTTAAAGGTCAAGGTCATTGATGCGAATGAATACTGAAATGGTTTATTATCTAAAAAAACTATAAACTTTTTGTATAAGCATGTATTTTGGAATATTGTAGATATTGGCCTAACGATCATTTTTATATATGAATGAAAGTCATAGGTTCAAAGGTCAAGGTCAGAGACATGAACAAATACTTAAATGGTTAGTTATTTAAAAAAAAAACTATAAACTTTTTGTATAGGCATCTATCTTAGAATATTGTAGGTATTTGCCTAATGCACATTTTAATTTATAGATGTTTTAGCTGTTTATAAATAATATATTGAAGCTTGACTTTAGATATGTTATATATAGCATACTTATATAATACTTAATATAAATAATTTGCAAAAATACTTTCATATTATTGGCCCTTACTGCTGAAAATTTTGATATTCTCTGTTATTAATGTCATTGACCATTGAACCTCTGCATAAGATACGTACACTGCTTTAGGTGAGCGTTAAAGCCCATGGGCCTCATGTTTATTTGAATGAACTATTTTCAAAACACAGCTTGGAATGGTCTTTTCTTGATTAGTATTATTATATTAAAATGCAATCCCCTACTTCTGGCTCTCAAATGTTAAACGAAAGCAAAAACCGTATATAAATAGAAATAACATCTTATTTTGTTTTAAATGGAAACAACCTTTCACTGGTAATTTCAACAAGTAGACGTTTATTGGTGCTTAACTGAACAGTTTCAGGAAATCCCTTCATGTTTCTATAAACGGTCACACATATTTAAGATGAAGACATTCTCAATTTTATAACTTTATTTAAGATACTTTTTCTTTACCTTATCTTTGATGGAAACAAAGTTACAATCTTTTCAATATAAAATTTTACATAGATATATTTCTCTAATAAACTGTTATATAAAATGAATACCAAATCTGACCCATTGAACATAGATTTTATACCTGTGAGAATATACAAAGGTTTTGATTTGAATTTATAAAATAGTGGAAGTTTAAATATTATGTACATTGACAAGATATCTCCAGGAAACGTAATTTTTTGTTTTTTTATCAAATGTGGAACTTTAAACTATTGCACACGGTAAGCAAAGTATTTTATACACTGCTCATACATCCAAGTCGTTTCTCAACAGTTTGTTAAGTATAAAAGAACAAGATACAATGTATTTTAATGTTTTTCTGCTATAAAGACAACATGAAAGATTTCGATAGTAAATGGTCTCCTATATTCAATTCATTAACATAAAAAATTGTACAAGTATAGATTTTAAGATGAATAACGTGAAAATTTATTTGTAACTGTACAATAACTATATATATTATAACCCCATTCAATCAATCGATCAATCAATCAATCGATCAATCAATCAATCTTCCTAAACGAGCGATGTTATCTTATATTTTACAGTGAATTACTAAAACATGAATAACAGCAATGAATCAGATGCTGACCAGAAGGACATCCATTATAATTTAGATCCAGGAGAAGAATATGAATTAAACATATTTCTTGCCGAATTATCAGACTCAATTTCTGAAGTTGACTTGAAGAAAATGAAATTCATTATCAAAGGTGAGTACATGTACATATTTGTTATTATACACTTGCTGAGGTTAACGAATTATTTTATGGACCCGATACGAATCTAGGTTAAAGGCCTCGATTTTTTAAAGG
Organism: Anadara kagoshimensis; assembly: GCA_021292105.1. Lineage (NCBI taxonomy): Eukaryota > Metazoa > Mollusca > Bivalvia > Arcoida > Arcidae > Anadara > Anadara kagoshimensis. The sequence goes on along the minus strand of CM037867.1, from coordinate 9,609,543 downwards.
GGGAATGTACAATGTATTGTTCGAAGCAAGAGACAATATGCGTTTTATTTCAGAATTAAATTTTAGGTATAGTAGTAACATTTAACGAAAATTTAATAACCTTCGTCTTTACAGTTACAGAAACAAGTAAAAGCTAAAAATCGAATTGGTTATTCAATGCATTGGCCAATCCTAAGCAAATATCTCGTGTTCATGTTTGCATGCAGAATTCAAAATAATTATATTTACATTTGTGATGTTTTATAACATGAAACCCTGTTCAGACCAAATGTAACTAAAACTGTCGTTTAAGAACCAAATGCCCCCGCCCCAACAATTTATGTTTTCTTGCAAGCTTGTCCTTTTCAATATGATCTTGGTTCCAAGTCATGACATACCTTTAGAGTTTTATGACAAACAGACATGGTGAATCCAATATACCCCTTCAAACCAGTTTTCGGGGGGATATAATTATTATGCTAAAATGACGTCATTCTTTTCTTGTGCTTGCTTATACGCGTGACGTCATAGATTGGTTGTTCCAACCATTGGAAATGCATGTCATATTTGACCGTGTTTTCAATTTATTTCAGGATTTTTACACCACAATGAGATTATCAAAAATGAAAATGTTAATATAATCATTAAACTGTCTAGAAATGGCGTTTATAATCCTTTAAATTCCATTGTCGTGCAACGCAAACTTATCATACCGCGCTAGCGCGCGGTATTCAGTTTGTGAAGCCATTTGACCTTCAACTTCATTAAAGGTCACAGTGATCTTAAATAGTGACATCTTTAAAAAAAAACTTCTTATCATGTTCCGAAAGACCTAGAAGATGTAGATTTCATACATAGCATTAGATTTTAAAATCATACTAAGTTTACGAAGCTTTAAAGGTAGGAAGCTTACCAAACTCCGTGAAGCTAGTTGACATTGACCTACGTTCAAGGCCACAGTGACCGTATTTATTAAAGTCTTTAATAATGATCTCATCATAGCGAAAAAGGCACAGCTTGAAACATTATGTATAGCATCGGTGTATAAAACATTAACACATTTGCGAGGATGAATGACCGTGACCTAAATTCAAGGTAGCAGTGACTTTAAAAAGCAATATATCTAAACATCTTTTGGTCCAAAAGGCCTATAAATACTTTTACCTTAATGTATAGCATCAGTGCATGGAACTGCACTATGACCTTGATTCTCGGTGACAAAATTCTTCAAATAGAAACTTCTAGTCATGAACCATGTGTCTTTATTCTTATGAAGCAGAATTTGTGCAGAACCTTGTTAAATCTAGAGAGAAGCCAAATCTTTCAACTCTACATAGATGACGTTCAGTCTCTTAAAAATCCTATTTTTGGAATGTATGTGAATGTCATTTATCCTAGTGAACTTGAAATAACAGAAACGACTAATTCTTCAAGTTTTGCTTCATATTTAGACTTAAACTTGAATGATGCCTCAAACGAAAGGCTGCAAAGGAAATATATGACAAACGTGATGACTTCAATTTTTCTATTGTCAACTTTCCTTTTAGCAATATACCTGCTTCTCCTGTTTATGATGTATTTGTTTCCAACTTGATACGCTAGAACTTTTTCTCACTACGGAGACTGTTCAACGAAGCAGGCTGCTGTAAAATAATTTGCGGACCCAGGTCTAGGCTTATCTAGGCCCTCAAAATGTTTTTTGGCCGTCATCACTGTATTGTTGATAAGTTTGAATTCTCTGTGTCAAGGATTGCCCTGGATATATTTGACGTCCTGTAGTTCCATAGTTTTGATTACACTCATGGCTGATGTAGCTAGCAAGCTTGCCCTTCCGAACACCCGGCTTAACCTTCCCTGGTGGACGTTCACGTATCTAACCTAACTTGTAAGTTCAAAAGTTTGTACCTTGCTTCTAGACTGTGATTCGGACATGGATTAGTATGTTTGTTTTGTATTTTAGCTACTTTAGATTCTTCCTTTTCAAAACAGTATATATTTATTATAATGTTTTTATTCCTTTTAGGACGTGGTGGTTCTGGAAAAGCAACTTTAGAAAAAATAAAGGATCCATTAGATTTCTTTGAACATTTAAAACAAAAAAGATGGATTTCTGTCGATAATATATGTCTACTTCAAGCTCTAATATGGAATCTAGGCCGAATAGACCTATATCAGAGAATTGTTGAATTTTCCCGAAAGTTTCAGAATATTCTCTACTTTTATGCTCCAAAGGAAACGCCAGGTAAACATATAATTTGTAATAGAATATAATAGTAAAAATTGTTATGGAAAGCAAACAAGATATCAGCATAATGTTTTTTTACACAACCAAATGCGTGTACGGTCATCTTTTCCTTGCTGCAGATGCTCGATTATATTGAGGACAGTATTGTCATATTCTTTGATAGATATAAGGAGATTTTAGCGCCAAATTCCGTATGAATTGGTGATAGGCCATAAAAAAGAATGAAAACAGTCCCACTTTACTATTTTTGGTTACTTTGTACGTGAAGCGTAAATTTGTCAAATACAAGTATTTGTGATTTATACTAATTAGGAATAGAAACAGGAAAACTTAAATTAAAGGACGCTTTCGAAAGAGTTGTTCTAGTTGACAAAATTCCTGTTATTGTACAATATATATGTTGAAATGTTTTATCAATTATCAGTTTGGATATGGACTGGTATAGTTTGTGAATAGTTATAAATGTTCGGTTAGAAATACTTTAGATTAAAATCTATTGTGATATGAAAAGTCATGTTGTAACTTTTATTTTTTTTTAATCAATTTAAATTTGAAGTTTCAAATGTAGCTTATGATACTGGCAAAATGAAATAAACATGTTAAGTGACATGAAAGAGCGAGTAATGTGCCTAAAATGTAATATAAGGACCGTAGAAAATTCAATTGATTCCAATAAATGGCGGTCAGTAAGTTAAAATAAAATTGAATTTCTATTGATTTTTTTATCGTGACTGTATATAAGAATGCTTATTATGTAAAATAGATATGAAAGATATGAACAACACACTTCATGTAATTGACGTATCGCCGGCCACGCCCACAATGTCCGTCAAATAGCCGGATGCTTAATTTACACACAAACAGAATGCAAACTCGGCCTGAATTGCGCCATTTAATGACGTCACTGACATTTGTACGTCATTAGTTGCCGTGATTCTGCTTTGGTACCGTTATGGCAGCCAGTGTTGGAACATTGTGGGCGTGATCGGCGTTACGTCAATTCTGTGACTACTACATCCACATTTAATATAAAGTTAAAGGGAACATTAACATTTTCAAGGGATTTATAGCAAAGTGTTTTTTAAACTACAAATTATATAGAAAAAATAAAGCTACAAATTCAAATACAGTGAAACCCCTTGTCACATGTGTGGTTATTGGAAAAGTGAATACATGTTTAACAAATAAGATTTGATTTGAATCACATTAATATAAACCCGTTTCTTTCCAGAAAATGGCTATAAGTGTGTAAAGTTCCATGTCGAGGGAAATGCGGGTCGGGAAAATGTCGAAGATATTAGGTCTGCGGTTGCAAGACTTGTATGTGTTCCGAAAGAATTTGTATTCGTGGGAGGAATAGAGAAATCAAACAGCATAATAATAACTTTGATGATTCCAAATGAATGTGAAAACGTTTTGTTCAATTTAACCGCCAAGGAAAAAACAGCATTGATTCGAGTATCTGTAGACCATTTTACAATAGATGAGAAGGTTTTTACTTTGACAGGTAAGTTGTATTGAATTGATCGAAACACTTAAACTTGTTTATATGATATACAAGCACAAATGTAAGATTAAATATCCTAGTAAATCATTACGACACGCTTGCACACCATTTTATCAAAAACCATTAAAACTACATCCTGAGAAATGTAACGCCTGAAATAAATTATTCACTTGTCATTCTTTTGCAAGCCAAGGTACAAATACCAAGTGCTGAACAGTTATTCAAGATATTTTGTCAAAAATAATACGGATTCCAATAAAGATATACGGAAGATACCACCAACAAGTTGTTAGAGTTTTTGATAGATAACCTATTTGTTATGTTTGGTTATATAATTTCAAACAAACAATTGGTATATTAATAGACACAACCTGTGCAACATTACTGTCTAATTTGTTCTTTATTCTTATAACGAAGAATATAAATATATTATGTTGTTTTTAATCTTGAGAGAATACTATCGCCAGTTCATTCAACTCAACATACTGATATATTGATGACGTTATGTCTCCTAATAATCATAAATGTGGGGATAATGTTAATGTTATATATTCTTATGGGCTTGAAATAAAAGACATCACTTTTGTTTAAGTTCTTCTTCATATTTAAACATACTCAAGTATGACACCAACGAAGACCTTCATTCCAAGATTCATGACAAACGTGTTTATTTCAATTTTTCTGTTGACAACTTTAGTTTTAGTTAGCAAAATAAATTTCGTTTACTTCCGTCAAGTATTTCAGTTAAATACGTTTAAATATCGTATTTTACACTAATTCTTGCAAATTGATATAAGAACTAGTACATTGACAAGAACACAGCGATGGCGTCTTCAGTCATGTAACAACAATCGTATGACGTCATAAACGACAGCGTCATGTGACAAAGCGTGCAGTTTCTATGCGAAGCATTTATTGCTATATATTTAAACAAAATATTACATAACAACTAGTAGTAAGCGTGTCACTTTTATTTCATTCATTTGTCATTTCAAATTTATTTTGTCATTTTTAGGTGATACTTTCAAGGAAGAAGTCGACGAAGAGATTTTGGCAGTGCGTAAATTAATAGCAAATGAAGCTAAAATGAGAGATGAACTAGACATATGTCATGCAGATCTCATCGAATCTAAGAAAAAGATTAAAGAACTTTCCGAAATATGTGATCAAAATCTTGCTGAATCAGGTCAATCATCTGATTATCTGTATATGGCAAGTATGCTATACAATACTTATTTACTTGAGCAAATGAATAAACACACCATACCTGATACATTACGTCGACAAACAAGCATGAGACGTTTAATGCACCTAACACAGAAGGCAAAAAGTTTGGGTTACGACAGTACGCTTATTGAACAAATATTAGAAATGAATAGCATCATAGTCAGAGCCAATGTAACCGAAGCATACAAAATGTTCATAGACAAACAACAATGGGAACTCCAGCGTGAAAAGCATATGCAATTGCAATACCAATACTTAAATCATAGGTTGTCTTATCAACTGGGTCAAACTTTGGAAGAGGCAGAGGGAAATGTATTCAGCAGCAACGCAATTTTGCAACAAATAGCAATACAAAGTGCATTGCACAATGTACCTCCAACTGTCATACAAAATATCCGTGAGTATTTATATAAACATTACGCTTTAAAAGAAACACAACATTCCCCTAGCTTAACTACAAGAATGTTTTCTTGTTCAGTAGGTTGAAATTTCTTTGTCATATGAACCACATTTTTTATTTTGACCTCAATCTTGACCATCTGATTACATTATACCCAACCCTAATGAAGCATAATTTCGGATGTTTAATGCTTCTTTGCCCTTGAAAGGGAAATTTTAGACATAAAATATTACTAAAACGTAAAAATATTTGAAAAGGATCCTCAAAGCCTCTTGCCAAATCTGAAATTAAATAACGACGTATAAATTGTCGTGATATTATACCCAGGTAAACCTGATGTTTTTATGTTCGTATCTGTGAACAATACTTATATCACTAATATTTTTCTTACCCGTTCATATGTACTGGATATTAACGCGTATATTTTATCTGTGGATAATATCACAATTTATTTGAAAATTTCAAACTTGAAAAGAGGGTGTTAGTATTCATTTTAAATATTATTTCTGGTTTTGGAAGTTTCTCATAATTATTTAAAATTAACAATTCTAGGCAAAGGTAGCATAAAATCTCCGGAATAAAATCTCATTAGAGCTGTGTATGCCATAATTTGGCGGTCTAATCGGCATGATTATGGTCCATATAACTCTTACGGGAAATCAACTTTTGTGGTCTAAAAAAACCTACCAGAATCCTTGTTTAACACTAGATATTTGTACTTGGCTTATATTTTTTTAAAATGACAAGTGAATATTCTTTCAATTTACAATGAGGGATACTAGTGTAAAATAGAGAAAATAAAAGATTTTTATAATTTTTACAAGAGATAAATTTTAAGAAGGAAGATGTTCAAGTAATTCTTTAATTTGTTTAAGAATCCACATTTGAATGATGCTAAATGTAAACTTGACTTTATATGAAGACCACCTTTCTGTAGAGAATTTAATTTTATTCACGGTTTAACAAAAATATAATAAAAATATGGCGTCATTTATCATATTAAATGGTTTAGAATTATATCCAAAGTATTTGCTTAAATCAGCGAAAATTCAGTTTTATGTTTTATAAAATGTATAGAAATTGCGCTTTATTCCATCAATAGGAAATCATTTTACTACAAATTCATGGTTCAAAATTGCATCAAAATGATAGGCAAATGGCGAAAATTCTAAAATATAATCTTTTCACCTTATATAGTTAACCTCATTGTTAGCTTATATTAATGATAAATATTAAGTATTTCACAATGGAACTGTATTATAATTTAAAATGGGAAAGTTTATTCGAACAGATTAAGCACGAATGATGCTAATGTCATCCTATTCATCTCGAGATCTTATCATCACTTGAATATTGATAAATACCTAAACGGTCGTTAATAGCACACACACACACCCCTTCCGAGTTCCTTATATCACATAAATATTTCACTTGTTGCATATTTAGGAAGAAATACTGACACAAGAATTATTAATTAGAAGGTCCATTATTCTTTGTAAGTTAATTCATATTTTCCAATATCTTGTTTTAGAAATTGAAGTTGGAACGGGATTGAAAGTTGATAGAGAAACTTTGAATGAAATTTGGCATGAGCTAGCGAAAAAGTTGAGTAGGGAAGAAAAAGATAGATTGTCTAAAACTGTCAAAATGGATAGAAAAGAAGAGGAACAGTACCAAAAAAACCCAAATAGAGTGTTTGAAATCATTCTGCTGAAGACAATAAAACCTGGTCCTGTAGACGCAGGTAGGAAAAATAATTTTTGACTGCTTGATACATACGGTAAAATAAAAAATACGATTTGATAACAACTATTGAATGTATAATGTCATTTCTGTTTAAAATAGCATATGTAGTTCTATAAAATCAAAGTATATTTAATTGTGTATCATACGTTGTCTTCAATTTCTATGGATCTCATATAGGTTTGAAAGCCCGCTTAAACGTAGCTATCAACTGGTTGGTATCAGTTTTTCATTTATGGAAAAAGTTTGACATGTTTTTCATTGATCTGTGATGGTTTTACACGATTATAGGTTGAAAATTCACAATTTTAGCAAATTACAAAGGACATAGTTACTTCCCACGAAATAGGAGGTGACAGTGCATAAAAAAACTAGACAACTATAGAAATGCTTTAAATATCAATAAATATCTGTTGTGTTTGAAACCTTTTAAATCAGGACAATGGCGTGGACGTATTAACGAAAAAAGTATTAAATATATCACCAACTCAGTAGGCAATAATTTCGTATTATTGTCAGAAATATACTTTAATTGTCTAAATCCTGCAAGTTAAAATTTGAAATTTCTCAAAAACTGAGGTATACTCCCTCATGCAAAGTATTTCCTTAGCTTAATTTGGTAAAATATGATTTGGTCCTTTGGGTAGCTTTTCACCATCTTCAAAATACTTTTGGTTTCATAATTTTTGTCCAAGCACTACTGATGAGGAATTGTATTCCGAAACGGCCGTCTAGTGCTGTAAAATTAAACTGGTATAATATGTTAATAATATATATATATACATACATATATATATATATATATATATATATATATATATATATATAAACATTTAATATCACTAGCGCTTTCATGTTTCATAGCAATCCTTAGGTGAAATAATTATGTAACTAAGTGTTACCTAATTATGACGTCATAATATAACTGTGGTGATGTCATAATTACACAAGGGCGATACTTTCTTTTGTATGTCAATAAAGTGAAGGGAAATACTGATAAAATGGTTTAAATTAATGAGTTATGTTTAATTAAATTTAAATCAATTTATCAGTATTACACCAAACAAAAGAAATTATCTCCCTTGTGTAATTATGATGTCACTACAGTTCTATTATGACGTCATAATTAAGTATATAAAATATGATAGAATAAAGTCTTTGTAAAGATTGTTACCAGACAACAGCTATTTGCTGTTTCAATCTTAAAATTGGAGATCTGTAGAAATTGTTGCGTACCAAAATGACGTATGCTTAACTATTTTGATAAGTAATCATCATAAAACACCATCAACATAACATGTCAACTGTTTTTTATTTGAAAAGCAGATGTCAAAGGTATATTTAATTGAGCCTTCAAACCTTCGTGTTGTTCCTGTATTTGTATAGGGCAGCCAATGTTTGATAATTCAGGCTTGTTATTACTTCGCCTCCGGTTTGCACATCCACGTCTGTTTGTCATTCCGCTTGCATTGTTACGTTTTCCTTATATCGATATTCATTTGGCATTTAGTATATATTGAGATAAGTAGCAGATAAATTTCGAATTGTTTGCTGAACTATTATTTTGACCTGTCCTCAGACTAAATTTAGTCAAGCTTGGAGATATTCATCTAAATTTTGGGTACATTACTTGTAGTTTGTTGTGGTCCATCGTGGGTTTTTTCCATAGAATTGTACGTTTCATTTGACTATTTACAATTATATAGCCCTAAAACGTTTTTCCCTTCATTTTTTATATTGGCACTCAGAAAAGCTGATACTTTCTTTTATGTTTTCCAACAACACAATACTACTACTCAACTGGCAAGGTTGGAGTACATCGATTAGATTAGTCCGTATAAGGAATGCTTGTCATGCTTTTGTACTCGCATTTTAATGTATTCCTTTCATTTTAAATTTAGGGAAAAGCAATTGCTAGCGTAATTTGATCTATTTTGACGTCTCGTGTATCCTTATATACCCAGAGTCGCATATTCACGCCGGTCACAAGTCGAAACTTTGATAATCTTTTCTAGTGACAATTGTTAGTTTTTTATGGGATGTTTTTTTTTAAATCAATCAATTCAATTGATCTTAGATAAATGGTTTTTGTAATGCCTATAGATGTACATCAATGTTGTAAAGTCAAGTATTCAGAGCTCCCTTATTTTCTCAATAGGTTGACCGATGGCATTGTCATTTCTGTTGTAGAACTGAAAAATTACAAAACTCCTGTCATATATAAAATATAAAATGTTTTCACACAGTTTAAAAGGATCATAACAACTCTTACAGTCATCAAGAATTTCCACCAATGTTACATAGTTTTGAAATATTTAAAACGAGATTTCAACGAGCCTGAAATATCAGAATAATAGATCTCTAAAAATGATTTATTTTCAGGTGAGTTTATACAGCGTTGTCTTGAGTCAATAAAAAGGACAGATTTGATGGTGGAACATGACGCAATTTTGAAAAGAATTCTCACTGAAAAAAGGACTAAGAAATCTTCGCCAAGGACGAAAGTTGGAAAAGGTCAGTTGCGCAAAATTACTGAACTATCAAAGAAACCTAGTATGGAAGCACATGACACTGACTCCGTCCCCGATATCGGCTCCAGATTAAAGAAACTGGAAGAAATGATGGAAAAAGTTGTTGAAAATACAACCCCATGTTACCCATCAAAAATTCCCTTCGATGGCGTGCAAGACAAAAACCTGGCCCAATCATATTTTGCAAAGAAATATCAACATGTCATAGATAGATAAATTTAAATTCATCTCAAGATGTTGTAGGTATAAAAATAAACATTTACACCACTGTTGTGGACTTTGTCACGATGGATCTCTTTTGTCATATCAACATTACAAATGTAAATCCTAAGAATCACTTGTAAAAGTGATCATTAACTTAAAGGTCACCGGTCAACAAATTTATCAATTTTGTATTTTGCATTCCTATAGGTAGAATAGTCAATATTGATGTGTCTGACGGTTTTCCAAGCCTTACATCTACCTGTAATATACTAAAACCTTACCTTAACGAACTGCTAATACTCGGTAGTTTCGGACACCGCTCGTAACTTTCCGGAGACCTAATTGATGACGTACATGGTGTTAAGCTGCCGAGGAAAGACACATTACCTATATACTGATATATGTATCCATATATTACATGTGGGTTTATGTGGAGTTTTGAAGGGTTTTAAAGTTTGATTTCAAGTCAAAATGATATATTTTGTGAAGTTTTGATATAATAAAATCACAATGACCGATGAACATGTTTTTCCACAAATTTCAGAACAAATTAAAGCCAGATTTACACAAGTCCTTCATGCAGCTTTTTAATTCACTCAGATTAAACATTACGAGATAAGTCAGGGAAATAAGAGTGGTAAAACCATTTAAGACAATTTAAATTATTATGAATTAATTCAGTCAAATATGTAGATTTGAAACAATTTTAATTTTCAAAATTAATTTAATTCCGTTATTCAACCAGTTCACCAAATCACACGTTCAAACAGAGACACATGTCTTGTTCTAATTAACTAATCTAATTTACGTTTCAGAATCCATCAAAAATGACAAATAACATTTACCGGGTATATCATAAAGATATACGCACGTGTCTATTAATGTTGCATATTGTAAGGTAAACTCTGTTTATTACAGGTGATAGATGTCTATTTCTAAGCAGATGTTTAAAAACGGAAATTTGGGTTCTTTTATTATTTGTTGTGATAAATAAAAAAAAACAACAAATAAGTAATTAAATAAATAAATTAATTTATTTATTAATAAATAAATAAATAAATTAATAGATAAATGAATGAATGAATGATTAATCAATTTCTTTCTTTCTTTATTTATTTATAAATAGATATAAATAAATTAATTAATTAATTAATTAATTTAATTATGTATGCTAAAAAAATAAATAAATAAAAATACTTATTTCTGATAACTTTGGGTAATAAATGAAGTTCACTATACAAGCCTCATTTACTAAATAGCTGGGATAACACCTTCTGCGTCACTTCCGGTTTTGTGCCCTCGGAAAATAGTACTAAAAAAATTTCGGTTTTTGGTGACCGGTGACCTTTAAATATTTACGTGTTTAAATTATGAAATTATTTGTACAACAAACATTTAGAATGGATATAGATATGCATCACAAGAACAATCAAGTAGATTTCAAGACTTTTATCAGCACTGTCTGTTTATGCAAAATGTTCTGAAATATTTTAGGACAATTTACAAATACAATTAAGCACACTTACACCAACAAGGAATACTACAATCAATAAAATTAAACAAAAACTATTAACAAAGCAATACATACATATAATATACACAGTGTGTTTGTACAGCCCTCAGTATCAGGTCGAATCCTTTTTTCGTAGCCGTATCACTACGAGTCGGGCTTGTGCGACAAGTAGTGATGCAGCTACGAAAAAAGGACGAGACCTGATACAAAGGGTTGTTTATACACACTGTGTATATTATATTTTAATCTAACATTTCCAATTAGGTTATTTAAAATAATAAAAAAACAAAACTTTATGTGAAAAAATTACATTTTACCACAGACAACCACTGAACTATGTTATGTCATTTGTTCTGTAGTAATGACGTCATTATTTACATTTGACAAATCGAAGACTCCCTAATGATGTCACAATGAGAAGGTGCACGTGTACTTTACCGCCAATGTTGTATGTGATACAAGATTCTGTATCATACGTGTTAGATAAAACTTGTATTTCGTCAAATCAGATAGAAAAACTAGTCTAATGTTAGATAAAAATAAATATAAGTGCATGTATGCTTTAAAATAGAAAAATCGAGCTTAACGCTGATCCAAACAGTAACATCGATAATTGCCCTTCATTATGTACTTGGAATACCTTAAAAATTAAATAAATCACAAGATAAATGCAAACGGTGATGTTTATGGTTTGATGGTTGTTCAAAGTTTATGTTAATTTAATATGCAAATGCTACATTTTCACAAATTTCACTAATTTGAGCAAATCCAATACGAGAAGCATTTCGATCCAAATACACATTTTATGAATCGGATATGCGGGATCGAATTAATTAACTTGGGGCTAAAAATTAAAATGTCAATTGGCAAATCATGCCTGTATTACCGAAACATTAAGCAATCAATGATTTTGCGACAGACAGGAAAATACAAATAAAAACTAAATAGAATACAGAATGAAAAGAACCAATGATTGAGGAAGATTATTACATATTAAAAACTTCAGTGAAAAATCATGTAAAAGTTTATTATATTAGTTGACAAACTTGTATCTAACTATAAACTACGTTTTTGGGGGGGTTCTCCAAACTTCTGTGTTGGGCCTTTAATAATTTTATTGTCAGATAGATGGGTTGTAAAAGCGTATGGTAACGACGGGATAAAAATTTCCCGATTTCGAAATATCGTCAAAAGAACTATATATACTGTTACACATTGGAATCCGAAAACCTATTTCAAAACATACATCACATGTTTCTATGACCACCGTACATAATATGACCATTTAACTTACATTTGTGTATCAACAAAAACGTTTTGTACCAAATAGCATTTCAGGTTTAAGATTCAAGGTTAAAATTTATTTATTGTATGTCAGAATCTGTTTATTGTTCCAAAGACAAATATTAACGATTCAATTTTCTTACCATGGCAACAGTTTGAACTTTTTCTTTTCTTTTGGTGTAATGTATCCGCGTCAACTAAGATGCAATAGAAATAATAGATATAATGTTTAAATTTATTGCCCCGGCAGTAACCATTTGTCTTTCTCTTGTTATTTCATCTGTGTATTCAATTTCTAGTTAAATGTTCCTGTATTTTTAAAGCATCAGTCATGCTGAATGCTTTATAGCAATCGTTGGATTTTTTTCGTATTTTGCGCTCTTCTCATTACACATTGAAAGCCAACCAAATTCTTCGTTCCGACTGAAATTATGGGAACTTCCATATACGGTACCCCAGGTATGTGTACAACTCGAATCTGAGTGAAGGGTCTCCCGGAAAGTTACGAATGCAATGATTTCATTATGTACACAAGGTTGAAAAGAATGCCGATCTGAAATATATTAATACGCGTATAGTCCGTAGTTTTTTTAACAAAAAAATATTGGCTTTAAAGGCAATTTAACAAAGTTTTATCAACTTTTACTCTTATTTCTATTGTAAATTATGATTAATAATCGGGACAACAGTTTAAAAGATAGAAGAAATACCGTCAATTTGTGCGGGGTTTCCCTAAATCTCATTCTCGTGTATGTTTTGAAATAGAAGCCACACAGGAATCCCGTCTTCTGATTGGTTAATTTTGTCAGCATCCAATAATTTGTGCAGTCTGGTAGACTACAATAAAAAGTTGTACGAGAAGTTTGCGTCATATGATGTAAAATCATAACTTTTTATAAAATAAACAACAATGGCAGGTGACTTTAACTAATTCTTTATTAAATCTGCGGTAATTTAAATTTATTTTGAAGGGTATAATAACGTATTTTTGTTGAGGTATTCAGTTTTAAAACTGATTTATCGATAAGATCTCACTTCCGTGAAAGGGAGATAAATCGTGCAGTGTCATGTGCACATGGAATACAAATGTGGATTTTAAATACTTTACTGATTTGGAACCAAAATTAACATTAAACGGGAATATTGTGAGTGATAATTATCCGTTTATTATAAAAAGCAGACTTACAGCAAATGATTCAGTTACATACGAACGGGTCTGCAAAAAACTGTACTTTCTCACTATCCGAAATGACAAACAACGATCAGGTACAAATTATAAAACTTTATTAAATTTTAACTAATGATCGTCTTTTTCATATATTTATGGAATTATCATTTCTTGCGTTTTCTTACTTAGCAATACATGGTTTTGTACATTGTTTCTTTTTCAAAAACACCATCCGCCAGACCATGCATCGATCCCCCGGGGGGCATTTTCGATTATATTCATAGTATTGCCCCCAATGGCAGCGCTTTGTTTTTATATCCGTTTCGTCAAAAGATTTGTTAAAAAAAATCCGATTCCCGGTGGCCATTTGGGTTTTTTAAGTCTCAGTACCAAGGATAAAAAAAAAAACACACGCAAACGCATCAGCTATCAGCTGGTTATTCTTGTGATTTTTATCTGTTTTGCTTATCTTATCTTTTTTGATATATGTTTTAAATGCTTTAGAGGTAGAAATTTGATGATTTTTGGGAGACTTGAACAACCCCAGGAATATTTTCCGGATTAGAATAAATTTTTTTATTGCAAATTTTGATGACAGGATTTGAATAAGTTTAGACATTCAAATTTGGGTTTGATATTAACTTTGAATTAAACAGTCTGTTTTTCAGGATTTGAACTAGGAAATTGTATGAGATTCAAGTATTATTTTTGTTATTTTGAATAAACTGTCTATTAATCAGCTATTGAAGTAAAAACATTCAGGTTTTGAGGAAACTTTGATTTTGAATAAGTTAAACTTTGAATTAAAGTTTTGTTCTGTATTTGATATTAAGACACTTAATGAATCTTTCGAGAAAAAAGGTCATTTTAATGAGAATTTCATAGTTTGAATATGGCAGCATTCTGAAGACAGGATTTGAATTATAAACCCTTTAATTAAATTAGAATTGAATAAATTGTCTTTTTCAAGATTTTTTTCAGGATTTGAACACACATTGAAATATATTATTTATAATTTGAATGCATTGTCTTAAACCTTGGTTAATTGCAATTGAACTAAATCTCAGATTTTGTGAAATTTCTCACTACCTGATTAAACTTTGACATTACTCTGGTATCAGGATTTTGAGTGTGTCAAGATTGTAAACTTTGACATTTACATTTAATCAAAAACAAACATACTAATCCATATCCTGTTTAGCTAACTACACCCGCCACGTGTGTAATCAAAATTGTGTGAAAGGAACATGGAACTATGAGACGTCAAAAATATCCAAGGCAATCCTGGACACAGAGACATCAAACTTGTTAACAATACTGTGATGACGGCCATAAAACTTTTTGAGGGCCTTGATAAGCCTAGTTTGCAATATTCCCGAGTCAACAATTTATTTGCAAGCAGCCTACTTCGTTGTACAAATTAAGAAAATTGAATTTTAAAGACTTTTATGTTGATGACACTGGTAATCTATATGTTGATTTATAAATATGTTTCACAGGTGTTACAAAAGTGGAAAAATTCAGTATTTAAAGTGAAATTTGGTTTGCTTATATGGAATTGATCATTCACAGTAATATATTTTTTTGAAAAAAAGATACATGTATCAATATTTTCTGTCACTGAAGATTTATTGGTTTCATACATTCCTTTGACCCAACATATTTTGTTCAGTACTTGGAGCAACACCTTTCTGAAATATGTTTCTAGTCATCTACATTCCATATTGGTTCAACAGTTTGTAAAATGTAAACAATCCATGTCTACATACCGGTTGTTTATTATTTCAATCCTCTGTGTTTTATCATAATTTACTTTCTGATTTGAATATTTGATTTAAACTTTAATCCATTAACAAAACAAATTATGACACATATACTGCCAACTATTAGGAAGATAGTTTTAGGATATTTTCACCAAGAGACCAACATTTTTTCATCATTATCCAGAGGTAGACAATGTGCAGCAAATTCTGTAGAGGCTGTAAGTTATTCAATTCTTAAACCATTCTGTTCTTGGTCTTGTCATGACTTAAATAGCATTTTGATAAGCGGTGATGATTTTTGTAATTGCATGCAAAAAACTAAACAAAGCAATCATCCCTACTTGCATATTTATGACATTTCAAAATATTACTACATGCAAAACACTTTTTTCTCATTTCAAGTGTCGTTTTCAGAATCTGGTATTTTGAGTGAAACTGGTAATGTTTCCTCTTTGAAGTTGCTCGAGAATGTGTTGAATTCAGCATCATCATCATCAAATTACTGTATTATTTTGATTGTTGATTATGCATTTGCAGTTTTGTACGACACTAGAATTTTTGCTGTCTTTGATTCGCATGCCCGCAATAAAAATGGGATCTCTAGTCCATTTGGTTAATTATGTCAATACATACACATATTTAGTAAACACAAATGCCAGACCCAATATGAAGTGAATCAGTTATTCTCTGTCTGTCCGTCCCCTACAACATGCTTTCTGGAGCTTTTTCGTCATGCTAACAGATATCTGACTAATAATTTTGTATGCAAGTTTATAGTCGCATGTTACAGATCCAGTTAGCATTTTGTTCCAGTAAACTGAGTTTTAGTGGAGTTATGCCCTTTTCAGTTTGAAAATTTCATCAAAATTGTGGTTTTCCAGACTTTTTTCATCATGCTTGGAGGTATTGACTCAAATTTGAAAGTCTATAGTGGAATGTTACAGATTTAATTTGCTGAAGTGGACTGCGTTTTGATGGTGTTATGTCCTTTTTTTTGGAAATTCCATCAAAATGATGATTTTCCAGACTTTTAATCATGTTATGAGACATTTGACTTAGATTTTGTGTGCGAGTCTTTAGTGGCACGTTACAGATCCAGTTCGGGTTTTGTTACAGTCAACTGAGTTTTAGTGGAGTTATGCCCTTTCACTTTGAGAATTTCATCAAAATGATGGTTTCTCTGGACTTTTTTTCATTAAGCTTTGAAATATTTTACTCAGATTTGGGTTTGGGTCTTAAGTAGCCTCTCTTGGTTTCTGAAAGATTGAAAATTTATATTTATGTGAATTATTTAGTTTACTATATTGATAAACATTGTGTGGCGTGTTCATTTTGATCATTGTAACATTTTAATATGTGTTAGAATTTAACAACTTGCATAAAAAGCAGAATTGTTATAAGAGGCTTCCCGATCACAGTATCTATTATTTGTATGATTTTCATTTGTTACTGATTCATATTCATTAGACAAATCTAAGTTTCAAGTGCAAATTTTTTTATCAAATTTCTCAGTTTAGTTGATGCTTTAGTACCTTCAGTACATTGATTATACATTGGCTGCTACAAGAAAATGTGATTGAGTGGTTTGTATTGTTTTCCCTTTGCAAAGTGGATCTGAGTGCACTAATCAGTTCACTCCCATACAAATACAAATAAAAATTAGATTACTGTACACTTGTTTGTATTTTGACTTTTTGAAATAATGGTTCATTGTGGAGATATTAAAATGACTAATGTGATGTAATGTAAGACAACAGGCAATCAATAAACTAAACAAACACATAAAGTTACAATGGTCATACCAACTGTGATATATTGAACACCAAATTCCGAGAGTGCGATTTTATGATGAATGTTTTATAAGCGATATTGTTTGATTGCTTTGAAATTACAAACAAAAAAGGAACATAATATTACATGTGAAAATCACAAACAAAAGTAAAAACTTTGAAAACTGGCAAATAAAGCTAAACACTTAAAATTCCAGGGAAGTGAGGCTGAATGTTCCGGAAGATTAAGCACCTCTTGTTAAACTAGCTACATCCGCCATGTGTGTAATCAAAAAATGAGAATCAACAAAAATGAAATTATAGGCAGTCAAATATTTTTGGATACAGAGGCAACATACCTTTCAACAATATTGTGATGACGACCATAAAATTTATGGAGGGACTTGGTAAGCCTAGGCTTGCAATATCCTTATCAAATAATTTATGTGTACGGAGCTTGCTTCCTGTAATGGGAACATTACTGTTGTGATATGGTCCCTTTATAGATGTGTGTATGATGTGACGTATGGTGTATGACGTATGTGTGACGTCAGTTATATACTGTAGATGACGTTAGTCAGTCTGTAGATGTTATGCAAGTAAACAGGACACGTGGTTGCACAGTTAACATGGCTTAGTTATTATTTAAGAATTGAATTGCACTTTTTACGTTGTTATCGGGGTGTAACAACGTGAAAATTATCACAAATTGTGTAAAACCCCGATAACAACGTAAAAAGTGCAATTCAATTCTTATAATTACAAACCAACCTTGAAATTTAAGTTTTCAAGCTGACCTACATTTCCGAACTGAGCAGCTGATTTTCAGAAAATCGACGTTACAAGGTTGAACTGTGTATTAATACAATACATGACATCTTTATAAAACAATAAAATATCCGATAAAAAAGCTGAAATATTTTTGAATTTATATCTTTTTATTTATTTCCTAGTTATTTTCAGTCAACATATAAATTATGTTACATTTAAATTCATTGACAAAAAAGGATTATATTATGTCTCGCAATCATGAAAACAAACAACACTTTGTACAACGTCATACGTGACGGCCAAACGTTTGTAGGACAGGCGTGTTTATGGGCTCGTAAGGCGTTTTCGATCACCAGGTGTTTCCGATCACTTATGTAAATTCTGAATGGTGAGCATGCGCGGCCGAATTTTTTTAGACCAAATGATCTATTTATAACGACGGAAGCACGTTTTTTCTACCAGTGTAAACAAATAGTCAAAAATGCTTTCTGGGAAGGTAGGATAACTCACATTCTGTCCGCGTTGATAAAAGCCGCCATTTTTGTTATTCCCGTTTTTCATGTACCATAATATGTCCAATTTCTTTTGATCTAATCATTTTCATGCAATCCGGTGTCGTCTGTTTACTCTCTGATCGTTTTGACAAATATCAGTTTATGTGACGTCACCAGTTATAGACTGTTTTAAGAAAATCAAGGCTGTAAAGTGGCACCGCGTGTTATAGCATAATTGTTATATATCGGGAGCAAGATTATACAATACTTGGTTCTATAAATGCAATTCAACAACATAAAGTGATAACCGCTACCTGCTCCATGCTTCACAACACATTCTCAACAGATTTTTACAGTTAAAACTATTGATGTTGCATCAGTATATATATTTATATAATATATATAGACATATGTCAATATAAGGTTTCTACTTGTTATGAAATCGATGGATGACGCACAAATGTGTGCATGGTTGCTGGAATATTAATTAACTTAGGATCAAGATGATGTAAGATATAATGTTCATGTTTCATGTTAACACTGGCCCGTTTTGAGCCTCAAACACTTTTACTTTCTTGTGTAATACGTCACTACATCACGTGATCGGATTCACCTTTCCGCCATTTTTGTTTACATAGAAATGGGGACCGGTAGAGATTTAGATAAAACATGCTGTGTAAAGCTTTGATTGAGTTTTTGTCAGTATAAAAGCATCCATATTAATTAGTTTTAACTACGCTGATGTACATTTGATTCATTATTATTTAGCTAGCTAAACAATTATTCTAAAATCCACTAAGTGATCGAAATCCCCTAATTCCTCCATACATTTTGATTTTACCCATAACATAAGAAAAACTATATTGGTTGAATGAACAATGTGTTAAACAAACCCTGAAACCAACTATTGACATGGAATTAATGTTTTCTTGGATGAGTCAATGTTTTACCACCTATGGAATGGATGTGAGATGAGGGATTCTGTCACCGGTGGTAGCTGTATGGGCTGATCAGGGACATTTTGAGAAGGTAAACAAGCGGTAAGGGTGAACATTAGACTGGAATATAGTATGTTATCAATTTTATTAAATTATTATTGACAGGCCTACCTACCACTGTCATTATCATTATTAAGATCCAGTTCAGAATCAACCATCTGACTTATCTGCACACTGGCATTCCTGATCCCCGGCTATACATTGTCTGGGGGACATAAAATTTCTTTGCTTTCAAAAGGATGCGTATGTGATGAATTTCAAACAATACACTCTGCACTGAGGGTTGGCATCCGAGAATACCATGGTGCGTGTCATATTGCGTATACTTAGAAGCCTATAGACAAGTAAAATGCTCGGTTACGATAAAATGTCGATTTTGAAATATACAATCTTAAATGTAAATTATTAAAAAATATCGGTGAAAATTAATCAGAACATGTTTGAATTAATTTTTCAAAATTTGAATTTATAAAAAAATCCAAGTATTTTAATGTTTCTGTGTGAAATCGTTCCCGACCTCCCAGTTTGTTTACAATCTTAAAATGGCTGTTCAGAGATGGGTTATCCCCGAAACAGGCCCAAAGTAGTTCCGTTAGAAAACGTTGTTATTGGAAAATAACACCGTGTTTTTGCAAGACGACAACCAATGAAAATGCTCTAAATTGTGTAACAACGTGAAGTTTGTAATTATTATGATATATATTATCATAACATGGTGTCAGAAGTAAAACGTCTTTGAAAACAAATTTTCTGCGAAGGATCTACTGGAGTTGACAAGCGTGTTACAGGATTATCTTGAAGATGGCAAGGCTTAACCCACCAGAAAAAATTGACTTTTCAAAACCGGCGGAGTGGCCGGAATGGCGGCAACGTTTCGAACGTTACAGAACAGTCACAAAATTGGATAAGGAAGATGACAAATTACAGATAAGTGGTTTGATATATTCAATTGGTCGTGAGGCAGAACACATACTGAAAAGTTTTGTATTCGCGGAGGAAGGTAATGAGGACAAATACATGAAGGTCATGCAAAAGTTTGACGAACATTTTATTCCTAAACGGAACATTATACACGAGAGAGCTCGATTCCACGAAAGGAAACAGTCACAAGGTGAGTCAATGGAAAGCTTTATAAGATCTTTGTACGAACTCTCAGAAAATTGCAATTTCGCGAATAAAGATGAAGTCATACGCGATCAACTTGTTATTGGTATAACTGATAAAGTTCTGTCTGAAAAACTTCAATTAATGCCTAAACTAACTCTTGAAAAAGCTCTAAATATGACTCGACAAACGGAACAAGTGAAAAGTCAAATGAAAGGTCAAATTCAACATGTGGATGCAGTGAAAACTTATGGCGGGAAACCGAAACCACGTGGTGGTAGCCGCCGAGGCAATTTTAGACAGGGGTCGTCTCAAGGTAGTCAAGTCTCAGGAAATCGTGTGTCTCAAACTTTATGTACAAAATGTAATAAAAAGCACGGCAAAGATAGATGCCCAGCTCAAGGCAAGCGCTGCAGAATTTGTAATAAGTTAAACCACTTTGCTGTTTGCTGCCGCTCGAATCCGCGTTCAGTGAGGGAAGTACGTTGTGATAGTGCTACCGAAAGTGACCAGTTTTTCCCAGGATCTATTACAAACTGCGATGGAAAAGAAAACGCATGGACAATTGATCTTCAATTATGCTCGAAATGGGTCAAATTTAAAATTGACACGGGTGCGGACATCACAGTTATCTCAGAATTAACTTACAAGTCGTTTTCGGTCAAACCAAAATTGTCACCGGTAACCACAGTTCTACAGAGTCCTGGAGAAACTATTGACTGTCTCGGGAAGTTAATGGCGTTCACGAACTATAAGAAGAAAGACTATCAGTTCACAGTTTTTGTGACCCGCGGTATTCACCAGAGTGATCTTCTTGCTAGATCGGTTGCCGATCATATGGGTCTTATTCAGCGTGTTGAGGAAATTAATACAGTTTTTGGAACTAGTGGTTTGTTGCAATGTGAGCCAGTTAGTATAACTTTAAGAGACAATGTAAAACCATATTGTGTTACTTCTCCACGTCGTATTGCATTTCCGTTAATGAGTAAGGTTGAGTTTGAGTTAGAGAGAAGAAAGTGTGAGGGTATCATATAGGAGGTCAAGGAACCAACAGAGTGGTGTGCCCCTATTGTCCCCGTGGTCAAGAAAAATAATAAGATTAGAATATGTGTCGATTTGAAAAAGTTAAACGAAGCCGTAAAACGCGAGCACTACATGCTGCCGACGTTAGATGATATCGCGCCTAAGCTCGTTGGAGCTAAGTATTTTTCGAAGCTCGACGCGTCTAACGGGTTTTATCAGATTCCTCTAGAGCCTAGTAGCGCGAGACTTACTACGTTTATTACACCGTTTGGTAGATTCTGTTTCCGGCGCGTTCCATTTGGTATAACATCTGCACCAGAAATCTTTCAGCGCAAGATGTCCGAACTTTTTCGCGGTTTAGAAGGCATGGAAGCTATTATCGACGATACATTGGTTTTCGGTAAGACAATTGAGGAACACGACGATCGCCTTAATAAGGTACTAGAACGGATACATAACTCGGGTTTGAAACTTAATAAAGAGAAATGCGAGTTTCGAAAGTCTGAACTTGAGTATTTTGGCCATACAGTGAGTACGGAAGGTCTCAAGCCGAACCCTAACCGCATACAGGCATTAACGGAATTAGCACCTCCGACAAATATTTCTGAGTTACGACGTGTTATCGGTATGATTAACTATTTAGGTAGATTTCTCCCTGATTTGTCAAGTGTCATGAAACCTATGACAGATTTGCTCAAGTCGGATATCGAATGGTTTTGGGGTCCAGCTCAAGATAAGGCGTTTCGCGACGTTAAGCGAATGTTGACAAATACACCGGTCCTCTCTTACTATGATATCAGTAAACCGACAGTTGTCAGTGCGGACGCGAGTAGTTATGGTCTTGGGGCTGCACTTTTCCAGTTGCACGGCGAGGAATTGAAACCTGTCGCGTTTTGTTCGAGGACATTGAACGAATCGGAAGTAAAGTACGCGCAGATTGAAAAGGAATGTCTAGCGTCAGTCTTTGCTTGTGAATAATTCGAGAGGTATCTGATAGTTCTGGACAGTTTCCGACTCTTAACCGATCATAAGCCGTTAGTACCGTTGATTAACACACAAGATTTAGATCGTACACCATTGAGATGCCAACGTCTTCTAATGCGACTCCGCAGATTTAATTGTAAAGCCGAACATATCGCAGGTAAATACTTAGTTGTTCCGGATACTCTTTCACGAAGTCCGCTAGGTTGCGTAGATGCGGAATTGTCGGAACCAGTGGATTTGTACGTTCGTTCGGTTGAGCAAAATTGGCCTGCTAGCGACACCAAACTTGACGCCATTAAAAAAGCGACTGCTGAGGATCAAAGTCTCGTTCAAGTAACTGTCATGATTAAATCTGGATGGCCAGATCGCCGACAATCTGTACCGAATAGTATTCGAGAATATTACGTGTTTCGTAATGATCTATCCGTTGCGAATGGACTAATTTTGTATCAAGATCGAATACTAATACCAAGTTCGCTGCGTACCGAAACGTTTAACACGATACACGAAGGTCATTTTGGTCTAACCAAATGTCGAGAACGCGCAAAATCGTGCGTTTGGTGGCCCGGAATAAGCCAAGATATTAAGGCCACAGTTGAAGCGTGTAAATTTTGCCAAATTCATAAATCTTCGCAAACTCGCGAGCCTTTAAAATCTACACCGTTACCAGATAGACCGTGGCAAAATTTCAGCAGATCTTCTGGAATTCAATAAGCAACGATATTAGTCGTAATGGATTACTTTCAAGATATTTAGAAATAGCGCATTTGTCCAACATCACATGTTGTCAGGTTATTGCGAAGGTTAAAAATATTTTTGCTCGTTGGGGTGTTCCGAAAGAGCTAGTTTCAGACAACGGTACACAGTTTACCGCAAACGAATTCAAGCAATTCGCGAACGACTGTAATTTCAGACAATCATTTAGTAGTCCCCACTATCCGCAGTCTAACGGTGAGGCGGAAAGCGCGGTTAAAATTGCTAAGAAAATTTTAGCAAAGAATGACATATTTTTAGCGCTAATGAGTATCGATCGACTACAGTTGCGGCAACGGGATTTAGTCCATCTCAACTTATAATGGGAAGACAAATTCGTACCACACTACCAGTTTTGGCAAAGCGTTTAAAACCTAAATGGCCAAGTTAAGCGGTGTCAGACAAATGATGAATACGCAAAATCGCGATCGAGGTATTATCATGACCGACGTTATTCGGCAAAACTGTTACCAGAACTTGAAACGGGTGATCAAGTCCGTGTTAAATTAGACGACGAAAAACTTTGGAGAGAAACGGGAATAGTAACTAAAACTGATTACGACCGTCGTCAATATACCGTCGAAACGCCACACGGTTCGTTTGTTCGAAATCGGAAACATATTTAGGCAACTAGCAAATCGGGTTCAGATCAAAATATTACGATATCATGATATATTATGATATCAGTAAACCGACAGTTGTCAGTGCGGACGCGAGTAGTTATGGTCTTGGGGCTGCACTTTTCCAGTTGCACGCGAGGAATTGAAACCTGTCGCGTTTTTGTTCGAGGACATTGAACGAATCGGAAGTAAAGTACGCGCAGATTGATAAGGAATGTCTAAGCTGTCCAGTCTTTGCTTGTGAACAATTCGAGAGGTATCTGATAGGTTGTTTTTTTTTGTTCTGGACAGTTTCCGACTCTTAACCGATCATAAGCCGTTAGTACCGTTGATTAACACACAAGATTTAGATCGTACACCATTGAGATGCCAACGTCTTCTAATGCGACTCCGCAGATTTAATTGTAAAGCCGAACATATCGCAGGTAAATACTTAGTTGTTCCGGATACTCTTTCACGAAGTCCGCTAGGTTGCGTAGATGCGGAATTGTCGGAACCAGTGGATTTGTACGTTCGTTCGGTTGAGCAAAATTGGCCTGCTAGCGACACCAAACTTGACGCCATTAAAAAAGCGACTGCTGAGGATCAAAGTCTCGTTCAAGTAACTGTCATGATTAAATCTGGATGGCCAGATCGCCGACAATCTGTACCGAATAGTATTCGAGAATATTACGTGTTTCGTAATGATCTATCCGTTGCGAATGGACTAATTTTGTATCAAGATCGAATACTAATACCAAGTTCGCTGCGTACCGAAACGTTTAACACGATACACGAAGGTCATTTTGGTCTAACCAAATGTCGAGAACGCGCAAAATCGTGCGTTTGGTGGCCCGGAATAAGCCAAGATATTAAGGCCACAGTTGAAGCGTGTAAATTTTGCCAAATTCATAAATCTTCGCAAACTCGCGAGCCTTTAAAATCTACACCGTTACCAGATAGACCGTGGCAGAAAATTTCAGCAGATCTTCTGGAATTCAATAAGCAACGATATTTAGTCGTAATGGATTACTTTTCAAGATATTTAAAAATAGCGCATTTGTCCAACATCACATGTTGTCAGGTTATTGCGAAGCTTAAAAATATTTTTGCTCGTTGGGGTGTTCCGAAAGAGCTAGTTTCAGACAACGGTACACAGTTTACCGCAAACGAATTCAAGCAATTCGCGAACGACTGTAATTTCAGACAATCATTTAGTAGTCCCCACTATCCGCAGTCTAACGGTGAGGCGGAAAGCGCGGTTAAAATTGCTAAGAAAATTTTAGCAAAGAATGACATATTTTTAGCGCTAATGACGTATCGATCGACTACAGTTGCGGCAACGGGATTTAGTCCATCTCAACTTATAATGGGAAGACAAATTCGTACCACACTACCAGTTTTGGCAAAGCGTTTAAAACCTAAATGGCCAAGTTTAAGCGGTGTCAGACAAAATGATGAATACGCAAAATCGCGATCGAGGTATTATCATGACCGACGTTATTCGGCAAAACTGTTACCAGAACTTGAAACGGGTGATCAAGTCCGTGTTAAATTAGACGACGAAAAACTTTGGAGAGAAACGGGAATAGTAACTAAAACTGATTACGACCGTCGTCAATATACCGTCGAAACGCCACACGGTTCGTTTGTTCGAAATCGGAAACATATTCAGGCAACTAGCAAATCGGGTTCAGATCAAAATATTACGCAAGAATCTCAAACTTTGTCCCAAGATCCTCAACCTCAGTGTGATGCTAGTTCGTATAGTGACTCGTCAGATAGTGTGAGTGATAAACCAAGTTCGAATGTATGTAATGAATCTAATACATCGTCACCGATTGTAAAAACTAAAAGTGGTCGGATTATTAACAAACCAAAATGATTGGATTTATGAACACTTTATTTCTTTATGTTAGTGATTATTGACAGTTATATTCCAGTTTGTGTTTTGTAGACTTTCATACTACTTTCAGGACAGTTAGTCATTAGTTTAATTCAATTATTTTAATTATCTGTTAAAGCATCGTGTGAGTTTTGCTTAGCTTGAAAGGGGAGATGTTGTGATATGGTCCCTGTATAGATGTGTGTATGATGTGACGTATGGTGTATGACGTATGTGTGACGTCAGTTATATACTGTAGATGACGTTAGTCAGTCTGTAGATGTTATGCAAGTAAACAGGACACGTGGTTGCACAGTTAACATGGCTTAGTTATTATTATGATATATATTATCATAACAATTACCTTTCTACTGTTTGGTTCAAATCGAACATGAATAGATAATATCAATTTTGGTATAGTTGAAGATATGTTGCAGAAGAATAGACAGCTCTTGTACAAATCAATAGACACGAAGAACAATAAATTCAAAACTTCTTAAAAGGGGCTGAAATAAACAATATTATTTATAGGAATGTGTGTGCAAACTTTACTTTTGTCAGATTAAATGGAGCAATTTCCTTTGATAATATATATATATGAGTGTCTATTTCATCATATACGACGAGTTATTGTAGTTGTCCGTAATGTATCGGAAGAGACCTTAAAAACTGATGCCCCGTGTCAATTCACATTGTCCTGAGACCAATGCAAGGCTACTTGATCTATAGCTAGTGAAGTCTCCATTGTCTCCATATAAGTGAAATATTCTTGACTGGGGTGTTTAACCCCATTCTATCAATCAATCATATGTATAACAGGGAAACAATGAACATGCTTATTTGAACTGTTAGTAATTTATCTACATTTTAGAATTCCTGAGCCACAAGTAGATGCATGTAATTTTGTTTTTAAAAACCTGAGAACCTGAAGCAAAATACTGAGTTTCGGCAAGCTAATCTGCTAACGCATTTTCACACTAGGGTCTGTCCAAAATAGTTTGACATTCAAATGAAGGTGATGTGAGATACAAGATGTTGTTGCTGCTGAACAAAGCCATCAAGATGAAACACAAACAAAATGTATGACAGGCGTCATAAGACAACTGACGATAAAATATCAATGCAGTATATATGTATCGTCTGTTCTATTTCGGTAGGTAATCAAAAACAAACATATTAATCCATGTCCGAATCACAATCAAGAACCAAAGTAAAAACTTAGGAACTGACAAGTTAGACACGTGAAATTCCACCAGGGAAGTGAGGCCGGGTGCTCCGGAAGGGTAAGCACCTCCTGTTTATTTAGCTTCTCCCGCCACGTGTGTAATCAAAATTGTGTGAAAGGAACATTGAACTATGAGACGTCAAACTTATCAACAATACTGTGATGACGACCATAAAACGTTTTGAGGGCCTTGATAAGCCTAGGCTTGCAATATTCCTGAGTCAACATTTTATTTGCAAGCAGTCTACTTCGTTGTACAAAGTCCCCGTAGTGGGAACAAGCTCTACCATACGTATTAATTGGGAAACAAATACACCATAAGCAGGAGAAACAGGTTTATATAAACAGTGAATATGATTATTGGTCTATCAACTTGACCTTTCATATAGGAGGACCCACTTATTGCTTCATTATTGTTAGGATTCGCAGTTAATACCAAGATCTATATTTGAAAAGTAAACTTTTTTTGAACAGATTTTCAGGAAAACAGAGCGTTTTACAAAAAAATGATACTTTAAAAGACATTCGTACATTTTTAAACACCTAATGTTGAGAAAAGGTTACAATATCGGCATAGTTATCCGTCAATTAATATTCAAATTGAGAACATATTTAACCACTTGGAACAAATATCAACTTATAAGAAGTCAATAAAATCTTAAATTCAGTTATTTTCTTCTTTTGTTCTTATTACCGAGTAGGATCCTTCATACGATGTACATAACAACATCTAGTATCATTTTTACATAGAGAGGGGTCCTGTGGTCCAAAGGCAGACCACTTAATTGCCGTCTAAAGTCCACTGTGGTTGTTGAAACTGGTATTTTTGGTGGCAACGTGTTGAACTTCCGCTCTTTCCGGCCATGGGAATAATGAGTAATTGTACGTGACTCGAGATGTTGGTAATTGCCTTTGAAATAATGTTTCATTTATTCTTTAATTATTAATACAAACAAATGCATGTACCTGAGCAATTTTATCGAGGCAAAATTGTTAAATCTTAAAACGAAACTTACTTTGCACTTTGTAACAGAATATGTTTGATGCATGCTTTAAGATGCAAGGGCGAGTAAATTAGTTACCCGCTTATCACGTTTTCAATTCCCAGACACGTTCATGAGTTCCGTGCCTTGTTTCAATACAATACATGTTTCATATCTGGATACAAACTTACACGCGCATTGAGTCATTCTTTAATGATATATTGAATGTCAATGATGGCTAGTGATGCAGAAGGCATGCTTTTCATCTAACGTTCAGTGCTGTAATGCCGTATGACAAAAGAATAATATAAAGCGATTTAGTAGATGTTTATGGATCTCCTGCACCATCTTATGCTCAAGATAAATTCTGGGCATGGGTAAAATAAACGTTGTAGAACATCTGTAAACGATGAAGCAAGGTTTGGACAACCACTAGAAGTCACGGACAAAGAATTGTGTATCAAAGTTTGGGATCTGTAATACTTTGAATTCAGGTGGAAGAAACAGCACAGGCACTAAGTATTTTACATGATAGCGTTTTAACAATCTTACATATTGTTTAGGTATGCGCAAATTAACAACAATTTGAGACCCCAAATTCCTTAGCGATAAGCAAATTGCAACCAGATCATCAGTATGCAGCGCCTTGATGAAGCGTTTTAGGTCAAAAGATTATATTCTTTTACGTCTGGTGACTGTAAATGAGATTTCGGTTGATTACAATGAACCAAAGAATAAAGCTCAAAGTGGCCAGTGATGGCAAGGTGATGGCCACAGTATTTTTTCACGCATAAGGTGTTAATTTAATGAACTTTTTGCCTAAGAGAACTACAATGACTGGAATGTACTACGCAAACTTGCTAGGTCAGCTGAGAACCGCCATCCGTAAAACAGGTAAACTCTTTAACGGTGTTTTGCTGTAATAGGAAATGCAGCGTCAGAGTAAACACTTGCAAAGCTGCCATGAATGTTGTAGAGTGGAACAAGTATAAATAAGTATCACATTCAGTCTAGTGGCTTGTCATAGCTCCTAGCAACTTCTTCCTTTTCCCAAAATTGACAAACATCATGTTCGGTCTGACAAACAAAGAAGTCGTGATGACATTTGAGGATTGGGTCAATTAAAAGGACCTTGATTTTTCAGTTCGGGGCTGATGGCACTCGAACACCATTGATCTAAGTGCAACAGATGTCGATTGCATCGAAAAAGAATATGTGGAAATAAGTTAGGCTGGCCTTTAATTGACTTGCCCTCGTATTGTTTTGCTAGTAATGCAACCAGTTTATTCAAAACATACCATAGTTTGATTTCGATTATTACTTAATTTGGTAAAACAGCATAATTATAGCCCCCGCTTAAAAAGTGGGGGGGTATATAGTGATAGGGGTGTCCGTCCGTGTGTCCGTACGTGCTTTCGTTACACCTTATGGTACCTATTTCTTATCCGCAACTCCTCCTAAACCCTTCAATGGATTTTCATGAAACTTTCACACAATATTTGTGATATATAATGTAGATGTGCACCTCCTATTTAAAAATTTTAAAAAAGCGGGGGTATTTTTTGTGAGCTTGTGGCACAGTTTTTCTAGTTATGACTGTAATCATTTTATTATGAATGAGGCACAGAAACATTTTATTTTTACACCATAGTGATGTTATTTTATTTCACTAGCCACGGTGGTATTGTTGTTTACTTATTTGTAAGCAGCTAGCTTCGTTGTATATAAAGTTCCCCTATTGAGAACAATCTCTGCTATAGCATATTAAATGTGAAACAAGTTAACCATAAGCAGACGAAGCAGGTATATTGCAACATAGAAAAGGAAAGTTGAAAATAGCAAAATTGAAGTCATCACGTTTGTCATACAGACCCAGTTAGTGGTGGAGAGTTTTTCGAATATGAATACAGGTGTACAATCTGAATAGAAATTAAGACTGAATGTTGGACGGGAAAATCTGGTTATATACCAAAAACGACATTTTAACGACCTTTCCTTAATCTTCAAACAATTTTTAAAATGTATTGTGTAAATGCCAAAATGGTTAGTCTTAAATAACCGAAATTGCTTCATCACCAAAAAACCAAACGGATTCGGTGTTTTTAGTTTGATCCAAAGATTAAAATTAATCTAATAATCATATTTTATTGATTTGAAATTACAGTCTCATGCCAAAAGTATTCACGGAAAATGGCCGGCGTCCTTTTGCACTTTCCATACCACTGTTTTTGAAACGATATGTTAAGCCCACTGCCGCCTATACGAAGTTGGGAATGACCCATTCTAATTATAGACATTCTATTCTGATGACGTAGTAGCATACCCTGCGTTAACCCTTTCACTGCCACGGGAAAAGTTCAAAATTGCCATGGCGTATTTGTGACGTCACTATAAATGATGACGTTGTCATTTTACAGTGTGCACAAATTGAAGAAACCATTGCGTCATTGTCAAATCAGTGCGTCTTTTCTACAACTGCTACTTTTAACGATTTATTCCCAGCACACAATAGAAAAAATAAATAAATAAATAAATAAATAAATAAATAAATAAATAAATAAATAAATAAATAAAATAACTCAATAAAATAAAATAAATAAATCATGTTTTCCTACACATGCACCTGCCTTCATGTAATGCAACAATCAGTACATACAACTTATGGGTGTGAAGAATAAATTTTGTGGTTAATTTTTGGCAAATCTTCGATAAAATAATTTACAAAATTCAAATTTCAGAGACTGATAAAGATTTATTTGTGATTTAAATTTTTACGTTATGATTCAGTTTACTATCATGTCGGCTGTAGTTCAATAAATACTGCATGAAATGAATCAATGTATATACAGTGTTGGTCACTTCAGTCGGATTTATTCACCACATCGTATTTAATACTTAAAAAGAACATAAATAATTATAATTGTGACTCTTTTATCCTTAATTAAATGTTTATGTTCCATGAATAATTATGTTTCATTTATATTATCTACATGTATATTCATGTAAATCAAAATAGATGAAAAGTTCTAACTTTCGCAATGTTACAACTAATTGGCACAAACACTAACGGGATTGGAATTGTGTTCTAATCATTCTTCAATACAATGATGTCGTTTAGAACATAAAGGATGTACGCCCCTACCACACGTTATACATGAATATCTTGTTCTCTTCCGTTGAACCCTAGATCGATTAGAGCATACTCCACAGTCTTTTGGATTTTTTGTTTTACGCAACTCTACAGCCACGCGGGTACGTCTTCGAAGTTGTGATGGTCTGTCGATATTGTAATCTGCAGAAAGTGAATCAATAATGCATTCTGTGAATCTTAAGCGTGATTTAATAGGATTGTTCGAGGTGTTTTGGGTATAGAGTACGTATGCATTAATGATCATCCTTTGAATGAGGTTAAACACAATTTTCTTTCACATTTTCAAAGATTTCCTTTTGTCAGTGTAAAAACTTGTCAACATATCGTTTAAGTCTACACCACCCATGTACTTGTTGTATTTTGCAACTATCTATGGCTTGTTCCCGGTCGATACTTTTGCGCTATGGTACGTGCTTATCAATCTTACTGGTTTTTTATTGGATTGTCTGTAAGCCACTGCAAGCAAATCTCCTCGACGCATAAAGACCGATGTGTCTGGAGACAAGTCAGCGTTCTTGATAACAACTGGCATTGGTCTGTTTTTCCGTAAGGTGCCCGTAAAATATGTACCAAGTCTTGCTAAACGTGTTGCAATGTCAATCGAAGAAAAGAAGCTGTCACAGTAAACATGATATTGCTGGTTCAAAAGATCTGACTGTCCCAGTAAGTTAAGAATTACATCACTGCCTTGCAGATGATGCCGGGGAACAGGGTCATATTCCTTTCCTCTATATGTGATAATACGGCACAAAAATCCACTCATTGATTCAACCAGCATCCAAAATTTTATTCCAAACTTCGATGATTTTGAAGGAATGTATTGTGTCATGATTAATCTAGCTTTGCAGGCAACCAAAGACTCGTCAATGGAAAGTTTCTGTGACGGTTTATATAAATATTTTGACCGCATGTTAAAATGATCTACCACCGGCTTAAATTTGGCATCGGGGCTATACCCTGGTTGTCCTTTCGAAGGAATCTGATTGTTATTGACCACATGCAAAAATTTCAGAATCAACTGAAATCGATTTCGAGAGAACATTTCTCGAAACCAAGGTGTAACCTGGCTCTTACTGCTGACTCTCCAGTATTGTTCTAACGTCGGTTTTCGTATGAGACCCATGTTCAGAATTACTGCAACAAATCCCTTAAATTCCTTTATGGTTAGTTGTCCTTGCTTTAACCACATATGGACCCGTGAGTTAGCACCAATTGTTCCTATTTTATTTGCAATAAACGTCTTTGCATATCTACAAGAAAAGAGTAACGATTTTTTTTCATATTTTATTTCATAACATACGTATTTAAATGATAACTATATGTCAGTTCAATTACCACCATTATAGATACCACAGTCCCCTCTCGAAACACTATGTTGAAATCCATGGCGGAAGAAATCAGCAAGACACATTGGGATGTACGTTCTAACTTTCAATAAAATGTGTTATTATTGTAACAAAAGATATACATGTAGATACAAGATATCCTTATATTTTGAATAACTAAGAGTCGAATCTTAATTTATGGAATACAATTTAACACTGGCGGATCCAGGATTCTATGTTGGGGGGAGGGGGCACACCGACAAATTTCTTATTTGTGTTTGGGTACAACAGCTATATAGAACATGCAGTCCTTGCCCCATGTTATAGTGTGGTGAAGAGGCTGCAAAAATTTAGGGGGGGGGGGCACAGGCCGGATGTGCCCTTGTTTGGATCCGCGTCTGTAACATGCGCAGAATAACCTTCAGCAAAATCTGTTCATAAAGACAGTATATGGCAAGAGTGAAAAGACGGATAGCAGCAAATCAATACACCCACCTTGTCAGACGGGGGTTTCATAGATGGCGTCGAGACGAAGTACAAGTGTTTAGACAGTACCTACGCCACCTACCTGATGGAGTAAGTATGCCTTCTTCTTCTTTTTCTTCTTCTTCTTCTTTTTCTTATTCTTATTATTATTACGAAGTAATATATATTTAATACCCATGAAAAAAAAAACATTTCGGATACGGAAATCGTACCCGACGGATTGAAAGTGAACCTCTTTATCAAAAAGTTGTTTATACAAAAGGTATAAACTAGAAAACAGTTTAATTCTTTTTAAATTCTAAGGACGTTTTGGAAAAACGATAATGATTTCATATCCAATTGAAATAATACCGGTAGCCCGCACGAACGATCGGGGGGTATAACTTGGTACAGTGGCAAGCCCATGTCTAAATTGTTATGGTCCAACAATCGATTTCGGCCGGTACCTATACCACGTTCTGTGCCACTTGGGCGATTTAGGCCCATACATTTACTATATTATGAGCCACTTGGGCGATTTGGCCGGTACCTATACTACGTTCTGAGCCACATGAGCGATTTCGGTCGGTACCTATACTACGTTCTGTGCCACTTGGGCGATTTAGGCCACGTAGTAATTCGTGTACTTGCAGTTTAATTTCGTTAAAACGCAACCAGAAGATACAGAGCAGTTTGTGTTTAACGTCGCAGTCAAGAATATTTCACTTATATCGAATGGTTTGAAGCTATAGGCAAAGGTATATAATATTTTGCCTGTGTGTTGCGCTGACGACATTCCGTGACACGGGAGATAATTTATTTCCCATCCGAAACAACCATGACTTTTATTTTGTAATGCCGAGTGCTTGGCGAAAGAACAGTCACAACTCACTTTTAAATCTTGGGTCAGACTCAGTCGGAGGTCGATAAGTCTTGGGACAGACTCGGTCGGAATTCGAACCCACGACCTCTCACTTACTAAGCGGGCACTCTGCTAACTGAACACCGCAGTTGTAATTAAGAACTACATTACCCGGTCCAGAGATTGAATCGTTCCAAATGACCTCTATAAACGTTACTATGCTGTACAGTCCAACCTGACTTAAAAAACACCTCTATATATGGGCCACCTGTTTATAAAGGCCAGTATCATTGTATCCCGATTTTTCTTATTCATTTTATTTGAAGCTGTATATAAAGGCCAACTGCCCATAAAGGGCACTTTTACTGGTTCCCTTGGGTTGCCTTTAAAGACGGGTTTGACTATTATTACAGGACTCAGGATGGCAGTAGAGTCATATGTTTGTCTATAGGACAGATGATGGATACATATTATGAATTCACTGTCAGACGATTAAGTGGTAAGTTGATATAGGAATTTATTTATTTTTAGATACTTCGTTTTAAAGCTCATGTCACCTTGTTAATTTTTTATTATTCTGAATGAAATACTGTAAACGTCTTTATTTTCGCGGTGTAGTAATTTTTGCTTATTTTGCGGTCGTTTGTTTGCGCGAAAAATACAAAGAAAAATTATACTATGCTTAATGTGTTATAGTACATATTAAAAACCGCGGAAATTCAACTACGCGGATATGACTAAAGTCCATATACCTCGTAAATAAATACACGCGAAATTAAATACGTTTACAGTATTAAAAAATATCATATTATAAATTCTGACTTATTTTATTGAGAATATTTAAAGAAAATATATAATATGACACTTATCACAACTATTTATAATAAACAACATTTAGAGATAAGCAATATTATGTTGACTAAAAATAATATAATTTGTGTATATGTGATACGTCTTAAAATTACTGAAGTTGACACCAGCCAGGGTAATATCACTTCCCTTAAAGGTAACATTTGACTGTAATGGTAAACCAAGATATTTTGCTGTGACATGTTCAAGGCTATGACTGTGGAGGATATAGTTGTGACGGATTGGTTGTTTCTTCTGGGTATGGACAGGACAGTACGTTTATCTGGGTGGAGGGCCATTACCCATGCCCTCTTCCTATTTTGCTGCTGCAATAAGGTTTTCTTGCAGTTTTCGGCAGTCATTTGCAGTTTTAATTGGTAGGTATAGTATACTGTCATCTGCGAACAATCTGATCTTACTGTGTTTGAGGGTTTCCGGCAGAGCATTTATATATACCAGGAAGAGTACTGGTCCAAGAACTGTTCCTTGAGGGACTCCTGGTGTGACTTGTACTGTGTCTGATACTTGGTCATCTAATACAACTGTCTGTGTTCTGTTAGACAGAAATGCTTATATTCAGTCGAGAGCTTTGCTGTTTATGCCGTAGTGGTGTAGTTTATATAGTAGTCGCTGGTGGGGTACTTTGTCAAAAGCTTTAGCAAAGTCCATGATGATGAGATCGGTTTGTTTATGATGGCTGTTTTGTGTATGCGGCTTTTGTAGAAAAGAGATGAGTTGGGTTCCACAGGATCTAGAGGAGCGAAAGCCATGCTTTAAGTCATAAAGGATGTTATTGGTTTTTATATATGAGATGGTTTGTATTGATATGTTCCGTGGGTTTGCAGCATATGAATGTTATGGAGATAGGTCTATAGTTTGATGGTTT
This sequence comes from Anadara kagoshimensis, assembly GCA_021292105.1. NCBI lineage: Eukaryota > Metazoa > Mollusca > Bivalvia > Arcoida > Arcidae > Anadara > Anadara kagoshimensis. The sequence goes on along the minus strand of CM037867.1, from coordinate 9,573,853 downwards.
GTATTTGTCTCCCTTTTTAATATTGGTGCCACATTTGTCTGTTCTGTTATGTATTTTAATAACAAAGTGCATGTTTTGTCAAATACACATGTACATCTTCTATTTATAATCTAGATTCCAACGCCGAGAATTTAAGGTTCTTCAGTACGGATAGAAGACAGCCCGGGGCTACCGTAGAAAACACTTGTACTAATTACAATGGACCAAATATTAACCTAGTAAGAGCTAGTAAGTACTTTGTTACAAATAATATCACTTTTGTACGGTGGACCAGAAGTGACATGGAATATATGTTTTATTACGTGCGTAATAAGTTAATAGTTGCGTACGTGGTTACCTATTACGTTCGCATGTATTAATGTATTACCAACATAATACTACCACATGTCCGTGCGCACGTAATAGCCACCACGTGCGAACGCGATAGCTACTACATATGCACTTATTAACCTATTTATAGCTAGTATGTGCGCGCGGATATACTTACATCAGTAGCTTAATGAGGACATCAAATAAAGTTTATTACTAATACCTTTAAACTTTTCTAAACACATTAATATTACAAAAAACCAGATTTGTATAAACAGAAATTCTTCTAAAGAAATAACACACTATATACCGGTTATACAGACAACTGTGGAGTCTTTTAAGACCATGCTCCACAGTTCCACTGTAGACTGTATGGATATGGCAGTTTACAAACTTCTACCGTTTAAAAAAAAAAACCCTTGTGAGAAGCCACGTTAAACAAATACTGCTGAAAGTTGTTGCTGTCAAGCCCTTCACAGTATTCTAGTAAAGGTATATGTAAATATCCAATGTAATGTAAAATGAGGAGGACGAGTAGAGGAGAGGAGAGGAGAGGAGAGGAGTGGAGAGAAAGTTGTTGCTGTCAAGCCCTTCACAGTATTCTAGTAAAGGTATATGTAAATATCCAATTTAATGTGAAATGGTAAGGACGAGGAGAGGAGAGGAGAGGAGAGAAAGTTGTTGCTGTCAAGCCCTTAACAGTATTCTAGTAAAGGTATATGTAAATATCCAATTTAATGTAAAATGAGGAGGACGAGTAGAGGAGAGGAGAGGAGTGGAGAGAAAGTTGTTGCTGTCAAGTCCTTCACAGTATTCTAGTAAAGGTATATGTAAATATCCAATTTAATGTAAAATGAGGAGGACGAGTAGAGGAGAGGAGAGGAGTGGAGAGAAAGTTGTTGCTGTCAAGTCCTTCACAGTATTCTAGTAAAGGTATATGTAAATATCTAGGTACAATTTAATGTGAAATGGTAAGGACGAGGAGAGGAGAGGAGAGGAGAGAAAGTTGTTGCTGTCAAGCCCTTCACAGTATTCTAGTAAATGTAAGTGTATATGTCCAATTTAATGTGAAATGAGGAGGACGAGGAGAGAAGAGGAGAGGAGAGGAGAGGAGAGAAAGTTGTTGATGTCAAGCCCTTCACAGTATTCTAGTAAATGTAAGTGTATATGTCCAATTTAATGTGAAATGAGGAGGACGAGGAGAGAAGAGGAGAGGAGAGGAGAGGAGAGAAAGTTGTTGCTGTCAAGCCCTTCACAGTATTCTAGTAAATGTAAGTGTATATGTCCAATTTAATGTGAAATGAGGAGGACGAGGAGAGAAGAGGAGAGGAGAGGAGAGGAGAGAAAGTTGTTGATGTCAAGCCCTTCACAGTTTTCTAGTAAAGGTACATGTAAATGTCTAGGACCAATGAGGAGGACGAGGAGGAGAGGAGAGAAAGTTGGTTTTAATACTTTTGATCTTGACATCAGTGTTGCTGAATTAAAGTTTATTACCAGCAGATTACTACTAAAACCTCTTAGAAATACAATGTCCTTCGTTCAATACCATAGTATCCCCTTTATTACCTGACTCAGTGGTACAGTACTTGCTTCATATGCGGGAGATCGTGGGTTCAAATCCCGGTCGGGTCTTACCAAGACTTGGAAATAGGTAGTAGCTTAGCATTCGCCAAGCACTCGGCATTTAGAAATGAAAGTCACAGGTTCCGTCGGAAGAGACCTTGAAAACCGATCCCCCATGTCAAAGCAGGCGTGGCAGGAAAACTGTATCAAACAAGATCATTATTACATTTCAGATTCTGGATGTCAATTTCCACCACTTTTTATCAAAACTTGGCAATTTGAGGGAGATTTTGTAAGGTCTTTGACCTTTGCAGGAAACAAGATGTCTTTGACTTACGAGAATGGAGATTCTTTGGAATTTTCTTGTGAAAGGATTGATAAAGATGGACAAAGTTATGACATTGCCATGGTGTAAGCATTTCGATATTTGTTTGATTTTTTATAATTTATGTATAGTATCAAAAGTAAATATACTGGCCCCTGTTTCACAATCATTCCTTAGCTAAGATTTCCCTTAACTTAAATCATGCAAAATTTAAAATCTTTATAATTTTGTTAATTTTTAAGATATCTAGGAACTTAAGGTGTCAATTTTAAGATAATTGCTAGAATTAAACATTTGCATTTAGTTTTGCAAAAAATTTTCATCAGCAGTTTCAAAAAGAGATTACCAAAATTTGCTAAATTTAAGTTAAGGAAAATCTTAACTAAGGAATGATTGTGAAACCGGGGCCTGATCCAATTAAGTTTTAAACACGCGAATTTGGTAACTAGAGTTGTCTCCCTTTGACTCTATGATTCTTTGATCATTTTAAAAAAGTGTTTGTTATTATTACTAGTATTACTGTTATTATTATGATGTCATAACATAACACAATTTTACTATTATTTATACCCCCGCAAATATTTGAGGGGTATATAGGAATCACCATGTCTGTCTGTCTGTCCGTGTAAAATCGTGTCCGAATGCTTTGGACAACTCTCATGAAACTTCACATGAATAATCTTCATGGTCCAAAGGTGTGTCATGACCTTGAACCAAGGTCATATAGGGAAGGTCAAGGTCGCAGGAAACTTAAAATGTTTGGAGCGGGGGTATTTGGCTCTCACGAGACGGCTCTAGTTTTGTAATTGTTACATCTTTTTACTATCATACTATCTGTATGAATATGCCCGTACTGTTATAAATACGCGACAATTCTAGTGATCACAGGGACCAGTAAGACAGTTTTGCTTTAAGAACCTGAAATTTAAAATACTTTCAAATTAAAAACCGTGCATTTCGTTCAGGCAAGTGATATCGGGTACTCCGGAAGGCTAAACACCTCCTGTTTAGCTAGCTATACCCGCAACGTTTGAATCAAAATTGAAAATGAAAGAAAAAATTAATAGTAAGTCAAATATTTAACGGATAATTTTGGATACAGAAACAACATACTTATATAATTATCAACAAATATTGAGAAAACAGCTGAAACATTTCGAGGGCCTTGGTATGAAACATAAGTTTGCAATATCCCGGAGTAAAGGATGTATTTGTAAGCAGCTTGCTACGTTTTATAAAGTTCCCGTAGTGGGGATAAGTTGTGCCATAGCACATTAATTGTTTTATGATTTAAAATTTAGACATGGATCTGTAGGTTTGATGTTTGATTGACATACTCAGCAACAGCCTAGCAACAAAAATAACAAAACTTGTCCAGTTAAATGGTTATAATCTCTAACTATCCGACATATTTTACAATCATGAGCTCATACATACTCAAATATAAGACTTAATTTTAATTCAATCAAAAATGATTTCCTTCAATAAACTATTGGTCTGAGAACGGGTATTTCTGGATAAAGAGTTTGCTAGCATCGGCAAATTTCTGAATGAAAAGTTTGCTAGGAACGGTAAATTTCTGGATGAAAGAAGTTTGTTTGCTGGGACGGTATATTTTTGGAGTACGGGCATATTTCTGGGTGAAAAGTTAGATTTTTATGAGACTTGTTGGATTGGCAGATTGACAGAAAAAAAAGCTATCTTCATATAGCTGTCGAATTGATCAGTGGTGGGTGTAGCTAGCTAAACATGAGGTGCTTAACCTTTCGGAGCAGCCGGCATCACTTCTCCGGTGTAAGTTCACGTGCTTAACCTTATTTGCCAGTTTCAAAGTAGTGGTTGAACCAAAGTTGTAAAACAATTTTTAAAATTTAACTTTTGAATAAAAAAAACAATTGAAAACGCCAACTATTTACTGTTACCATTTGAATAAGAAACCGTAAGCTATCAAAAGTGTGTTGATTTGTTTCCTACAGTAGGTAGAGTTCATTCCTGTCGTAAGGAACGAAAAGCTAACGAGCTAGTGCCGAATCATCTGCTCATACCGGGTCCTCGTAAGCTATATGTATACCGACAGCTGCTATCTATCTTTTCGGCAGCTTTTCGGCCACTACCTATCTGTATCTAGACTACTTTCCAGTCGAGCCACAACTACTTTTTCGTTAGTTATAAGTGGTAGACTTCCGACAGGTCTGTACTTTTCCTAAAATAACATGCATCTTTATGTTGTAGTAAACCATCCATGGCTCCCAGGAAGGATGGATTGTTGTGTTTGAATATCACACCTGATGGCTCACAGATGGTGGTAAAACGTATGAATAGTAAGTCTCATATAAAAAAAGCTAAAATAATAGATTTAGATTTGGGTGTAGACCAATGCGTCCCTCAGGTGGCTAGTGTGAGAAAGTTTGTCGAGCATCGGGGGTTGTCTTCGGACAGTCCTATTTTCTCCACCATTAGAGAACTGATGCACTCAACATAGGCAACTGACTAAATAAATGTCAACAACCAAACTAAAATGTTTTTTGATTGCCTACAGTTTAATTTCTGGAGGCGACCAAAAAGCTTTTAGAAACATTGTTTTAATACGCACCTGGTGGGTGTAGCTAGCTAAATCGGTGGTGCTTACTCTTCCTGAACACCCGTCCTCAATTCTCCAGTTGAAAGTTCACGTGTTTAATATCAGTTTCAAAGTTTTTACATTGCTTTGAATTGTGATTTGAACATGGATCGGTGCTTTTGAGTTATTTCTAACAGAGTCTAATCTCATCGTTTATAGTGAAACGCGCTTGATCTTTGTCGTATTGGTATCCAAACGTAAATGTTACGTGCCTCATTCTATTTTTCATAGAATGATATTTGATATTGAAAATAAAACATTCTTAAACGTTACTGAACATGTTTACTTATTATTGTAACTAATTTTTGTAGTAACTGTAGTTTCTGAAATAAATATTGTTTTAAACTAACAAAATAATTACGTTTATTATTTTAATTTATATATTGTACAGTATTCCTAAAGTGTTACTATAATTCATTGCATGTGTTATGCTGTTTTTAATTTCAGCGGCTAACAGTGCCACATATAACCTGATTAAATTAATGTACCGTCATCCTATATATCTTCACGAACAATGTGACCTTATAGATGCACCTGTATACGCCGGTCGTCTTAACTAGAAACAAGAAGTTTCTTATTAAACTCAATTCGATTTTGATATTGGAGACAGACATGTTTTGAAATAAATAAAAGGCATAATAGTCGGAAGAACCTGATTTTTTTTCTCTTGGATTAATTGTAATTAAACTCGTATCCAAATAAACATTGCATTACAAACTTGATATACTTTTTATTTTGTTCTATTTTCTGCTTTTAGTGTGTAGTTGAATCAACTTCTTCTCCCCGTGTATGGGTGTGCAAAAAGTTTTTTTTAAACTTGCTGACTTGTCAACACTGTTATTTGATATTCCTAGATAATATCACACATTTAAGTTTCAAGATCTCTCTCTCTCTCTCTCTCTCTCTCTCTCTCTCCGATTTTATTTGCTTAGTCGAAAGAAGACAAAATGAATTATGACCCACTAAAGTTGTTTGCCATTCAATTGTAATTAAGCTCCTTTACCCTTTAAAGGAAAGTACCTTAAAGGTGGTTTACAGAAGGCATGTATCTAGCTTAAATATATCATTTTTGTCTTGTGATAGTCATAGCCAAAACACTAAGAACACTCACACTCATCCTCGGTACAAGAAATACAGGAATACACTGAAAACTATTATGTTCACTTTAATATATGATTTATTTGAGTTGTTTAACCCTCTTGCTGCCAAATTAATTTTCAACCCAACGTTGGCAGTGCAAAATTGAAGTTCACAATGCGAAATTATTTGACATCAACAATAGATTATGACGTCAGACGCATTTGTAGTCATATGACATCATCAGTTAATTGTATTTTGTAATCACGATTGTCAATATTTTGCATTTGTATTTTTTTTATAAAAGATTTTAAGTATTTCTAAGTCATTTAACAAAGATTTGTCATTTCCATGGAAAAGATATATATGTCCGTAGGGCAAGCTGTGTGTAGAGTACAGCAAACAAACCAGCAAGAGGGTTAATTTCCCGAGATGCAATCGAATCTATCAATTTTCGGGGTTTCCAGCGGCATATTTACAGTCAGCTGTAGAACACGTGTCACATGTGATTAGGAATTGATGATTCTTATTGAATAGTTTTTGTATTGTCAACAGTTATTATAACAGTATTTACGATCAGAACACATAATTATTTTATCTTGTATAAAATAATTTAAACTGCAAGGCTAGAAAGTGCGTATTCATGAATAATTAATAAGGGTGACTTTGGACCATATTGAAATCTTCATTCTTTTACACATGTGGCGGCTGTAGCTAGCTAAACAGGAGGTGTTTACCTTTCCGGATCAGCCGGCCCCACTTCCCTAGTCCAAATCACAATCCAGAAGCAAAGTATAAACTTTAGAACTGACAGGTTAGGTAAGACACGTGAACTTCCACCAGGGAAGTGAAGTCGTGTGCTCCGGAAGGGTAAGCACTTCCTGTTTAGCTAGCTACATCCGTCACGTGTATGTTTAATTTCCATGGGAAATTTAATTAAATTGAATAATTGAATGGTTTATATCATTCACTCGCCAATCCGTATGTGTGTCCACATTTGTCAGACTTTTTCTGTAGAAAGGCAAATGTTGGCGCTATGGTAAATTTACACATTGAAATTGGTTTTTTTCAACATGTTAAACCCCCATAACGCCAATGGTTTACTATGCGCAGATATATTCTTCTGGGCTAATCGCGGATGCGCATATAGATTTCCTGTTACGACTACGAACCAGTAAGTGAAAAATATCAAACTTTATCCAATTATTTAATTTGGATTTATATAGAAATAAAGCATAACTCGCTGTCACAAACACACTAACTCTGATTGTAGCTAATAAATTGCTAGCTCCATATGTTTGAGTCGGACTTGAGATTAACAGTGGCACTTTTATCAGCCATTCGGTATATTTTGACCGAATTTTGATCCAATTTGGTTGAAAAAAAACAAGACAAAAATTCTGGTGTGCGCTTAAACTGTTCTTATCAAAGGAAGCTATAACAGACAATTGTTAATACCATTTGAACTACACTAGGCTTACAATGTAAAAACAAAATGGTACTGAAATACTGAGTGCGTAACTTGTATTTCAACCAGTGGACCATGCCTCCTTTATAAACCTGCATCCAATAAATAGCATAAAGTGTAACGAGATATTTCCTTCTAACCTATACATCTTGAAATTCCCCCCCTGATTCTCCTGCTTATGGTGTTTTTGTTTCACAAATAATACGCTATGGTAGAGCTTCCTCCCTCTCTGGGAACTTTATTAAACGAAGCAAGGTGCATAAACTGATGACACAGGGATATTGCAAGCCCAAAATTATCAAGGCTCCAAACAGTTTTATGGTTGTCATAACAATATTGTTGATCAGTACCGGGCGAGTCAATATAAAAAAGCCTAACTTATTTTCGGTTGAGATCCACCTATTCCTTTTTGATGTAATTATCTTCTAACCCCAAGTACTATGCTTGTCCTGTTCCAGCAAATCACCTTTAGAGAGTTTACTTTGGCGTTTTTCACGGACGGTGTCTCTCAGCTGGTTTAGTAAGTTTGTACATACTTAAACGATCATGTAAGATTGTTAATATGCTATCATGTAAAATGCACAATGCTTGCATAAAATCGCCTTACCAGAACTATGTTACACATTTCGTCAATGACATCAAGTGGGCGTCTAGTTCAGGCTTTATCTGCTAAAGATGTTCTACAGCGTTTGAATTCCCCTATCCAGGACTTAATTAAATGGTACCGAAGACCCATAAATATCGACTTACTCGCCTTGTATTTCCTTTTCAATACAAGTGCCAAATACAGCAATGCTTACCTTTAGATGAAAATCATGCCTTTGCATCACCACCGATATTTTGCGTTCAATATCTTATTAAAGAATGACTCGATACGCATGCAATTTTGTATCGAGGTATAAAACATGTATTGAAACAAGGCACAAATACCATAACCATGTCGACATATTGAAAATTGGAAAGTCTGGTTACATAATGACTCGCTCTCGTCTTATGTTTCTGTATCTAAAATTACAATGGATATACTAGTATTTGATGTCCCATAGTCATTAGCAATTTCGATTTTACGCATGTCGGTGTAGGAAACTAAACACTAAGTGCCTAACCTTCAGGGTGACCCGGTCTCACTTTCCAGGTGCAAATTCACGTGTTGAACTTTATTTACCGATTTCCAAGTTATTTACCTTGCTTTGAGATTATGATTTGGACACGGATTTATACGTGCACACTGATAATACCACATGATATCAATTAAGATCTACTCCTTAAGTGCTCGCTCCGTAAATTGGAGTCGTTGGTTCGAACCCCGGCCGGGTCTGACCCAAGAATTGAAAGTAGGTAGTGATTGTTCTTTCACAAAGCACTCAGCATTACGAAATGAAAGTCACGGTTCTTTCGGATGGGAACTTAAAATAAACGAGGCCCCGTGTCACGGTAGGCTTGGCATGATAAAAAACCCTGCTGTATAATGCCATCAGCGCAACGCAAAGGCAAAATTTCTGCACCTGTGCCTATAGCTGGCGACGTCTAGATATAAGTTAAATATTCTTGACTTGGGCGTTAAACACCATTACTTAACTTTTTAACCCTTTCAATGCCAGATGTTTGAAAATGTATTACGTCACGTCATTGTTGACGTGTACATGTATCACGTCATCAGTGCCAAGAGTTTTCAGAAGCCGTAATTGGTTTGTGTAAATGTACACTTATGGTGCGCGTTTTATAGCGTCATCCTGAATGTTAAAAACTCGTTAATACATGTTTAGATTCACCATTTACTTAAAATTTAATGTGCTTCATAAACATGTAAATATGATGCCAAGTCAATCTTTGAATGCATAGATGTACAGGCCTTCAATAACTACTCTGCATAAGAAAAGCGGTGTGATAAATACGATAACACCGCCCAGCACTGACTTCAACACGACAATCGGGTTAAAGCGGTCACCAGTACAAACAGCAAATTTCATATTTTTCTCCCTAAGTTTTGTCAATGAAGTTCCTTTCTGTAAGCTGTGATAATCCTACATGAACATGTCTAAGGACCAATGTAAAATTCTCCTGTCTGAAATGTCTATGCCCTTCTATCAATCTGTTACGAACCTCCCAAGTACTGCATTTATAGTGCATGATTGAATGTCATAGCAGATGTAGACATTAACCAAAGTAAATATTACATATATGTTGTTTTTTTTATTAAAATAAAGTCCTTTTTAAAAGTAACGTATTACAATTTTCTAGATAGAACAGTGGCGTGGCGTGCATATAAGCTGATAATCCTGTGCTTGCACATTATTGTTTGATAAAAAATTAAAATTAATTCAGTCTGTCATTATGTACAAATGAAAATAAAATACAAAATATCGCGAAAATAAAACAACGATTTCTTTTCAAATCTTAACAGAGAAATTTGTCTCGCTCTTAATCTAGTAGTTATCAGTTATAAGCCAATGTGTTCATCTAACACGGATGATAAGCCATGTACATTTGTGAGCCCAAATACCCCTTAAACTTTAAACCCAGATCCTATATGAATTCAGAACAAAATAAAATAGAATAATAGAAGGTGGCCTAGTTGATCGAGTTGTGGACATCTCGGCCAATCCGGGTGTAGACCACGGTATTGCTAAACTTCTTGTTGAGCGGGACATTATTCCGAATGAGCTAATTGTTAATATCCATAGACCATGCAGAAATAAGCAATAGAGTGGTTGCTTCACACATTACATCAGAGAACAAGATTGTTCGTTGAATGAGATTTTACGTCCAAGTTAAGAATGTTTCACTGAAAATGAATATTGAGACGTCACCAGCTGTAGTGACAGAAATTTTGACCTTTGCAGTGCGCTCAGGGCAATGTACAAGTAAGGTTCTTTAACGTTGCAGCACTGGCCACTGTGAGACGAGCATCAATTTCCATTTTTCGTCTGAAGGGCCCGTGACAAAAAACCTAATTTTAACCCTTTTTACCGTGTTAATATTGATTTAGAATGCAGAAAAATGCACTAAATTGTTCCATTTTTAAAAAATTGCCGGGATGGGTGGAGCATGCACCTGTAACAACTTAGTTAGGATGCGATAATGGCGCGTTTGGTGCCCGATTTGGCACCAGGCTTGCTCTTCCATACCTTTCACGCTACGCCACCGTAGAGGCTAGTTAAGTCATTGCAGAAAGGCCACAGATATCAAAAGTACAAGCAAGAATAAAAACTACAAATCAACCATTAGCCTAACGATTCATGTTTAATTTACTATTTCAAAATCAAAAATATAAACTTTGAAAATTAAATAAAACGCACAAACTTCTAACACTGAAGTGAAGTCAGATACTTTGGAAGGGTAAGCTCCTTCTGTCTAGCTACGTTTATAATTACTTGCCATGTGTGACATAAGATGGGGCTCACTGGACCTTAACAATCACCTGAGTGGTCTGCGATGTTTTTCAGTCTGCCACATTTTAGGAAATCGTGAGTGTACTAGCTCTCTAAAGGTCTCCGATAGTGCGCGTCAGGAAAAAGCAGATCAGAAATACATGGCTTCAGCTTGTGCTTAGTTTACAATGACTGACCGAGTCTTTCAGACAAAAAATTGTATTCGACCGAAAGAAGTTGAATTTCATAAAATTTCCACCCTGGGAAATATTTAAATTGCACGAACGAGCGGGAATGTTCGATCTGTAGATGCTCGAGCCATATAGAGGTGCATTTACATAGCATATAGAAGGAATTTGGTCGGGACGGGAAGACGACTTCTTGTTATCCAGGACATTCGAGGTATCGATGTTTGACTGTACGTGCACACTCCTCGAGATTAATAAAATTGTCTACAACATAACACAAATTCAATAAACACACCACTACTTGTGCAGTTCAACTACATGGGCGATTTTTATCATATTTCTAAAATATCATATAGAGTTTGAATGAGAAATAGTGTGCAAATAACATCATAATTATATTTTCGTATTGATCTGTCATATACCATTTTTTTAAAATTTAATCATAAAATACATTAAAAAATGTATTGTCATATACCATTTTTTGAATGATTAAAATCATGGTATATGACAGATCAGTCCACCTATTCAACATTTTATTAACTGACAATTTGCTTTCGATACGGCTGTTCTCTACATCTTAACCAAGGTTTTTTCACTTGGCTGTCAGTTCAGGTATGGTAAAGAAAATATTATTACCTGGAGAATACAATGGACATTTGGCAAACAGTACCAACAACCATGTGTAGGATTCGAACCAAACACGGGCAGTAAAATACACTGTTATACTTTACATACACACGTTCCGTTACGTGACTTAGACAACTTACACCAACAAAATTTTGCACTTTTTAATTATTATTCTCTTCACTATTCAACAATGTGTGATTCAATAGTTTGCTTTGCATATTAGTTTTCAAACTTTGAGTTTTTCGGTTCCGGACATCACCATGTTATATAGTGAAGGAAACCAATGAACATGAAGAAAACTCATCAACATTTGGCACTAGACCAGCCCTAGTCTTAAAGAGGCGATATTCAATATTCGGACATTTTTGCCTCTTTAGAGACCAGTTTCTATCCATAGCCATCATCGTAGAAAACCAGTTGTCCGACAGAGTGATTTTGAAATCGGCGTCGTGATTAATCAAATTCCACTGGCAAAAAATTGCAACTGTTTAATTGGATTCATAAATACCTTAGCTTTCGATCGGTGATCTCTTATTAACCCAGTAACCTCCTCATATTTAAATATATCCTGTTAGTTCTCTGTTGTAACTGGTTTGTAAATTCATCCTGACACTATTTAATTTGCACATGCGCATTGAACGAGAAAAAGGTCGAGCTAATAGTACAGATCGAAAAAAATGCGAAAGAAACGAAACTGTTTATGACAGTATTGTTTAATAAAAACTTAAGGAGATCATGCATGTATAATGTATACATAATCAACCAACCAAACCAACCAATTGTACCGCATACATGGAGAAAAACGCTTTGGTTATCAAAGCTTGTTAACTTGGCAAAAACCTGCATATATGTAGAAAAACGCTATGGTTATCAATGGTTGGAATTTCATGGCGAAACGCGATTATGTTTATATGAATTGGTATATTGAATAAAAAGTTGAACGCACATTTAAAAACGTTAAGAGATATTTTCCTCGTTCCCAAAGATGATACACACTTTTTCTGACATTACAATAACCTGTCTTCTTGTGACATTACAATAACCTGTCTTTTTGTGACATTACAATTACCTGTCAAAAAAGACATCATACCCATGTATATTTCTTGCACTGCCGATGATAACCCTTTCATGTTATAAACCTCTGATCGGGGTATTTAACTTGATGATATATTCATCGCTCGTTTCAAAATGAGCAGAAGTTTACGGGTTACACCGGTTTCTGACGCGTTTTTCAACAAAGATTTCCGAAAGTTTAAATATTTTTACCCAGTACATTTATCTAATTAAATGCCAATAAAAAACCACGTTTTTTTTTTCTTTCTAATGATATTAAACTTTTAAATTATGGAAAATAAAGACCATCCTTATCGCTGAATGACGCTACTTATTCCATATTGTGCACCTTATAGTGCTACTGACGATAGATATGACGTCACAGATACTTTTATCAATGACGTCATTACACGTTATTATTACGTCATGGAATTGACGGTTGAGAATGACATCAAGTGATTTATTATCGAATATTACTCTAAGCAAGTACTTGCTCAATAAAACACGTATCAATATTTATACATAAAAACGACATAAATGTCGCTTTGGCACGGAACCCCTAAACGACTTTTATGTCGTTTTGGCATTGAACTCTCGGACGACATAAATGTCGCATTGGCATTGAAAGGGTTAAGCTCTATAAAGGTGAGTGCGTCCGGGTTGTTATTCCCTTTGTACCTGCTGGTCTTATTTAAAACCCACTTTCTTGAAACTTAGTCATCATTGTATTATTATTTCAATTCAATATTAAAATTCACATTTATAACTCAATTTTAAAATTATATTTTATTGATTAGAAAACCCCTCAAAATTTGGTTTCACAATTTTGGTCCAAGCCATTCGACTAGCGCTGAAAAAATAACACTGGTATAATTTGAAATCAACATGTAAGGTAAGTGTTTATTTGTTCACTGTTTTGGTGAAATAAAGCTTAATTTTAATTTGTAAATGCGCATATTTATAGAACGGTGGTAGTAAAATAAAAACCTAAATAGTTTACATGATCTGTCGGTCTTTTGTTCCAGTGCATATGTAGACGAACAAATAAATCATTTGAAGTACGTTGGGTTTTTCATGTTTACCGTGTTATGTTTCCAAATTTAAAAATTTTAATCTTTATTGAATAACTGACATATCGCTGCCTATCCCGCAATGTTCCGACAAATTCCCGGCATACACAAACGAATGAAAACTCGGCCTGAATTGTGCCATTTAATGACGTCACTGACACTAGTTCGTTATTTGTTGCCGTGACGCTACTTTGGTACCGTGATGGCGGTGAGTGTCGGAACATACAAGGCTTGACCAGCGACACGTCAATTATCTTCGGTAAGTTGATAAAATAAATTTTGGTACTTCTACCATATGCTGCTTTTGAAATTTTATAAAATAATGCATTTAGTATTATTATTATTATTATACATATTATAGCACATGACACTTCTATTTTTTCTCATTTCAACATCTCTAACCATAGGTTGTTGTTATCCTAAATCTTCTTCTTCGCGAGAAAATGGACTCTATGACTATGGAATTTGGAATAACACTATGGATTTGAAAGTTCCACTATGGAGAAATTAACACTTTTTACTTTTGTAGGTAGGGGCTACTGCGATCGAATAAGTACGTTTAGTATAATATTTAAAATTTTGCTGCTTCTAATAAATGTCTCAAAGGCGTCAGAAATGGCATCTCTTGAACTCGGTGGTATATCCTTACATTTTCCTAGGAGCACCGTCATAATATAATTTTCGCTTATTGGAAGCGCACCATCTAATTCTCTTTGGATGACAAACATAAGTATACGTCTGTATTCTTCATATTTTTCACATTCTAAAATAAAATGTTGGACGGTTTCTCTGTTGTTGCCACAATCGCATGTTGGGTTGTCTGTAAGACCCAGACTGTTCATGTTATCTTTAAGTCTGTTGATGACAGACATAAGTCTGAGTCTGGCATATTCTAAGTCTCTAAATAACTTGGATTTTCGCCACTTCAGTTCGAGCACTACTGATGAGAAAATGTTATTCCGAAAGGGCCGACTAGTGCTGCAAATTGAAATAGGTTGAGTAATAATAGTACTGTTACGTAAAAATCGAATCAGGAAGTTGAAGGGCTACAATATCATAATATCGCTGATTCAATATAGTGGTTACACCTATCAATCATGGTATATGCATTGCGTCTTAAAAACTATGTGACAAAATTTTCCCCAAAATATAATCACGATTAAACATCAATTAAGATAGACAAAAATACATGGCAAAATTAATGTTGATTCCATTATTGATTTAGTAATACAAAAATACAATCACACGGAAAAGTTATCGTAGCATGAATGTACATTGAGATATCATTTTCGATAAAACCGCCGTGTCAAAAACAAGCACTGTCTTGTTAACATATGTTACATAATAGTTGTAAAAGACCCAATGCCTTATTGCGCATGTACGTTTAAGTGCATTTTCTAAAAATACACACACCTTGTATGACGCAGTCTGCCCTCCCTTCTCACTTAAAATCATGGCCGACATTATCCTTAGTTGACGACTTTCTTAATATTTATTAATTTATTAATTACATTTTAGGTCCAGCCTTAGAGGTAAGTACTAATACACGTGTCTTAAATCATGACATATTAAAACCGGTCTGTTTCTTTTTGATTTTGATAAACTATAGATTTGTGTTTGTCACTCCCGGTTATGACCTACATTTTAACCGGCATTTTCAGAAAATGAAATACTATTTATCAGCATTTAATTCAAATATCGATTAACAAAAGAAAACTTTATCGTACCTAAAAAGAAATAAGATTTGGATTTAGACAATGACTTTTATAATCTCTTCACATCAATAAAATAAATGAACTCTTGATTTGAAAAGTTTGCTACCCGGAAAAAATACCATATACGGTCTGCATTTTTAAATACCTTGTTTCATGCTTTATAGGTATGGATTGATTAATGTTATTGACAAGGAAGTATTAGAATTTTAATGTTTAATAGAAGTGCATGAAAATCCTATATGGAATTTCTAAGATTTCCTGACCCCCTCCCCCCCCCCTTTACAACATTCTAAAATTAATATAGAAAGTCGAATCTAAATACATGTACACTGTATTTGGCAAAAGTCAGAGCAACAAGGGTTGGTAAAAATAGAAACCTGTAACACAACCATTAAAAGGCCAATGTTGAATAGACAACATAACATGTTTTAAAACACATAAATTTTGTTCTAGAATAGTAGTAATGTTAGTAGTTTGCCAAGTATTGTAACCGAAACTGAAAATATTTATAAGATTTTGGGTTTTTCTAAACACCTGCAGACAGATCTCTGAAAAAATGTAGTAAAACGTTAACAGCTAATGGACATGTGGAGTATGAATGTAGTCTGCATACTTTCGAAATAAAAATCCATACCTTAGTAAAGGAAAGTATACACTGTAAATAAATATGCGCTGTGGAAGAAAATATTTTTGTAACAGCCAGTGTTCATATTTTTATGAAACGCATTAGATTAAAAATTGAGACTCTGACATTTTCAATAGAGTATCAGTTTTCCAGAAAGGGACTGACAATATAGCTTTTGTTATTTAGTTAAAATTTAACAAAGTACTATATTTAATAAATTTTATATATTTTCTGATAGACCAGAACCAAATGAAAGCATTAGTACAGTCCAACCTGCCTTAAAAACCACCTTTATATAAAGGCCACCTGCTTATAAAGGTCAGTAGAATTGTATCCCTGTTGTTGTTTATTCATATTATTTGAACCTGTATATAAAGGCCACCTTTTATAAAGGCCACTATTAGTTGTTCCCTTGGGTGGCCTTTATAAACAGGTTTGACTGTATAGTGGTTTTTGTTAATGTGTATTAGAACTGTGCATTTTCTGTAGATTATTATACGTAGATGTTCAAAATAATTATGGAAGTTGATATGCAAAATGATGAAAGGAACAGGTCACCACACCTATTTTCTTAAAAACGTTTACACGTGCATCTTTCTAAAATCAGATGTCTTATAATGACTTTTTGTTTATTATGTTCTGTTTTCTCATTCCATTAAGTAACATTTAGTAAAATATATATTGGTCCTTTGGATATTATTTCAACATCTTAAACAAGATTTTGATGTCACAATTTTGGTCCAAACACTTCTGATGAGGAATGGTATTCCGAAACGGTTGTTTAGAGCTGTGAAATTGTCACTGGTATAATATGTAATTTGTGGCTTTATATAATTTGGCTATAGGCATTTGATCGTCATTGAAGAAGTGCTTCTCTTGCTTATGGTGTATTTGTTTACCAATTAATACGCTATGGTAGAGCTTGTTCCCACTAAGGGGACTTTGTACAACGAAGTAGTCTGCTTGCAAATAAATTGTTGACTCGGGGATATTGCAAGCCTAGGCTTATCAAGGCCCTCAAAAAGTTTTATGGCCGTCATAACAGTATTGTTGATAAGTTTGATGTCTCTGTGTCCAGGATTGCCCTGGATATATTTGACGTCTCATAGTTCCATGTTCCTTTCACACAATTTTGATTTCACACGTGGCGGGTGTAGCTAGCTAAACAGGAAGTGCTTACCCTTCCGGAGCACCCGGCCTCACTTCCCTGATGGAAGTTCACGTGTCTAACCTGTCAGTTCCAAAGTTTTTACTTTGCTTCTAAATTGTGATTCGGACATGAATTAGTGTGTTTGTTTTTTATTCTTATATAACTTTCACGTCTTTAAATATTTTCATTTTCATTATTATTTAGAATGGATCGTAGTGCTGAGTCTGACAATAGCCAAGATGACATCGGTTATAATTTTGATCTAGGAGATGAATATGAATTAAACCATTTTCTAACCGAGTTGGCCAAAGAAATAACAACAGAAGAGTTAAAAATATTGAAATTTTATATTGGGGGTATGTATGTGGTTTTTTTTTAGATTTATTGGACATTATTTGTGTTATAAGTAAATAACATTGACCTGTCCGTTTGACCTTTATTAGGAATATTCATATAGGAGGGTCCACTTAATACATAGGTTACGTTAGGATTCACAGTTAATACATGATATAAACATTTGCCAATGAATAGTGTTCACAACATATAGACGGCCCTATAATTTAAATTTACTCGTCCATAATGAATATTTAAATCAAAGGTCAAGCGGACAGGTCAATTGTTTGCCTATATATGACATACTTGTGTCATATACCATTTTTTTTAAAATTTAATCATGAAATACATTCAAAAAATGGTATATGACAATATACCATTTTTTAATGTATTTTATGATATTAAATTTTAAAAAATGGTATATGACACTTGTATACATGTGATATACATACAGTATGATTATATATACTGTCAGCTATACAATCTTATATTTACCATAGATTCATATCATAAACATCATGTTAGCTGTCATTCTTGTGCTTCTACAGTCCTTCAAGATGTATTAACAGAAAGCTCCCCGTCTTTTATCGGCTTCTTGACAGGATATGGCCCAAAACTGTTTTTGTTTGGACCAACTTCAATCTGAAATTTAAGAGACGTAATGGTCAAACCACAAAATTGCTTGGGTAAAATAGTCATTAGATATTACAAAGAGTCAAAATTATAATACAAAGAGTATTTTAAAAGGCAGTTACAATGCCAAAATCATCATAAGTAACTTAGATAGTGGTAATGATGTCGGTTTTGTTTTTTGTGATATCTCAAAGGCTTTTGATTGTGTTTGTCACGATGGACTGCTGTGTAAGCTTAAAGACTATGGTATCAACGTTACCTTAATACATTAGATAGTTTTAGATAGGAAACAGAAAGATGTACTTGATGGACATTCATCCTCTTTTCAGTCAACCAATGTAGGTGTTCCTCAATGGTCTGTTCTTGGTCCTTTCCTATTCTTGTTGTATACAAATGATATTGTGGATAATCTGAATTCCAATGTTCGTCTCTTTGCTGATGATACTTGTCTATTTGTTATTGTAAACAATGATCCTGGAAATGCTTCTTCTATCCTATCTGGCGATCTATCTACTATTGACAGTTGGTCCTTGAAATGGGCAATAGGTTTTAACCCATCGAAGACTGAAAGCATTGTCTTTACAAGGAGGCACCTGTCCTATCCGCATATTGTTTCGGCACAGAGCAGGTAGTAAGTAACTCTCATTGCCACCTTGTTCTTACCCTTCAGTCAGATGCTCCTTGGTCTAAACATATATCTAACATCTACAAAAGAGCTTGTAGCTGAATCACCTTTCTACGTATGTTAAAGTATCAACATGATAGAAACTCTTTGTTCACACTCTATAAGTCTTTTATTCGACCAATTCTTGAGTATGGTGATGCGGTATGGGATAATTGCACTTAATAGGATGCTGATCTCCTTGAAAGTGTTTAGGTTGAATGTGCTAGAATTATCACAGGTCTTAGACGAAATTGCTCTAGAACTGGTCTTCACTTTGAACTCGGACTGGAATCCCTAGAGGCCAGGCACAGGCAACATAAACTGATCACTTTATATAAATCTATCAACAGCTATGCCCTTGCTTATTTGCAACATATCATTCATCCTTACTTTCCAACTGATACTGGTTACAACTTAAGAAATCGGGTCAACTTTTTCAATTACCTCTTTGTCGAACTTCTTCTTATTACAATAGCTTCCCGCCTTCTACAATAAAGCTATGGAATGAACCACCAATTACAATAAAATCTGCAATTTCTATTGCATTATTCAAGTCTAAACTTAAATCATACTTTTGCACAAGTGTAATGAATTCTTCCTTTAACTATGGTAGTAGAGCTTTTTCGAGCAATCTTAAGCGTCATCTTAATGATCACTTTATTGAGAATGATCCATCATGCCTAAGTGTGGATCCCCATTTGAAAATAATCAGCACTTCTTATTTGACTGTGTAGCTTTCTCTAAACCCAGGCTGAAATTATTTAATGCTATTTATTCAATAACTGGCTTACCTTCTATAGATCTTCAAATTATTCTCTATGGTTCTCCAGAATACTCATATGATAACAACACTCTATTATTTCAAGCAGTACATAACTTCATTCCCATAGTAATTCCAACTGAGTCACTCTTTTGTACATATGACTCTCACTTTCTTAACCCTGATAACTCTTTTGTTCTGTTATTTTCAACCTCTTTTTTGTTGTTACACTTTGCTAGCTATTAGCTACTCTCATTTGTTTATATATATATATATATATATATATATATATATATATATATATATATATATAGAACAAAATGAAAGTCACGGTTCTTTCGGATAGGAACTTAAAATAAACGAGGTCCCGTGTCATGGTGGGCTTGGCACGCTAAAGAACCCTGTCGAATAATGCCATCAGCGCAACGCACAGGCAAAATTTCTGCACCTTCGCCTATAACTAGCGACCTCTCGATATAAGTGAAATATTCTTGACTGGGACGTTAAACACTATTAATCACTCACTCACTCTGACTAAGGAGAGGACTTATATAGGCAATGCCTGCTGTCCAATCCTTCTTTAACATTTTTGAATAAAATATTTAAATTAAATCATTTTTGTCCACTAATAAGTTAAAAATAAGGGGGACTTCACAGGCTTTTGTAAATACTTTTTTGGTTTTCCGAGCAGTTTGTGAGGTGGTTAATGGTTACAGTTGAAGGTTAATTCGTCTGTATATTCGAGGACATTGACAAGAGGATCGAAAATTAAGATCCATGAAAACGATGATTTCACTCTATATTTGTAACTTTTCAGTCTGCCAAAGAAAACTATTTTAGTCTGCTTTATGACAAACCTGTGTTGTGTATTATTATCTGAAGTATTTGATACAAGTTGTTATTTATTCATTACTGATAATGTAAATTTAAAACTGGTATAAAATGTAATTATAGTTATTTATTCTACCCTAAATATTTAAAAGGGCGTGGAGGCTCTGGAAAGGCAGCATTAGAAGGAATAACGGATCCATTAGAATACTTTAATCATCTTCGTCAAAAGGATTTATTATCGATGGAAAATATTTGTATCCTCGAAGCATTCATTTGGCATTTAGGACGGAAAGATCTGTACAAGAAAATGGTGGAATTTGGACGAGATTTTGAGAAGCAGACATTATATTTTTACACTCCAAGAGACACGCCAGGTAATTCAAAATCATTATTAATCATTATTTACTTTCAAGTTTCTTAAATTGGAAGAAAACAATAAAGTATTTGTATTTCAAATGAACATGTTTTTTTAAAAAAAACCTGAGGCTGAATCAATACTACTTTTTCAAAATCAACTCATGAAAATCTTGTTATATGTTCCTAATTTTTTTCCTTCGAGCAATAATAAGCGGAAAATTGTACCAGCCTCTAATTAGTATAAACTGGCACATAAAACATACCTCCACAACACTTCATGCCTCCACAACACTTCATGCCTCCACAAAACTTCATACCTCCACAACACTTCATGCCTCCACAACACTTCATACCTCCACAACACTTTATACCTCCACAACACTTCATGCCTCCACAACACTTCATACCTCCACAACACTTCATGCCTCCACAACACTTCATACCTCCACAACACTTCATACCTCCAAAACACTTCATACCTCCACAACACTTCATACCTCCACAACACTTCATGCCTCCACAACACTTCATGCCTCCACAACACTTCATACCTCCACAACACTTCATGCCTCCACAACACTTCATACCTCCACAACACTTCATACCTCCACAACACTTCATGCCTCCACAAACCTTCATACCTCCACAACACTTCATACCTCCACAACACTTCATGCCTCCACAACACTTCATACCTCCACAACACTTCATACCTCTACAACATACCTCCACAACACTTCATACCTCCACAACACTTCATACCTCCACAACACTTCATACCTCCACAAAACTTCATACCTCCACAACACTTCATACCTCCACAACACTTCATGCCTCCACAACACTTCATACCTCCACAACACTTTATACCTCCACAACACTTCATACCTCCACAACATACCTCAACAACACTTCATACCTCCACAACATACCTCAACAACACTTCATACCTCCACAACACTTCATACCTCCACAACACTTCATGCCTCCACAACACTTCATACCTTCACAACACTTCATACCTCAACAAAACTTCATACCTCCACAACACTTCATACCTCCACAACACTTCATGCCTCCACAAAACTTCATACCTCCACAACACTTCATACCTCCACAACACTTCATGCCTCCACAACACTTCATGCCTCCACAACACTTCATACCTCCACAACACTTCATACCTCCAAAACACTTTATACCTACACAACACTTCATACCTCCACAACACTTCATACCTCCGCAACACTTCATGCCTCCACAACACTTCATGCCTCCACAACACTTCATGCCTCCACAACACTTCATACCTCCACAACAGTTCATGCCTCCACAACACTTCATGCCTCCACAACACTTCATGCCTCCACAACACTTCATGCCTCCACAACACTTCATACCTTCACAACATTTCATGCCTCCACAACACTTCATGCCTCCACAACACTTCATGAAAAAATTAGACTTAGACTTAGATTTCAAAAGTCACAAACTAATGACATGTGTGTTGATAAAATTTCAAATGCATTTTTTGAATACCACTCACATTATATTGTATTAACAGGCCTTGTTACAAAAATAATAAAGGGGGCTCCACAACATTGACTTATAACCCAGGCATTACTGATTTTAGAAATATTTTCCAGCAAACACATATTAGCAAGTGAATCGAGTTTAATTCAATAATATTTATATTCAGAAAATGATTTAATGCATTTTTGTGATCTCCTAGTTTCTACTTCAAAATGTAGTGATATACTAAGCTGCAAGCTTACAGTACTCTAAACAACCACGCTTTGGTTTTGATAATTTTAGTTCTGTATATGCATTATAATTTCAATTTTCTTTCAATAGTTGACGAGGAATAACAAATGGAGTTAGTCATGGATAAACTGAAATGATGAAAATGAATATTAAACATAAATAAAAGTAAATAAAAAACGTTTATCTTTGTAGTATTATCAGGACAATGCACAGAGTGTTGTTTATTGGGACGTGCCTTCTGTGACATTAGGTGTTGCTTTTTATGTATCTTTAAAGGACACTTTCACTCTCAATGGCGATAGCTTGCGTCTAATAATGCCGATTTGGGCTCGAACCCTTACTAACAAAATAAGGAACAAACAGTTTTACTAATGCGTTACCATAGTGGTATGACTTAATGAATATGGAAACATTGTACATTGACACAAAAAAATTAACATATCAAACCATTAAACATTTACACAAAGTGGTAGCAAAGGACTTAAATAGTCGTCTTAAAACAACCCAGCTTTATTGACTTACAAAATATTATTATCATTACAGAGAATGGATACAAATACGTGAAATTTCATGTTAAAGGAAAAGTAGGGCGGGCAAATGTTGAAAGAATCCACTTAAACATCGCCAAGGTTTTGCGTGTTCCAATAGAATTTGTCTCGATAGCAGGGGTAGAGAAAGCTAATAGTATTATTGTAACATTGATGATTCCCGAAGAATGTGGAATGACTTTATCATCTTTAACCAACAAAGAAAAATCAACACTAGACCAATTATCCATAGACCATTTTACCATGGATGGAAAAAGATATAATGTTATAGGTAAGCTACAAATACTAAGATTCGGTTAGATGGTTAACTGATTGTTTGGTTGAGAGGGTTTTGCAAGTACGCTAGTTTTAACATACATTGATGCGCTCATTAAAGGTCTGTATTATCACTTGAAATCAAGCACAGTAGAAAACAATCGAAATGTGTCAGGATAACATGCCATTGCTCCTTCATTTGGATATGCTAATGCCCTTTGAGAGCTGAGTAACCTTTGGCACAACTGAGTCGAACGCAATGATAATAAGGCATTACTTCAACATTCCTATACACAAACAACATGCATGTCTAATTTGTGTATACTCATATAATCAAAAATGCTTCAGACAGGTTATATGACGAGATGTTTTGTTTAGACAATCATCTAAGGAATTTCTGAAACAAACAAGGGAATCGACGAACTTTTCTGTATATCTCAAAGAACACAACACAGTTCATTCACCAAATCGGCAACGTATACAACCAATGTTTCTCAAGCACTCGGCATTTTGAAATGAAAGTCCCAGGATCCTTCGGAAGAAACCTTAAAATCGATGCCCCGTGTCACGTCAGGCACTCTATGCAAATTGCCCTGACCGCATTACAAAGGACACATTTTCTGTCACTTTACCTATAGCTGGTGAAGTTTTGATATCAGTGAAATATTCTTGACTGGGACATTAAACTTCATTCAATCAATCAATTTACATATATCAAAAAGCTGCAAATCTTCAATTGCGCACTTTTTACCTATAATTTTACTCAATTGCAAGCCTAGGATGTGAAGTCGTTTGCTATGGAAAACACTTGTATATATTGTATTGTAATTAAGGTTGTACCTGTCAGTCACATTGGTGGGGGTCATTGTTAACTATTATTCTTACTTATCACACTTGTTTTAGAATACTTTTTTTGTTATTTTAGTTAGTTCGTTTGATACGCCAAGAAAAAAACTAAGGTTGATTTATATGTTGTGAGTCTTTTATTGAAGGAAATAGAATCGATGTCTTTTATTTAACCCTGACTATTTGAAGACGTGTGCTCGAACCCTGGTCAGTTGATATCTTTCTAAAGTAAACAAGGCAAGCCGCTATTGAAAACTGATCAAATTCGAAAAAGATCAGTGATTCAATATTTACATTAGACAGGTTAATCACATAATAATACCCATACTGACGTAATAGCAACACTATGACAAGATGTCCCTTCACATGTTGCTGTATGATTACGAAAACGAGGCAGATAGAACTTCAAGAATGGCAGTTTTGTCACTGTTGGTATTCAATAAGTTGTCAGTAAAGTCCAATGTATTGTAAAACCTGACAGGTGATGTACGGAAAGACATAGGACAGAGATCATTCCTACCAGGCTCACCTTGTCGCGTGCTAATCTAAACCAATGAGAGGTGGATTCTGCTTATTATTTTACATAGTTGTCATTATGAATGAAACTTTGGTCCAACATTCCACCCCAGAAACAAATCAGTGTAAACAATGGACGAACTATGGTTTCCCCCTGCCAAAATAAGGCAAAATAATTTCCGTAAGCTAAAAAGATTTTGGCATCATCTGGAGATGTTGATGGTTTTCTGGTAGCAGATTATATCTAAAAGGGGTAAATAACGAATGGCAATTTATTATGAGCGAGTAATGGTGTTTAACGTCCCAGGGCACATATGCATATGGCCGCTAAAATTCAAACCCTTACATATCAGGCTCATAACATATCAACCATCTCTGAAAATCTATATTATGATTTTTGCATTTTTTTGTTTTGTGTAGATTCGGACATGGATTAGTATGTTTGTCTTTGTTTAATCAACTACTTAAAATTTTCTATATTCAATATATACTTTTCATTTGTGTTTGCACTTTAATGATTAAACTTTTGTTATCCAAAATTAGCACGATTACGTTTTATTTTATCATTACGAATAGACACGGATTACGTTGAGAATACAGATGAAATAGATGAAGAGGTAATGGCAGTAAAGAAATTGATGGAAAACGAGGTCAAATTGACTAAAGAACTTGACACTTGTCACGTTTGTATTAATATGTATAAGAGGAAAATTAAAGAACAATCTAATTTCATTGAACAAAAAGTTGCTGAAGCGACCAAAGCATATTGTCTTATGCAAATGGCAACTGTAGCTTTCAAAAATGATCTACTTGAACGATTAAGCAAAGACAAAATCCCAACACCATTGCAACAACAGGCCAGCATGCAACACCTCACTAACCTCATGGAGAAAGCAAAAGAATTAGGTTACGATCGGAGACTTCTAAATGAAATCTTAGAATATAATGGCATCATTGTTAAAGGTAGTGTGACGGCGGCATATAAAATGCTCATTCAACAACAACAATTGGAGATCGATTGTGCAAACGATACAGTAATACAGTTTCAATACATAAACCAAAGACTTTCCTTTCTATTAGGGAAAAACTTGAAAGAAACGGAGGGAAACTGGAATTCCATTGAATTTTTGCAATATGTAGCTTTGCAGAAAGCATTGCCCATTATAAGCAATATTTGTAAGTAGCACTTTAATAAATACAGCTCAGAAGGAGAAATTATGTCATCCCTTATATGAACAAAAGTAATGACAAATTCAACTCGTATAAAACCAAACATTTATTTAGGTAAAATCAACAAAAGAGTTTAACATTCTACTCTTCCATTCTAAAAGAAATATTTGAAAATATTTTGCAACGTTTTGCTTACGTTTGACAATAGCCATAAATTCAAAACATATATAAGAAACAGTCTGAAAAGATATAAGTGATGGAACAGCTTTGAATAAATAAATAGTGTAATTTGTCATTATTTCAGTTACATCAAGGGTGACGTAACTTTTGCTCTGGGGCTGTATTATACCTTAATTATCATAATGTAAACTGTCACGAATGAAAAATACTGATATAATATAATAATAATATGAGTTATATTTATAATCAAAAGGAACATGTCGGTCTATGTTCAAATTTACAATTTTAAACGCAAAATGATAATTTTGAAAATTTGTAAATTAAGTGAAACACGTAAACTGCTACTGGAATGGTTAGAGCGGGTGGTCTGGAAAGGTAAAAATATCCCGTTTTACTACCTTCACCCGCCAAGTGTGAAACCAAAAATAAAAATATCATGGATTTTGGGATGTCAAGCATAATTATGATAATTATCACCCGAAGTATTGAAAACTGTGCACCAATCACTTACTCATTTTCAATCTAAAACTATGATGCAATGCACAAATAATGTAAGCTATGTAGCAAAAGAGTAACTGTGGTAGATTATCTAAACTAGGATTGCAATATTTCAACAGGCAAAGAATAAAAAACATAACGCAAAATATCATCGAACATATTGTACTGAATAGCACTTTCTATTTTTTTCTAAAGATAAATTTGATGTATTAACATTGACTTGCTTTCACATAAGGACTTGCAAAACAAACTTAAAATGGGTGAATTAGTGAAGATGGTGTCTCTTCTCGATGTCCAAGCAAAAATGTATTCTAATGTTTTTAATTGTCGTAATAAAATGGTAATTCAACGACTATGGAATAAAATTTAAAATTAACATTTTAGCAAATTGTCCCATGCTTTGATCTATATCTATCTTGTTCATTAATTTTGATATTGTATCTTATTTTATATATAAAACATTTAACCAACATATTGTAGCAATTGGAGTTCCTGGCGTGCCAATTGATGAAGAAACACTTAAAGAAATCTTGTACGAGACATCGAAAGGATTAAAAAAAGAAGAGAAAAGTACACTATCTAAAACTGTTAAAATGGATAAGAAAGAGGAAGAACGCTTCAAACAAGACCCAAATACCCTTCTAGAGATTATTATGATGAAGACCAAGAATCCAAATACTCCGTTTAATCTAGGTAAAGTAAAAGCTAAATTATATTGTAGTTTTTACTTTCTTTTTCTATGATTTATCATCAATACGTTTTCGTCCAAAATTTGTTTGATGGTTTCCTAACAATCATTATTTCAATTCGTAATGTACATAATTACATGTTATTAATGAGCAAAAGAGCATTCTGGTACTGGTAATTGGATGCAAATAATCAAAGACATGTAAATTAATCGATGTCATCACAATTCTAAAAGCAAAGTAAAAACTATGAAAAGTTAAACATATGAACTTCCACCTCCTTTTCAGCTAGCTTTACAAAAAAAAAGATTTTGGATAAATTTAAAACCATTGCATGAGCAAGATTAAATGATTAAGTATTTCTAATTTTAGCTGATTTTATTCATCGCTGTCTCGAGAGAGTAAACCGACCCGAGTTAAAAGTGATTTTAAATAGAATTGTCAAGGAAAAACAAGCCATGAATCGACCAACAACAAGTGCAAAAGAAGACGGAAGAGATAAGTTCACTAGGACAGCCGAGCAACCAAAAAGAAAGCCGCATGTGCCTAACATTGGGGCTGAGCAATCCCCCGACATCAATTCCAGATTACAGAAAATGGAAGAAATGATGGAACAATTGGTTCAAATATCGACCTCAAAATACCAGTCGAAAATGCCCTGTTTCGATGATAAAGAAAACAACAAAAAGGCAGCAGAGATGTACTTTTCACGTAGATATTCAAAAGGGTTGCTGTAATGAAACCTTTCACCTTTAAACATCGTTTTGTTTAATCAAGAATATAAATTGATTGTCACAGTTTATATACGCAATGCAGTCAGTCAGGTAGGATCTTCCAGTATTCAATACCTTTAATACTGAACTATTCTTTCAACTAGATATGACGTAATGTGATTAATATGGCATGCTCAAAATAAAAATGCAGAAAACATTTCCTTAACTTACAAGTTACGAAACTGTTAAGGCCGTCTGTAAAGATTTGCAAAACAGAAGTTTTTACGATCTCTTTTCACTCATGTTTTGTTTTCTTATATTTGACAACCGACTATTTTATATGCTTGTGAATCACCTTTAGAACTATCTATACCTGTTACAGATACATAGTGTGTGACAAAAAAACACCAAAAAATTATATTTATTTTTATGTGTTTTGATTTTGCCAAGGGCCTCCATATTGTATGAATTATGTCGTTACATATCAGTCAATCAGTCAATATTTAAATAGATATAGTTTCAATCACTGAAGGCAATAATTTGACAATTAAAGATTGGATAACTTTAATGTTACATATATATGGCGTTTTGGTGAGTGATTGCAAGTGCGGGAAATTGAGAAAATGATGGTCTGATAATTATGTCTTTTTTGATTGAGGAAAGTGAGAAAATGATGGTCTGATATGTCTGTTTTCATTGAGGAAAGTGAGAAAATGTCTGGGGACCATATATATATATATATATATATATATATATATATATATGTGTGTGTGGTGTGTGTGTGTGTGTGTGTGTGTGTGGAGCACGTTTGGTTTTATTACCAATTTTTAAGATATAAGATTGAAAGGTTGTTTCAGAACTATAATTTGAAATAGTTTTTTGTTTTATTATTATTTTCTTGTATCTTTGCAGTATTAGAATACTAATATTGTTTTTCTTTTATACATCGAGATTGAGGTAAAATTAAGTTTTACTACTTCAGTACTTTCAAACCATGATGTCAATATAATATTTGTTTACCTGTACTAATATGAATAAGGACCAGAATCGATACAATCATTCATCTCCTACATAGGCGTTTCCTATTTAATTGTAAATGTGTATTTATTACACTTTATTGCAAATGTACATTTGCATATAAAGGTTTCATTGGTCAAAATTTTCGAATGGGTTGATAGAATTTTGTGAGACCTAAAACAAAATTGTTTGGTAAATTGTGAGAAAAGTAGAATAAAGAGGAAGCATTCGCAACTGGTATTCTATTTCCTTTGTAACAGTGTCCAATTTAAAAAAAATACCGTGCGTATTGTCTTGTTTAAACTTCGTTGGATAAAATAAATGACTGTATAAGATATTAGAGCAATTAAACAGATGCATATTTGCCTGCCATTAAAACTACTTGTTTAATACTACGACAGGCGTTACATACTTTACATTTATTTTCCAGTTCTCGTGAAACGTTTCGTTCTTAGAAAAATATTATAATTATGATGTTCAATATCTAACATTAAAGAGAATGTTTGAATCATTGAACGGCTGTTACATTACATCAACAATTTTAGCTTACCGCAGCGAGACATTCCTTTATCTTTTCTTCAGCCTTCCGTATTTTCTATATCTTCCAGTTTGAGAGTTTTGGCATCCATGGGACTATAAATGCCACAACGACCGCTTTCTCCGTTTGAATATAGACAATAGACATTCCCGCGGAACTTTAACCTGGTAACAAAATGGCTGCCTCCATGTTTCTAGGTGGTTTACTTCTTGGGGTATCAAATGCCTTTGTGTTTGATGATCAATTCGTTTTTCAACATCACAAAGTCTATTGGAAGTTTCCAGTGTACATCGAAAATTTTCATCACCAAATTAGATAGTTCCTCTTAGGCATGTTGCAATTGACGGACCGCCAGCTACGCCCACAATGTTCCGACAAAGGCCCGGCATACTTGAATTACACACAAAAAGAATGGAAACTCGGCCTGAATTGTGCCATTTAATGACGTTACTGACACTAGTACGTCATTAGTTGCCGTGACGCTGATTTGGTACTGTGATGGCGGCCAATGTCGGAACATAAAAGGCACGGCCGGCGATACGTCAATTTTTTCAGGATCATGGGACATGCCTTTGCGTTCGACCGGTGGATGTGCACTGAATCAAAGACGATAATTGAGACGTAATACACAACTAAGTTACGTAGTATACGTATCACGCCGTAAGCATTCGTGTGACTCTTACACGTTCAATTTCGTGGTCGAAACAGTGGGAATATAATCCAGAGGTTGAATGCAAATTGACCCTCAAGAATGAATTCCAGATTTAAAAAAAAAATATTTTTAATGAAAATATAACAAATGAATTGATTTGAAATGGCGTATCGTCCATTATTCAGTTTGTCGTGCAAAGGGTTGGCATTTATATTGACTATAGACGCCATTTCAAATCATTTATCTTGAGAATAAATCTTAACATAAGTTCATGTGGTTGGTGTGTTTGTGCAAGAGTTTTTTTTATCTTTTTGGTACTAGTAATGATGGCGACCCAAACCTTAAAAGTGTGTATACATTCGCCCTCAATATAGCAGATAAACACCACAGACCATTCAGTCCATTATCTGTAGCTGAGTCTACGACAAGAAAAATACTTTCTTGTTTGAGGGCGATCGTGGTCCGATCGATATATATCGGTACGACACCTTGTGTTTGAAGGCTAAAGTGCCTTAACCATCCTACCTCGCCGACCAAACAAGAGAGAAAGTGTTTGAAAAAAATTGTTTAGTATAGCAAATAAATCGACAAAATATTTAATAATACGTTGATCTTACGGCGGTCGTCATTAGATGTTATGTCTGTTTTTGATTGTATGTACAAATATTTTGACTAAATGGTGGAGGTTTTTTTTGTGTCACGGCAGAAAAGTTGATAAATTGCATTAATGCAGTTTAATGCACGTTTTAATTTTGGCGTAAATTGTGTGGCGATAATTGATTTAACCCTCTTGCTGCTAAATTAATTTTCAACGCAATGTTGGCAGTGCCAAATTGAAGTTCACAATGCGAAATGATATGACGTCAACAATAGATTATGACGTCAGATGCGTTTGTTGTCATATGACATCATTAGTAATCTCAATAGTCAAATTTTTGCATTTTTGTTTTCTTTATATGAGATTATAAGTATTTTATTTTATCACATATCCATTTAATCTTACTATAGCAATACACTGTTTTTTCCAGCTATGCGATATGGAAGTCTGTATCACACGCGTGTGTGATACAACATTCCGTATCACCATAGTAGCCGGAACTCCTTTTAGGGGAATTCCCTTTTCCGACAACAATAATATGACGTCATTATGTGATATGTAATGACAAAAATAATATGACGTCAATATGTGATACATACGTCATGTTAAGTTGGGAGAATTTACTCGAGTTGGGAGAATGGCGGACGATGTTAAATAATTTTGTAAAATCAATGTTTGTTTTTTAATTTTTCCCAGTGTTAACGATGGTATTAGTAAAATGTTAACCAATGATGCGTAAACGAAGAGTTATCTGTTGTTTTTAATTACTTCTTTAGCAGTTTTTCCAGTCAGGTATCAGATTTTTCGAATCAGATAAAAAATAAATATGAAATACTGAGTTGATTGTGAATTCTTTGACAGATTAAGCCAAAGAAAGCTTTTCATTTAGTTTGGTAGGGTATGTGATAAATACAAAACCACACGTAAGTGGTTTTGCGTATATATAATCTACTCAATAATCCATGTAATACGGTCATACAATAAAAATCGTATTGAATGAGTGTGACGTCATAAAAGCATACAAGTCATTCCAGAGTGACGTCACACGATTGACCTAGTTCACAGATGTTTGTTTCATTTGACACTGTTTGTTGATTCTAATTTAAGCTGATACTTTTGTACTTTTCTTCTAAAAAGAAGATACATTGTATTTAAATTGAAAATGTTTGTTTTGTTTTTGTATCCTGCGGACAGACTGTTGTTTACTTATAATATTTTAAGCAGGATTACTTTTGGCGCATGTACACAGTTACGTGAACTTGTTGTGTTTCGGCCAATCAGCTGTTTTCTTATAATGAGAAGACAAGTTTTAAATCTACGAAACCCCCGTTTTATGGGATTATATAATAAATAGAATCTTGCATTCGTGTTTATGCAATATTGAATTTATTAAACTCGTTGAATAAAGTTTTATGCAACTCGCCATGGCTCGTTGCATAAAAAATTATTCAACTCGTTTAATAAATTCAATATTACATAAACACTCGTGCAAGATCCTCTATTTATAGTCATGTAACCAAGAGTTGTCAATTCCATTGAAAGGACATATATGTTTCTCAGTAGAGTACACATATGTCCGTTTAGCAGCAAGAGGGTTAAAAACCAATAAAGTAAAAGGCATTTGAACATTGGTTTACTTTGATAAAATGACGTAACCTAACTCTTTACCACTATAAACACCCAAACAAATAACACTCTGTCGGCTAGAAATATGATACAGAGTGGTGATACAACATTGGCGGTTACGTTCACGTCCATTTTTCAATAATAATGTCATATACATAGTGTGTATGTACAACCCTTAGTATCAGGTCTCGTCCTTTTTTCGTAGCTGTATCATTACTCGTCGCGCAAGCGCGACTCGTAGTCATACGGCTACGAAAAAAGGACTCGACCTGATACTGAGGGTTGTACATGCACACTGTGTATATAATATGTATTTATTTCAATTTCAGCAGACTCCTGGTATTATAATTAAATTCTGATATTTTTCACAAAATTAAATTCTTGAAAACATCAGTCTGCTAACGCTGATTTTCAACTGATTGTCCCCACTGGACATTTACTCCAATACCCGTTTTCCAGTGAAGATTAGTTTCCTTCGGTCTATTTCTCAGTGCTCCTCAAATCAAAGCCCTAGCATAGTCTCACATATACAGACAAACGAGATTGACCTGTCCGCTTCATCTTCAATTTAAATATTTATTTTGGACGACTATGGAATGCAAGTTTTTAATTAGTTTACATATTTTCGAAGAATAAACTCGTACATTGTGTGTGAATTAACTGCAAATCCTAACACTATCCATTTATTGAGCGGATCCTCCTACATGAAATATGTTAATAAAAGGTCAAATGGACAGGTCAATGTTGTTTGCCAATACCAGACCAAGTATTCTGTGAAAAGTGTTGCATATATACAAAACTGTTAATAAACAACTTGGTATGGTTACTCGGTTTTATTTTATACTACTTTTCATATGTTTTTTTTTTCAATTTTCAAATAAAAGTGAATCTTATTCACATTTTATTCATTTGAAATTATTGTATGATTGGCTTTGTGAATTCCATTACAAATTGACTTAGCAACAAAAACTTCATCTTAGAAGAAGAGTGACAAACCTTGTTGATGGACCAGTATATCCGGCTCATGTTTTCTAAAACATACACAATGGCGGATCCAAGATTCTATGTTGGGAGGGGCACACTGACCATTTTTTTTTATTGGGGACAACGGCTCTGTAAAACATTTCATACCCCATGTGGTGAGGAAGGAGAAGGCCATGGTTGAGATATCAGCAAGTAGGATTTTTGGGGTTTTCATATTTTAATTTTTAGATTTACTCAGAATATTTTTAAAGCTATTTCTAGGGTGTTTCTAGCATATGAATGAATGTACGATTTCATCCAGGCCAGGAGGTATATCTATGTGAACAAATTAGAGAACCAAGTTATTAAACATGTCCTCAACCATGGTACTTCTGTAAGCACTTTTGATACGTTTATGCGTTTGACTCCACACTGGTTGTAAATGTAAATGTAGCAAATGTAGAATAACATTTATGATCTTGGACATTTTTGGATTAATTATAATAATGGTTTTTTTATATATAAAATATTTTGTTATAGACACATTTGTCAGTTGCAAAATATTCACATAACAATACACAATACGGTAACCAGGACCAACCCACCTTCATATGTATTCGAAAGTTAATATTGAGCCAACGAATCAACTGCTCATCTCCACATCATATAGGCATCTGCTATATATTTATTCTGTTCTACTATTTATCTAACATTAGAGTAGTTTTTCTATCTGATTTGACTAAATACAAGTTTTATCGAACACGCATGATACAAAATCTTGTATCACCACAGTGTGGTGATACAACATTGGCGGTAAAGTGCACGTGCTCGACGTCATTAGGGAGAATATTATTTAATGTAGAACAAATGTCATAACATAGTTCAGTGGTTTTCTGTGGTAAAATGTAATTTTTTCACATAAAGTATTGGTTTTTTTTAATTATTTTAAATAACCTAATTGGAAATGTTAGATAAAAATATTATATACACAGTGTGTATGTACAACCCTTCGTATCAGGTCTCGTCCTTTTTTTCGTAGCTGTATCACTACTCGTCGCGCTATATATTTCGGCAGCTTTTAGGTACTAGATATCAGTATCTTGACCGCTTGGCAATCGAATTTTGACTCTTTATCCTTAGCTCCGTGCTTAACTCCCGTAAGATGTGGATCAAGGATAATGGAAAGATTAGAAAAATTAGGTTGTTGTTGAATGTTACTTAACGTCGTATCAGCAATTTTTCAGCTATTCGCGGCGAGAACTCTATAGATTAATCAAAAACAAACATACTTATCCATGTACAAATCAATGAACAAGTTCGCGTATGCATGTGAAGTGCTTGTGTGTTGTATTGTTATGCTACATGTATGTTATGGGATGTTTTTAATTTAATAATAAAAAAGTAATTCAAAATAAAATGCTAATTAATTGATTAATAAGTTAAAACAAGAATAAATGAAGACAGAAAGATAGAAAGAAAAGAAGATGAATAAATAAATTAGTGAAAAGTATAATTTGTTAATAGAAGTAAATCCATAAGTAATTGTAAATAAAATTGTTTTTGTAAATAAAGTTCTCAAATACTGGGAACAAAGAAATGTCATATGTTACAAATTAAGAAATCAGCCTTAACGCAATCGTCTTGTCGGTATCTTTTGTGTTGTTTCCGCCTTAATTCGGAAATACGGAATTAACGCATTCCAGTAGGGATTTGTACTGCGAAAGATATAGCAAATGATTTTATAGAAATAAAGTATCCTTTTCACTCAAAAAGTTTCAGATAAAATGTTTAATCAAGTTCTTAGTTATTAGCTAAACTCACGTGTCATGTTTTGCATTGGTCAAGTGGTAGAGGGCGTGACCTTTTGCCTGGTCATGTGAACAAAGGCGTGAGTAAAATTAATTAATCTTAAAATTCAATTGGTCAAATTAAAATGTTGTCGTAGTGGATTCAGTCACGTGACCAAAAGTGAGCATTGGCAAGATTTTCGGATATTGGTCACTTTGTGAACTGAACTCCAGAAATAAAGAACAAATATTTTATTAGATTGTTAATTTCATTTTAGGTGAGTTAAAATATATAAATTAAGCAACTTTGATTAAATAATGTTAGAGTTTAAAAGATAAAAAGTTTAATATAAGTTTATGTTTAAAATAAGTCATTTAAATAAGTATTTCGAGCAAAAATTCCTGATTGGTCAACTTAAAGAAGTTATTTCATATTTTATGCTTTGTTTTATATTGTAATTTCAATTATTTTATTTTGACTTTGTGAACTAAACCCCAGAAATAAAGAACAAATATTTTATTAGATTGTTAATTTCATTTTAGAACCACTAGAGACCCGAGAAATGGGCCAGCACAAAGTCGCCTTTCTGGGGGTTGGCCTCGAACATAGAGGCCGAAATGTTGTAAGCCCAATGATGCCGATGCTGTTAGAAACGGATTTGAGGATGAGACCGGGACATGAGATGGACCCAAAGTCCCCACAAAACAACCAAAGATATAGAAAAGCCATTTTTTTGCACAATAGTATGGTCTGTCTTGTTCCAGCGCGCACTCAGGGCGACTTTAGGTGCTAGCTCACCAAGCCAGTACATCGCAGACAAGCATACCACCCCAAGTCACATTATACTGACACCGGATGAACCAGTAAATGCTAACGACAAGACGACAAGGAAAATTCACTTTTCCACATGTGGTCTTAGCAGGAGTCGAACTCATAACCTTTGATTTGAAGTCTGGCGGAACAATTAAGAGCCTAACTGATCGCAAAACTTACTTTGAAATACAATGTATGCAAGTTTGCAAGGGGAAAATTTCAAGGTAAAATGTTAAATTTTCATTAGTCTGATAAAATGACTAGTTAATACATGTTTTTAAAACAATGGGTGGGGGAGTACAAAAAATGAATGTTCCGTATAAGACCTATATCTAGATTGAAAAAAGGGGAAAAACCTGTATTTTCTATTATTACGGAAACGCAGTAATGCCCGTAAAATATTTATAAATCATTCGTTCCCTCGAATTATAATTCGTTCCCATGGATTATAATTCGTTCCCTCGAATTATAATTCGTTCCCATGGATAATGATTCGTTCCCATGGATAATGATTCGTTCCCTCGAATTATAATTCGTTCCCATGGATTATAATTCGTTCCCATGGATTATAATTCGTTCCCATGGATTATAATTCGTTCCCTCGGATTATAATTCGTTCCCTCGAATTATAATTCGTTCCCATGGATTATAATTCGTTCCCATGGATTATAATTCGTTCCCTCGAATTATAATTCGTTCACCTGAATAATAATTCGTTCCCATGGATTATAATTCGTTCCCTCGAATTATAATTCGTTCCCATGGATTATAATTCGTTCCCTCGAATTATAATTCGTTCTCATAGATTATAATCCGTTCCCTCGAATTATAATTCGTTCTCATAGATTATGATTCGTTCCCATGGATGATGATTCGTTCCCTCGAATTATAATTCGTTCCATGGATAATGATTCGTTTCCTCGAATTATAATTCGTTCCCATGGATTATGATTCGTTCCCTCGCATTCTTTCTTTCGGATTATAATTCGTTGCCTCGAGTTATAACTCACTACCGCGGATTATAAATCCGTTCCCTCTGAAAAATACTTTGTTCTTACGGATTAGTAATTCGTTCCCATGGATTATAATGTGTGGAAACAAATATCTTAAAAATATTTTAGAGGCCCTAACTGCGCTTCCGTACTATTATAATATCGATTTAATAAGCCGTGACTACAGACTAAACGGACATGGATCAAATCTTATCAATTACTACGTGGATCGCTGAGCCTAATTTCATGAAGCTTATTTGTTAACGACTGTTCTATATTTCAATGACCTGATTTTAAGAAAATATTTGTTATCCCGATTTCTGAAAAATACTCATATTAAACGGGTTATTTGTACATTGTAAAATACAAAACGGTGTTTGACAGTGGTACAAAGTCCGATATATATTATCATTTATCAGCTGTTAGGATTTCAACATGTTAACCGTTTCGATGTGCTGCATGGCGGATATGAATTTGCTCTTCGAGCCACTGTGCTTGTGACAGTGAATAATACAAATAAAAATAAATTGTAATACTATTTGAAAATAATTCTACATCCCTCTGGAAGACTGAACACTGATCATTTCAGTGCAGGGTGTAGCTTAATGGGTCAATAAGATCGTATTGTTTTGGGTTATTTTTACAATTTTTTTACAGTGAACAAATATAGTAAGTAATTATTGATAAGTCACTGTCTTTATAACTAAATGAAAATCTCCGGTAAAACTTGACTCACTAATTGCTTTATTTGTTCAACTGCAAAGTCGGCAAAGTATTGTTTTGCTTTTTTGAAAATGTTTTTGAGCAACAGCAAATATCAGATTCAGGTGTCGCCAGAATGCACCACTTAACTCCATTTTTCCATTTGTCTTCCCGGGGGGTGGTGGTGCCAACATGGTACCCCTAGATTTGACGCGCCTATTGCGCTTCTATTTTTTTCTCGGTTTTAATTGGTTTTTTTCTCGGTTTAATTGGTGCATATATATATATATATATTATTATATATATATATATTATATATATATATATATATAGGAGGGCCGTTCAAAAAGTCTTGTCCTTCATAATAAAAACACAAATTAAGACGTTTTATTTATGATATTTTATTTTCATTCCTTCAAAATAATCACTTTTAACGGCCACACACATTTAAAGACGCTGGATCCATTTTCTAAATACATTTGCATATTCTTTTTTTGGATATACCATTGAGAAACTGATGAATTGCTGAACCTAGCGATGAACGAGATCTGTATCGACGACCAGAAAGGTGTTTCTTAAGTTTAGGAAAGAGATAAAAGTCACGCGGTGAAAGATCAGGTGAATAAGGTGGATGAGGTAAAACAACAACACGTTCCTTGTACAAAAATTCAGTCACCAACTTAAATTTGTGAGCTGGAGCATTGTCATGGAGTAACCGAATACCATGAATTCCTGACTTTGGTCTTTTCTTTTAATTTTCTTAAGAATTTTATTTTTATAAATGTTTTCCGTGATACCCTGGCCTTTAAGGATGGGAATTTGGGCAACTATGTCGTTACTATTGAAAAATATAGCATAAAGAACTTTCTTTGTGCGTTGAGTGCGCCTTGCAATTTCAGTTCGTTTTCCTTTTCTGGTTAGCCATATTTTATTATTTATCTTTCTATGTGGCTAAAAGTAATATACCCATGTTTCGTCACCTGTAACTATATCAGCCAGACGCCTGCTGTTACAATTACCATATATTTTCAGCAGATTTTAGCCATTTTGACCCGTGTGAGCTTTTGCTCTTTTGACAACAAATGAGGGATCCATCTAGCACAAATCTTTCTTATGACTAGTTTTTTTCTGAGAATGAAATGTTCGGCCCCCATTGATAAACCAACGACTTCAGCTATCTGTTTAACAGTCAACCTTCCATCCCTATTGACCAGTTTTTGAATTTCTGTAATGTTTTCTTTGGTGCATGCTGTTTTTGGTCCTCCAGAACGGGCCTTATCAGAAATGTTGTTAACACCATTTTTAAAGAGGTATGGCGGGTTTGATAGGCGCTTTTCACATTGCCCCTTGCTTGAATGGATTGAATGACGTAACGGTGTATTTTTAAACACCTGAGGATTTCGAGTTCTATTATTAGACCAGGTCTATGAAAAACAAGCGCTTCGTGTGTGTAAACTTGTTTTTCCTTGAAGAGCCGTAGATATTGAACAAACCTTTACATCCATAATCTTCATTCTTCATCTTTATACAATAAACAGAAAAACTTGAACAATAAAGTATTAACTTACATCACGCTTCGCTAAGAATTCACGGGTGATGTGTGTAGATTAATCACTGTTAAGTGTATAAAAATGTAACCTGGCTTGATCTGCTAGTAGTGTTTTGAAAGAAGATAACGCTTATTTTTAAAAACTAATATTTGTAAATTTTTTACAATAGTATTTTATAAAGATAAAAATAAAAAAATAAGACGAAGAATAAATAAAAGGATATCCCGGATGGGATTCGAACCCATTCCGTACATGTTGCAAAGCATCCTCGCTACCCACTGAGCTAAACACAGCAGTTAGTGCCAGCCGTGTTAAAATGCAACATCACTTATATGTGCAGTGGTCAGTTTTAATTTTCCCTAATTTTCAAAAATTGACCATTTTCTCCTAAGAGGACCAATTTTTTGAAAACTCGTAATGATTGCATTTTGAAAATATTTTCAGAAACAATAACGTAAAAAATGCTCTTCCGAGGAGAACACTTTGATAATAATTATCAAAGACGGGAAAACCCCCTCATTTTTCATATTTTAGCATAAATGAGCACAAAGATGAGCTTATTAAGAAAAATACCAATAAAATATACCTTTGTATGAGCCAAAATCTGAAAGTCCACATAGAATACTGCTGCTTTATTATTTAAGTGCAAGAATATTTAGACTTTTATTTTTCAAAAACCAAAACGGTCCATTTAGGACAAAATCTCATCAAACCCGCCATACCTCTTTACGTATCTAGCGTGAGATGGACCTATATGACAGCTTTCGCTCACCAAAAAATCTTGCATTTCAATGAATGTTTGTTTGTGCGATTTAACGAGTTTTGCACAGGCTTTCATGAAGCTTCTCATTTCAATAATGTTTTTACCTGTCATGTCCGTCATTTTCCAAGCAGTGTAACGAGTGTTATGATGAAAATATGGCAAGAAAAACTAATTCTTTTGTATATATTATCTAAAAATGTTCCACGTGTTTGGGAATGAACTCAGTCACCCGTGACAAGTGACAATATAATAAATTACGACGTTTTATTTACGGTTTACAGGAAGGGACAAAACTTTTTGAACGAC
Organism: Anadara kagoshimensis; assembly: GCA_021292105.1. NCBI lineage: Eukaryota > Metazoa > Mollusca > Bivalvia > Arcoida > Arcidae > Anadara > Anadara kagoshimensis. The sequence goes on along the minus strand of CM037867.1, from coordinate 9,533,630 downwards.
CCTCGTATATACATGTATCTTCCTTCAGTGAAGAGGTACTGAAAATCTTTTGTTTTTACAGTGGTGAAATGTTATCGTGTATTTATCAATGCTTTTGATGTCGGAAAACACTGTCTTAAAGACGACGAAATGCACGCGATATTACGTCATGCTATGCCGTGTACAGCTCCCACATTTTTGAAATTGCGTTGATTTGATCTTCAAGGTCAAGGGTTAAGTACGTTATCCAGTTTTTAACAATTACATTTTTACTTCGCTTTTGACAGTTGTAAGTTTTTGTAGAATTTCAATCATAAGGCATAGATGAGGAAACTCATTGTACGCTTTTGACCCTAATTTAACCTTGAGACCTTATATTCCAGATACGGAGTGTCTTCCTTCTAAGCTCTAGCTAGACTTATACTATCCATGGAGGATTCTTAAAATTTTAAGGAGATGCTTTATAGGATTATGCTTACCCATTAAATAAGGCCCAGATGCTGAAACACGTACCGCCTCCCATATAATTCCCTCATTTTTGTTGAGACGACGGTGGCCTAATGGATAAGACGCCAGTCTACAAATCTAGGATCTCTCTGTGAGTTCGACAAGTTTTGACAATTGTTTATGAGTTTGTTTGAAAGACTTTATTCCTGTATTTTCCATGTGCACTCAATTAGTGGATAGAGGCCGTGGTTGACCTAATGGATAAGACGTCAGTCTTCAAATTCAGGGTCTCTCACCGCTGTGAGTTCGAGTTTCCCTCGGACCACATGTGGGAAAGTGAACTTTCCTTGCCAGTTGGCCTTTACTGGTTCACCCGGTGTCAGTATAATGTGACTGTGGGAGTGGTGCGCTTGTCTGCGGCGTACTGACTCTGTGAGCTAACACGTTAAAGTCGGCCTGAGTCGCACTTCACATGTATGTATACACGAACTTGTTCATAGATTAATCCATAGAGATTAATAAAATAGTTCTCGTCGCAAATAGTTGAAAAATTGCTGATGCTGATGTTAAGCAACATTCAACCAACCCTCATTTTATTGATGCATGTTTCTTGTGGTCTTTGTGTACAGTAGGTTTTTATAAAAATGATTTATTTGGTGCCGAGTATGCGTTATAACTGACAGATTTGTACTGATGATTCGCATTATGGGCAGGTGGAATTGTATGGACTTGTGGCCTGAAAATTGGGCCTATTTACATACTTAAGCATATGCATTGTTTTGTCAGAGATTGTAGTCACATTTTACAAAAATCTCCATTATTTCAATTTCAGCCTCTGCTTAAAAAACTATATCAAAATGTCTGCACACTCCATAAAAGGTTTTATTTCTCTTCAATTTGAAAAAAATTACTACAACGTTGTGTATTTACAATTACTCTTCCTAAAATTTTTTATCATTAAAAGAAATTATTGACAGCTGTCAATGTGGATGACGTAACAAATTACCTGACCAAATTATAATTATAAAAGAAAGTGCTACTAGTATTGAACACCTATGAACCTTGAACCGGTGACAAAAAAATCCAAAACACTTTTCTCAGTTCATCATTACAGTTTGATCGGGTACTTTGTGATGCCATCCACATTACCAGCTATCAATCATTCCTTTTCAAGAATTTTAAAGCGGAGTTGTTTGGATATAGATTTTTTTCTAGTATGAAGTGAAACTGAAAATTTTACGGAGTAAGCAGACATTTTTAAATTAGATATTTGAGAGTGACTACTGACATAGTACGTTAGGCCACTTACTTAATAAAATAGCGCTATTAGAACAAATGTCAAATTTTGTAATATGTGGTTACAATCTCTTAAAAACAAGGTTTAAGTTATAATGAAAATGGTTTAGTAAACTAATAAAAGAAGATGATTTTATTGCTCGCAATTCCACTAGAATACCCGTGTGAGAAAGTTCGTTAGTTCGCTGGTTTTTTCTGGTACTCCAGAATCCTGCAAAGCATCGACATAAGTAAAAGAATCTTGACTTAGGGAAGCCACCGTTATTCCACTCAACTTCCCTTGATATAGACGCATGCATGTAGTGCACATTACGTAAATATCAGCTGATAATTTTAAATGCAAATACAAAAAATAGAACCAACATACTAACCCTGTTTGCTTCACTGGTTCAGAGGTTTATTCAACTCTTCTCTGCGCATGCGTAGCATTAGGAGGTAAGATCATTTTTGAAATTTTATTTGTTTTTCAAAGATGAACCATTAGATGAACTTAATGCGATGTTAATTAACAGAATGTGATACATATTAAAACATTGTGTATGACTTAGGGTTTATGTGACTTGTCTATATATAGGGCCAATGTACTTCATTATTACGGTTATCATACAGTACAGACCTGTCGAAAGTTAAATACTAAGTTAACGAAAAGAAGTCAAAGCTCGGCTGACTAGTGACGGAGACATGAATAGCTACCCACCGAAAAAAAAGCTGCGAGCAGATAAATAGCAGCTATCGAGATAAGGTAACGAGGACTCAGGAGTCGAGATGTGCTGCATATTCGATACTTATTCGTTAGCTTGGTGTTAAATTTTCGACATGCCTGTGCTGGATTTTATTTATAATGTTAATATAAGAAAGGTATCCCTTCTCAGTAATCGATTATGTGAGACAGATGGCTGCACGACATTCAATATTTGTGGGTACTTAAAGGGTGGCGATGGTTTTATTTTAAACACTTGTAGATTTAAATATTACGATATGTCAGTTTCACTAATCTAGTTTGTAGGAGCACAGACCAACGCCCTTATTCAAACCGGAATATATATAAAAAAGTTATATTTTTATTGATTGCTTGCATCAGCTGTGTATTATATGGTGGTCGATTAGTGTCATAATTTTTAATATCTATTTATAAAACAATTTTCTTATTTATTCATTTAATTACATTTAGTCATTGGTTTAAACCAAGAACAACATGTATCAACATTGTGTTGACAATTAAAATGTTTGATTGCATTTATTTTTATTTGTTCTTTATTTCAGATTTGTAAAAATTAATTAATCAAGTGCAGGATGGCATCTACAAGTATGTGATTATTCTTTACATTTTAATCAAACTTTGATCTTAATTAATATTATTTGTGTAATTATTATTTTTTATTTATTTATCTTTATATTTAAATAAAATTATTTATTAATTATTTAATCATTTATCAAAAGTTTTATTTATTTATTAAGTTTATATTTATCTTGACTGTCAGGTGCTGAGTTTAAATGTATTGTTTTAATAAAAATTCAAAATCAGCAGATGATAAATCACATTTAAATCGAATTACTAGTACATGTATATATTCGTTTGAATTTAACATAATTTTATGTGTCCAAATTAAAATCACTTAAATTAATACAATATAATTTACAATGTAGGCTAGATAACTACTGTAGTTCCTTAAATATAGTGCATATGGTTTTTATTATCTATTTCTTTAAATTGAAAGTGTTTTGATAAAACTAACAATAAAATGAATTTAAAACGCACTGAACTATTTAAAATGTTTTTTTTTTTAAATACAAATATCATTATTCACCTCTCCTGTTCATAGAAAAAATTTGGAAATTTGATTAAGTTTATACATGTATACCAATTGAGCCTCATTCAAAGTTGCATCGGGGTGTTAAGGGTAAGGCAGCTTATTGTTGTTCGGTTTTTTAGCTCAACTGGCTTTAGCCAGATGAGCTATTGGCATGATGCGTGTGTGCGTGCGTCCGTGCGTCCGTGCGTGCGTCCGTTAACAGCAAAAACTCTGAAACTACCAAGCCTTTTGAAACCTAATTTGCTGTGCAAGGTCCTTGCTAGAGTCTGACTGTAGATTGTACAAATCATTGCGATTAGATATCCAAGATGGCTGCCGTTACTAAAAATAGAAAAAACCTAAAAAAAATCTTCTTCTCCAGAACCAGTCATTGGAGGCAAAATCTGATTTGATATTTGGCTTCTAGATGGTCTTAACCTCTAAGTTTGTACATTTCGTGGAATTCTGACAAAAAATAGGTTACGCGTTTTTGCGTTTAATTTTGCAAAAATCGTAAAATAGCTTAAAATTGTTTTAAATTGTTATAACGTGACTATTAGATCAGATAATGACATGGGGTTTTCAGTTTTGATATATTCTTGTAATTACCTTCAAAATGGGGTCAAGGTTAATTGTGAAGGTCATGACCTAATTTTTTGACTTTCTGATTTTATTTATTATCTCAAAAACTTTAAACTTTTTGTATAGGCATTTATATTGGAATATTGTTGGTATTGATGCAACGGTCATTTTGTTGTATAGATTAAGGTCATGGGTTCAAAGGTCAAGGTCACAGACGCGAAATAATACTGAAAAGGTTCATTATCTTGAAAACTATAAACTTTTTGTATAGGCATGTATATTAGAATATTGTTGGTATTGATGCAATGGTCATTTTGATGTATAGAAAAAGGTCATGGGTCCAAAGGTCAAGGTCACAGATGCGAAATAATACTGAAAAGGTTGATTATCTTGAAAACTATAAACTTTTTGTATAGGCATATATATTGGAATATTGTTGGTATTGATGCAACGGTCATTTTGATATATAGATTAAGGCCATGGGTTCAAAGGTCACAGATGCGAAATAATACTGAAACGGTTCATTATCTTGTAAACTATAAAGTTTTTGTATAGGCATGTATATCAGAATGTTGTAGGTATTAATACAACGAACATTTTGATGTATAGAAAAAGGTCATGGGTCCAAAGGTCAAGGTCACAGAAGCAAAACAATACAGAAACGGTTCATTATCTTGAAAACTATAAACTTTTTGTATAGGCGTGTATATTAGAATGTTCTAGGTATTGATACAACAATCATTTTGGTGTATAGAAAAAGGTCATGGGTTCAAAGGTCAAGGTCACATAAGCATAACAATACGGAAATGGTTCATTATCTCGAAAACTATAAATTTTTGTATAGGCATGTATATTAGAATGTTCTAGGTATTGATACAACGATTATTTCGGTGTATAGAAAAAGGTCATGGGTCCAAAGGTCAAGGTCACAGAAGCAAAACAATACCGAAATTGTTCATTATCTCGAAAACTATAAACTTTTCGTATAGGCATGTATATTTGAATATTGTTGGTATTGATGCAACAGTTATTTTGTTGTATAGGTTAAGGTCATGGGTTCAAAGGTCACGTACACAGACACGAAATAATACTGAAAGGTTCATTATCTCGAAAACTATAAATTTTTGTATAGGCATGTATATTAGAATGTTGTAGGTATTAATACAACGATCATTTTGATGTATAGAAAAAGGTCATGGGTTCAAAGGTCAAGGTCACAGATGCAAAACAAAATCAAAAACATTAATTAACACGAAAACTGTATTTTTTTTGTATAGGCATGTATATTAGAATATTGTTGGTATTGATGTAACGATCATTGTGATATATAGATTAAGGTCAGGGGTTCAAAGAACAAGGTCACAGATACGAAATAATACTGAAATGCTTAATTATCTTGAAAACTATTAACATTTTCTATAGGCATATATATTAGCATGTTGTAGATATTAATTCAACTACTATTTTTATGTATAGAAAAAGGTTATTGGTTCAAAGGTCAAGGTCAGGGATGCCGAAAATTGCTGAAATTGTTATATCTTCACTATTTGGTCAGATAATAACATGGGGTTTTCAGTTTTGAAATATTCTTGTAATTACCTTGAAAATGAGGTCAAGGTCAATTGTGAAGGTTATGACCTAATGTTTTACCTTTCCTGAAAAAAAAATGTTGACCCAATTTTTAGGCAGTGTACAAATAAGATGTTTGTTTCAATCAAATCATTGAAACTTTTCTCCTGAATTGGCCAATTCTAACCCAATATAGCATGAAAAGTCCTTTAGTAACAGTAATCCAAAAGTTGTGTCTGGCATATCAGCCAAAATCCAAGTTGGCTTCTGTTCCTATACACAGCAATAACATGAAAACCCAATGCAGATTTGGTTTCCAACCACTTTGATACCAGTTGCAATTGTAAAAAGGAGGGGGGATGCCATTTCACAAGATTTGCATGTTATTTATCAAAAATGTAAATTAGCTGCCAGTTGAGCATCACAGGCCCTATTGGGCCTCTTGTTTAGGTGTTATCATCAAGAATATTCCAACTTTTACATCACATCCAAAGTTGTCAAGAGCAAGAAGGTACAGAAGGGATACTTTTGACATAATTATATTTATTGTTTTGTTAAAAACTTCAAAAATTTCTCTACGAACAGAATTATATTCACTTTTAGATGAATGAAAAATATTTGTTTCTATTAGGTCAGTAGATCGTTATCAAGTTTTGACAATTTTTATGAGTTTGTTTGAAAGTTCGACTTTATTCTTGTATTGTCCATGTGCACTCAATTTGTGGATAGAGGCCGTGGTAGACCTAATGGATAACACATCAGTCTTCAATTCCAGGGTCTCTCACCGCTGTGAGTTCGAGTCCCGCTCGGACCACATGTGGGAAAGCGAATTTTTCTTGCCGTTGGCCTTTACTGGTTTACCTTGTGTCAGTATAATGGACTAGGGGAGTGGTACGCTTGTCTGCGGCGTACTGACTCTGTGAGCTAGCACGTTAAAGTCGCCCTGCATGCACGCTAGTACAAGGCAGACCATACAACACACTCGTACTTCACATGCATACACAAAATAGTTCATAGATTAATCCATAGAGAATAATCAAACAGTTCTCGCCGCGAATATCTGAAAAATTGCTGATGCGACGTTAAGCAACATTCAACCAAATCAATTTGTGGATATACAGCATTTATAGCATAAAAATTTATTTCTTGTTTTCAAGACTTCGTTTGTTTCTTTTTTTCAAATTTAGATTGGAAATGTCGGATGTGTACCCACGTCAACAACTCCAGTCTTTTACAGTGTGAACTCTGTAATTACCACAGAGAAGGAGATTCAGCTACCAGAAATATGGCTAGGGACTGCTGGACGTGTCCTAATTCTGGTAATATAGGGGAAGGGGAGATGATGCACCACGGACATGTCCTAATACTGGTAATATAGGGGAGGGGGAGATGATGCACCATGGACATGTCCTAATACTGGTAATATAGGGGAGGGGGAGATGATGCATCATGGACATGTCCTAATACTGGTAATATAGGGGAGGGGGAGATGATGCACCATGGACATGTCCTAATACTGGTAATATAGGGGAGGGGGAGATGATGCACCAACGACCTAAACTATTTACCACCTTGTTCTAAGACAAGTAGTTCAAACACTATACTAATAACAATAGCTTTCTATAATAATAATAATTTTAATAATAATTATTATTATTATTTCATGGGAATGTGTGTGTTTCCGATGTCAATTCATATTACTTGAAATGTAAAATTGCGTGAAGTGACTAACTCTATAACCAGTCAAGGATTAATCACTCATATCGAAACGTCACCAACCATGGGTGAAGTGGTAGAAATTTTGACCTTTGCAGTGCGTTAAGGGCAAAGTGCATAGAGATTTCTTTAACGTGACACTAGACATCGGTTTTTAAGGTCGTTTCCGAAAGACCCAGTGACTTTTATTATAAATGACGAGTACTTTGCGAAAAGAACAATCACTACCCAGTTCCAATTCTTGGTCCGAACCCACGACCTCCAACATACGACGCAAGCACTTTACCAACTGAGCTACAATTGTTGTAAGGTTTGCTAAATATATGATTCCTGTCAAACACGTGTTTTTCATTGCCTTCATAATGGTTTTTATTGTTGTTATTGTAGAGCAGGTAAATACAGATATACTAATACCAGACACGGCCCCTAACTTACAGCTACCAACGACAGTAGACTATTCAAGACTAACCATAGCAGATACAGCCTCTAACTCGCGACCAGTAGTTTACTCAGAACCAACAACTACAGGTAAACATGAAGTGTTGTGTTCTCAAATGTTTCCACAAAGCAAATACTCTCGACTTTTCAATAACACAAACATACAACTAGGGAATTGTTTTGTTTTAAACATTATACCATTGTCTTGGATTGTTATACTCGACAGGAATTGGTAAAACCGGAAAACGGTCTTACCCGTGTATTTCCGGATTAACTTTGATTTTCACAATAACAAAAAATGACAAATATACAATCTTATGTCCGATGCTTATAATAGATTCGTGCAAGCTTCATTAGGCATCACTCATACACTGGTAAACCAGATAAGTCTGTTATTAACTGTTCGAACATTTTAAAATGTCCCTTTACATTTAGAGATCATAAATTTATTTTAGAAACGTTTTGACTATATAATTGGTGCCTTTTCAATGTCTTCAGTACACATTAACGCATAATTTTGTTGAATTATTTTCTAGGTATTCGGAGTAACGAAGAACCGCGAGTCACCAGTACAATCTTATACGAAGTCCCTGGTGCAACAGCAGGAGATACCTCCCAGCATCAAAGAGCATCACAGTTTCCGGTTACAGGTCAGAGGTCAAATGTATCAAAGTTATGATGGGACTTGGTGTCGTTACAAATGAAATGCTCATGTGCTTTGTACTGAATAATATTCCAACACCTTTACAATTTTTACCAGTTAAATAATAAAGGAACTTTAGAACAATTCCTTATGTTATATGTACATGTAGTTTGGTTCAATACAAATATGATTGAATATGATAAAGATGTACACTATGTTACTCGTGTCTTCAAGTGAAAATCATTCATAAAAAGAGATTACTTTAGAATATGAAAACTCAAAATGACGTCCAGAAAAACTCGGTCTGTCCAAAATGTAAAAAAAAACTAGTATCTATAGTGGTTTTTCAGCTCTTTTAGGGAAAATGTCCCTTTTTTATTTAACACACAGCCTTACTTCCCAGGTGTCTCTTCAAGTGTTTAACACACAGCCTTACTTCCCAGGTGTCTCTTCAAGTGTTTAACACACAGCCTTACTTCCCAGGTGTCTCTTCAAGTGTTTAACACACAGCCTTACTTCCCAGGTGTCTCTTCAGTGTTTAACCTCATTCGCTAGATCTTTTTTTTTTTTTTAATTATGGTTTGCACATGGATTGATATTGTTGTTTTGCATTTTTTAAAAATTATTTTATGATTCATTCACTTGGAATAAAGTTTTCATAAAACACCCCAGGTTGCGCTAGGATGAAGGATTTTGCACAAGTTATTTATAATTTTCCACACAGTTTCTGAAACTTGCATTTTTGCACCCTTTTCAGGTGACATTATAGAAATGCAAAGACAATTACAAGAACTAGAGACTGAACTTGAAGCAAAAAGAGCGGAGGAACGGAAAAGAAACTTACAACAACGTCTGAACACTGTAAGATCAGAATTACAAAGATACAACAATAATGATGATATTCGGCTAAGGACAGATACACCATTAGCCGATAGTTCGCTATTACAGTGTTCAGAAACAAGTGTCCGAACGTCAACGGAATCAGACGTAGTCGAAGAAACGCATGTAAAAATAGCGTTCCATGAAGAAGGTAAGCATCGTAATTTTCACTAAACTATTGAGATCATTGCTAAAGATAAGAAAATTTAATAATCTACAATACAAAAATGACCCTAGATATATTTGACGTCCCATAGTGCCATGTTCCTGTCCCCGGTTTCACAATCATTTCTTAGCTAAGATTTTCCTTAAGTAAATCTTGCAAAACTTCAAATCTAAATAATTTTGTTAATTCCAAAGATGTTCAGGAACTTAAGGTGTCATTTTAAAAATCACTTCTAGATTAAAACATTTGCATTTTGTTTTGACAAAATATTCATCAGTAGTTGCAAAAAGAGATTACCAAAATTTGCTGAATTAAAGTTAAGGAAAGTCTTATCTAAGGAATGATTGTGAAACCATGGCCTCTCAATCGCAATTTTGATTACACACTTAGTTAGCTAAAATGCAAGTGTCTACCCTTCCGGCGCACCCAGCCTCACTTCCCTTGTGAAACTTTAGGTGTTTAACATCCTTTTCCAGTTTCAAATCTTTTACTTTGGTTTTTCGCTTTTGAATTGTGACTTGGACATGGATTTGTATGTTAGTTTTTTTATTGATATGGTTTGGAAACAGGTCAGTCTGTTTGTGTTCGATATCACATTCTGTATACAATTAGCGTGTTCAGAGCTAAAATGTTTATTTAAAAAATCAACAATTCGCCACAGGAATTCATAAACGGCCGTAAGTTAAAAATTGACTGTAAATGCTACCAAAATATGCTGTAGTTTATACCATGACATGCAGAAACTTGGAAAAGCCAAAGTAACCACGTACAAGCATTGCAAACAAGTAAATTCAGTGAATTAGGACCCTCAGCCAGCAGGTTCTTGTGATTAGCACTTTCGTTCGAAGGACAATTACTCCTAGAAAAATAAGCAAACCAAAGAAGATATGCGCATCTCCTGTCAATGTAAATGCTTTGCACCAGGTTTCATGAAAAATGCTTCATAGTATAAGAGAATTTGCACGGACGGACGGAAACTCAAATTTAATATCCCCCTATTTCTTCAAAAAGAGGAGGGGGGATAAAAGATGCAAGAAAGATACACACCAATGGTCAATTTTCAACAGACAATCCACAATATCACAAACCATGTGGTAATGTTCTATTGTACGATTCTGATTTTAAAGGTGCTACTTTTGTTACAGCAATGTGATTTTCAAAACTTTTGCATGCAAGATAAAAAGAAAACAAATCGGTTTTACGAAACTTTGAACAAATATTTCATCGACGCGTGTTTGAATTTATCACCTTATTTTGTATTGGTAGAATGGGTATGTTGCCTATGTACTCTAAGAAACCATAATTTAACCACAGTGTGTAGTGCATGTGAAAATCCGAGAAGAGACGAACCACCAAGAAGAGTAGCCATCACACCTGTAACAGACAATGAGAGAGTCAGTGGTAAGGAATGGAATACAAAATGCAAAACGTTCGTATTATGCATGACTTCCGACAGATGTTGACAAAATGATTGAGACAATTTTTTATCAAGTTATTTGAACAATTGTATATTGATATTATAAGTCATCTTGGCAACTTTTCATCAAACCCTAAAATGCGATGTGGTCAATTCTTTTATTTAACGATGACATAACGTACAGCGTTTTTCCAAACATTGGTACACAGTGACTTGTTATGGCTAACTAGGTAAACATCAAATCCCCTAATGCGATATGGCCAATTGTTTCATCAAACGATGCCATAACGTACAGCGTTTTGTTTTGTTTTTGTTTACTTTTTCTCAAGCACTGGTGCAGACTCAATTTTTATCAAATGTTTTATTCAATATTTATTGCTATTTGATATTTATTATCATCTCCATCAGAAATTAAGTTAAGCAATGGTGTTTAACTACCCAATCAAGAATATTTTACGTATATCAAGACGTCGCGAGTTATAGGCAAAGTTGAAGAAATTCTGCCACTTGCGCTGATGGCGTGCCTCGCCTACTTTGACACGGGACTTCGCATATTTTAAGTTCCCATCCGAAAGAACCGTGATTTTCACTGTGGTAGGCGAAAGAACAGTCACTACTCACTTTCAAGTGTTTCCACTTACAGAGCGAGCAGAATACCAATTAAACTACCACAGTGGTCATCAGAAATTGATTCAGAAGTAATAAAAATTCATCAAATCAGTTATACGAGTACGCTTAATGCCTGACGCGTCACATATATTATGCTGTGCCGTGTTCTTGTTTATTGTGTTTTGGCCGAGTATATGGTTTTTCACCTTCGTTTTTTTAATTCTTAAAATTATTTATAGAATGGATATGCCGTTTTTGTACTTTTAAAAATTCAAGTCAAGTGAGTGTATGTGATGTTTGTGAAAATCTAAGACAAATGCAACTGGGTGCAACTGAAGAGAATGTCTCACGTGTAAATCTGCCACAAGATAGTGACGATATGTCAACTGTATCATCGTTCGACAGTAAGTTTTTATTTGGTGTATTAATAGTTGTTTTAAAAATGTTGTGTGATCAAGACTATAATAGAGAGTTTGAATAAAAACGTCTTGAGCATGCACAAAATATTTTAAGGGGTTCCAGGGGTTCAAAATTTCCTGGTTTCGAGATCCGGGACCTATTGATTTTACATTGGTACCCTTGATATTTAAACTGCCAAAGTCTGATGAACCTGTCGTTTTTACCAGGATAATATTGCCTTTTTAATATGATAATATATTTGCGCACGGATCATTTCATTCCATGTTGGTATTGGACTTTTAAAACTAAATGCAATGCATGCTAAAAATTAGACAAGAGGTCCAGAACCGTCCATTACGAAACATAATTTTTAGCCTAAGCGCTAGTGCGTATGATCTGGTATTCTTTGCAGACCGTGTGCTGAATTACATTTGGGTGATGTTTTACTACTTGGTTTTGCTGATAATTTGTAAATCGATGTTAGAACATAAACTTTACAATCTAGACTATTCCAAACAGAAAATTGAAAAATTTATATACCGCCAATCCTTTTTGAAACCGTTATAAAGAAATGCTGATAGTTTTCTCTCCTGTAACTAAAACCAATTACTACTGGTGTTATATATGCATCAGTAAACTGGCTGCACCCCTTTTGATGTTTAGTCAGTAGTTTGGATATTTAAATAATATCTTATGTAAAATATACATCTGTTCCTGAAATTAAGTGTCGGCGCTGGAAGCTGTCAATGTTCTTATAAGGAAAGTAAGAGGCACTGTTCACAATTGCGCCATCAATCAAAGTGTAAATGTCGTTGTAAAGAAAGATCGTTATAAAGAGATATGTCTGTAGCGAAATCGTTGAACTCCTGAATGACATTTAGTGGTGCGGATAAAAGTCATTTTGGAATCATAATACCAGTTTTAATTTTACAGCTCTAGACAACCGCTTCAGAATAAAATTCCTCATTAGTAGTGCTTGGACCAAAATGATGGAATCAAAATTGTTTTCAAGGTGTTGAAAAGATTACCAAAAGACCAAAATATATTTTATCAAATTCAGCTAAAGAAATGTTTTGCATGAGGGAGTATACCTTAGTTTTTGAGGAATTTCAAATTTTAACTTGCAGCAAATTTAGACAAAAGTATATTTATTACAAGAATCAAATTTGCACAATTGATCTCCAAGGGCTATATCAGATCTGCCCAATTGAAAATCTGGCCAATTGAAAATCCAAAATAGCATTCATTTTTCAAGATGTCACCCAAAGTTGATGTGTTGCTTAGGAATAATTGTGGTTGTCCGATTTGCAATTTAATTCAACGGCCATAACCATCTTTTGTAATTTATAACAAAGGCTTCTAAATACGAAATAATTAAGATTTAAAAAGCCTAGATTTACATCCCAAATTGTTACCAAAGTGCAAGAAGTGTGAGATAGGACAATGTCATCATTCGATTTAATTAATGTAATATTCAAGGTAGGAATTTTTTTTATAAATTCTCATCACGCCTGTGTTCTGATTACGTTCGTTCCTTTTCTGTTCTAACTTCATATTGCTAGCGATAATTTATATTTTATTAGGCTCTTCTGTTGCAAGTGAATCTCCAGACATGTCACAGTTACAATGGGAGTTAGAAAACCTTGAACGAAGAATGGGAATGGTGCGAAACCGAAATGACCCGAGTACATCATCAGTCACAGATGATATCCAGTCCAGAGTACAAAACGTACGACAGCAGTTATCCAGTAATTTTGGAAATCGACAGAGCATTAGACAAAGACAAAACCCAGGTATTATACAAGTCATTATTTCTATACAGCTTAAGCAGTGTCCTGCAAAGTTTTTCTCTAAGGTATTTCCTATTCCTCAAAATACTAAAGATTTGACGAAATGGTTGTAGTTAGTCACCAAATTGTTTCTGCAGATTTTCGCAGTTTTGAGAAATCATTGCATTGCTAATTTAACACTGAGAGGGAAACGCTTTTACAAAGTATTTAAAGCTTTGTCAAAAAACGTTACACTTGATGCAAGCTGATTTTTCTGTTTGACTGCTTTTAAAGGGAACCTTTCCCCGACCATTGAGCAATATTGGTCAAACAGTTACATTGCAAACCTCATTAAAGGAGATCGACTGATGTCGACAGCGGTGTTGTGGAAAGGTGATTCATATTGAAGGCCAAGTGGTACAAATGGACGCTGATGTTACGCATAGCGTGTACAAATCCTAGCGATCTGATGGTATTATTCTAAATCCTTACTTCAGTAACTGTAATAATTTTTGATAAATAACTTACAAGGAATAAAATAAATAATACACTTTTCCCAAATTAAGAGCCTGAAAATTGCAATTTCCTATTTAGCCTATGTTAAAATTCCAAAAGTTGTTACATTTTTTACGCTTTTTAGCAAAAACAGTAAAAGACCCCCCCCCCTATTTTTTTCACATTTTCAGATGTGCCTCAGAAATTTACAAGTATGACAAAAATCAGAAACTTTTAGAATTTGTACCACTTGGCCTTAAGAGGATCTTGTACTCTTATCTACGGAAGGATCTTGTACGCTCTTAACAACACTTCACTATCTCGCGAAACAATGTTCTGAATAGGTTCAGACCAGTTTTAATCAATCAATACCATTTGGGCATTTTTCTTATATATTGATATTGTATGAATGTTTATTAAAGATGTGATTTTTAGAACTTTTGGACAAAACCAATATATTTTAATCATATAATTACATTGAGTAAACAGATTATCAGTTTAAAAAGCTTTTATTAAAAAAACACTTTCTGAATTACAGAAACACATTTTCGAACATTATAGAATTGAAAAAAAAACCAAATACGAACTATCTGGGAAATCTGATGTTTTCACTCTAAAATGGAATACTAGTAACAATGCAACAGTTTTTGAAAACTAGATTACAATCTTTAATGATCACCAGGATACATGTTATTTACTACTTCACTGTAACTTGATTGTTTATTTTTATGGAATTTTATGCTTCATTGATATTATTAAATTTATCTGTATTGTACTGTATTTGCAGACATCTGTACAACGTTTTCATGTACGAAAGGTGAATGGAAGGGTATGAATATTGTCTTTGTCTATCTTATATTTTTGTAAAAATGTTAAAAAAATCTAAATTAAAAAACAATTGTTTGAATGTCAACCAAAACAATTTTTTCGAATTCTTTACAGATCATGACTCACAGACGAATACCAATAGTCCTGGTTTGGCTTTAAATAGTTTAAGACTTGTTCTAATTGGAGCTACTGGTTCGGGGAAGAGCTCAACTGGAAACACTATTCTTGGAAAAAATGAATTTGATTCCAAACTGTCTGCTGTGTCTATAACAAGGATAACGAAACTACGTTCTGGATTTAGGTTTAACCGTATAGTCAGTGTAGCTGATACTCCGGGGATATGTGATACCGGTGTGGACCAACAGTACATTCAGAGGGAGATATTGAAATGTATTGCTATGACTGCCCCTGGACCACACGCCATACTGTTGATTGTGAATGTTTCCACTAGGTTTTCGATGGAAAATAAGGAATCGGTGAAATTTTTTGTTAGTCATTTTGGAGACGATTTATATAGATATCTTATAGTTGTTTTTACAAGAAAAGATGAACTTGAAAGAAAAAATGAGACTTTGGAAGATTATTTAGGAAATATTCCTACGGAGTTAGAGGAAGTCCTTAATCGTTGCAATTACAGATATATAGCCATAAACAATGATGTTACTGGTGATGCCAAAGATCGACAAGTACGAGAGTTGTTCAAAGTGATCGATCATATGATTCAACAAAATAATAACCAGTTTTTCACAAATGATTTGTATGCGGAAACTGATAAAAAAGTGAGAAAACGGATGAGGAAAATATATACAGAATTGGACCAGAGACGGGCAATAGAAATACGAGCTATTCGTCAAGAACAAGTAGTTCGGGTTGAAGAAACCTATCAGCGACTACTGTCAGAAAGACAACAAGCCATTGGACGCACTCTTAACCAATCGGAGAAAGCAGAATTAAAAGCTGCTGCCAATCAGGACGGGCAAGTAATAGCTCGGACACGCATTGATCAGGTTGATGCAAGATTCCGACCACTGATGACACATTCA
Source organism: Anadara kagoshimensis (assembly GCA_021292105.1). Lineage (NCBI taxonomy): Eukaryota > Metazoa > Mollusca > Bivalvia > Arcoida > Arcidae > Anadara > Anadara kagoshimensis. The sequence continues at coordinate 9,517,562 of CM037867.1, read as the reverse complement.
GAGTTACGAGCTACAGCGCAACGGGAAATCGAAGAGGAAAGACCTGGAACAATGAAAAAAATAGGAAAAGTAGCCCTAAAAGTTTTAAAAGGAGTTGCAGGTGGGGCTTTAGGGATTGTAGCCTCTCCGTTTGTTGCTGCTGGGGGGTTATTAGCTACGGCTGCGTCACCTATAATCTTCGGAGCAACAATGGCACATACGCCAGGGGAAGACAGCGACTAGTGAACCTAAAGGTTGTTTTTTTTTCTTGTAAATTATCATGTTATGAACTTAGGAACAAGCTTATATTAGATTTGTCCCTGATAAACATTTAGATATTCGATACTGGCGTTGACCAAATTAAACTTAACAGAAAAAATTAAGAATATTGCGTTGAAAGCATATGAATGAAAAATACTGATGTTAAATGTTAGGTTTATCACATTTCGGACAAATATTTGTGTAGTCGGTGGCCTATTTATTAATATTAAATCCGAGTTATAACAGAGCAAGTAACGAGGGGTGGGCAGAATAAAGGGAAAAACAAGAAAGATTGGCCCTTAGGTTCTTTTTAAAGAGTTGGTAAAAGAGCTTTGGTTTTATCTCCGACTGTTACTGCTGAGACGGCTTTGGTGTCAACAACTTTTTTAAAGGAAGACTGTGACTAGCACTTTAGTTTTGTTTGACGTTTTCTAAATTACTCGTTTTAAAGGAATATGACCCTATTTTGAACACATAAAGTGCTGTATTTCAGACATGAATTGATTATATAGAGATATAATTCAATTGCTCTTTGTGTCGGGCATTTTGATGGGTCAAGTCCTTTCCGTTATGTTTGCATGAATGATCAGTGATGACATCTTATTATGGACGACGCACAGATATTTGAATCCCTACGCCATTGTGATGCAACTTGCTACGGCTATATTGTTAAATTGTTGATTTACATGTAGGAAAAATTCTATAAATTAAATTATAAGAAAAGATATTTTTCATTTTATTATGGAAGTATGAAAAAATAATTCGCGTATCTTATTCATTGTGCAAATTCTTTTATATTTCCAAAAACATAATGAACAATTAGTTTCATTTCTATAGTAACAAACGAAGTGAGAGTGCTGATGAAAAAATTGGTTTTAATGTCAAAATCGTTTTTCTTAAAACATTTCATCGGATGCTGTATTTTATGATAAAGCTGTTTCAAGCGGTATATTTGCGGTAAAGAGAGCAACTTGTTTCACGTTTTTAGTGTTCCTTAAATATCAATATAAAAAACCCCTATGAATTCTTAAAAAATAAAAAACAACAGTACAATATTAGTACATGTATGTGTATGTTCACCTGGTATCAGTATAATGTGACTAGGGGACTGGTACGCTTGTCTGCGGCGTACTGACTCGCAGTGTGCTAGCACCTTGAAGTCCCCTGAGTGTGCGCTAGTAAAAGGCAGACCATAAAATACACTCGCACTTAACATGAATATGAGAAACAAAAATGAGGTGGCGAAGCTCAGTTCCGTGTATATTCTACGATATACGACGGGTGAATGTTGATTATTTGAATTCTAACACGACTTGAATCATTATCATATATTTACAATAGAAAAATAACTATTACGTTGAACCCAGTTTGATTTCTTTTTTCATGATTCGCATAAACATTGGTTTTTCACATCGCGCATGAATACCAATACTCCCGAGTCGAATACCAATCCGCAAGTCCAGATGTCGAGCACCCTATCGTCTATTAAGTCTGTTTTTTTTAACAAGCTCTACATTCAATAACTGTAACTTGACCATAAATATGAATGTGTAGTTTTTTGTCATTGACTGAAATAAAATTTGTTTGAAATATTATCCAAGATTGATGACCTATTTTGTTTCTTCCAGACATGACGTCAAATGGGCGGGGCTTAATGTTTCTGAACAGCTGTTCCATTTCCAGGTCACGTCCGCCGTTTAAAATTCTTTTTCAAAACATTGGAACTTATTTCATTCAACGGAATTTGCAATTTTGCTCTCGTAAAGAAAGAATAAATTGTAAATATAAGAATTGACTGTCATTTTTTCCTGGTCCATCAAGTAATGAACCAGATTTTAAAACTAGCAAATCTAAAATGAACTGCTTCGCAGTTCATCAGATTTGCTAGTTTTAAAATCTGGTTCATCACTTCGCAGTTCATCAGATTTGCTAGTTTTAAAATCTGGTTCATTACTTGATGAACCAGGAAAAAAGGACAGTCAATTCTTAATTTAGTAAACGCTGCGAATTTTTTTTCGGAAGTACATTTAACAATTTATTTGCAAAAAAATTATCATTGAAACATATTGGCTGTTGAGGTTATCGCCATTGAAATATCAATGATTTATTTAATAAATGGTATACCAATAGGCACAAACTGTGCACCATTGCTTGTCGATTCTTTTCTTAATTCGTATGAAGCAGAATTTCTGCAGAACCTTGTTAAATCTGAGAGAAGACTGTCGCAAAATAATCCAACTCAACATACAGATACAGTGAATACACTAGTAGATGGCTTTCTATCCCTAAATAATACTGAATTATGAGACTATGTAAATACCATCTATCCTAGTGAGCTTGAAATAAAAGATACAACTGATTCTTCAAGTTCTGTTTTACATTTAGACTAAAAGTCAATTATGGCCCCCATGAAAGGCAACATTTGAAACTATGACAAATATGATGACCTCAATTTTTCTATTGTCCACTTTACTTTTTATGCAGGTAATAAACCTGCTTCTCCTGTTTATTGTGCATTTGTTTCACAATTACATATTATACCAGTTTTAATTTCACAGCACTAGGCGGCCGATTCGGAATACAATTCCTCATCAGTAGTGCTTGGACCAAAATTATGAAACTCAAATTATTTAAGATGTTGAAAAGCTACCCAAAGGACCAACATATATTTTACCAAATTAAGCTAAGGAAATACTTTGCATGAGGGAGTAAACCTTAGTTTTTGAGAAATTTCAAATTTTAACCTGCAGGAAATTTAGACAATTATAGTATATTTCTGACAATAATACGAAATTATTGCCTACTGAGTTTGTAATATCCTCGGGGCACCAGCCATCAGCAGAGATATCGGCTCAGGGGTTTAAATTACATATTATACTAGTTTTAATTTCACAGCACTAGACGGCCGTTTCGGAATACAATTCCTCATCAGTAGTGCTTGGGCCAAAATTATGAAACCCAAATTATTTAAGATGTTGAAAATCTACCCAAAGGACCAAAATATATTTTACCAAATTAAGCTAAGGAAATACTTTGCATGAGGGAGTAAACCTTAGTTTTTTGAGAAATTTCAAATTTTAACTTGCAGGAAATTTAGACAATTATAGTATATTTCTGACAATAATACAAAATTATTGCCTACTGATTTTGTGATATCCTCGGGGCACCAGCCACCAGCAGAGATATCGGCTCAGGGGTTTAAATTACATATTATACCAGTTTTAATTTCACAGCACTAGACGGCCGTTAATACAATTAATACTACTACGCTATGGTAGAGCTTTATACAACAAAGCAATCTCCTTACAAACAAATGGTTGACCCAGGGATATTGCAAGCCTAGGCTTATCAGGGCCCTCAAAGTTTAATGGCTGTCATCACAGTATTGTTAATTAGTATAATATTTCTATGTCCAGGATTGCCCTGGATATATTTGACGTCCCATAGTTCCATGTTCCTAGGCCTTTCACTCAATTTTGATTTCACACGTGGCGGGTGTAGCTAGGTAAACAAGAGGTGCTTACCCTACTGGAACATCTTGTCTCCCTTTCCTGGTGGAAGTCCAGTGTTTAATAAAACTTGTGAGTTTCCAAATTTATACTTTCCTTTGGATTGTGATTCGGACATTGATTAGTGTTTTTGTTTTTGAATATTATAGCTAATTGATGTGATAAGAGAATCTTTAGCCATGTCTTACTCGAGTCTTAATTTTCAACTTGTAATTTTACATCGGAATTTGTTCATACATAGAAAAGTAGTTAAAAATACATGTATATCATTTTTATTAAAAACATTAGTAGTTATGAAGCCAGATTTTATAGAATTTTATACCAAGTTAATTCATTTCACACTGCTATCGACTGGTGGAGTAGGGGATTATGCAATTGCTGTCTCGATGAGAAAGAACCCTCGAACAGGTTGTCCTAAATACACAGAAAATAACTCTTATGAGTCTTCTAGATAACTCACTATCAATCATCGGCACATCTAGATAGCCTAGACCAATCTTTTTTGGTCAAGATTAGTACCTCAATGCGGCTGAATGATTTCAGTATTGAAATGCATTAGATTGGAATGATTCGTTGATTGAATGGAATTTTACGCCTCAGTCAAAAATATTCCTCTCATATCGAGACGTTACAAGCTAAAGGCAAATTGACCGAAATTTCGACTTTTGATATGCGCAGGGAGGGTTCTTTAACCTGACACGCCGCCGTCTTCTGAAAGACCCGGTTACTTTCATTTCTTAATGCCGAGTGCTTGGCGAAAGAAAAGTCTTCCTTTCAAGACTTGGTTAGACACCAGTTGGGGCTTAGAACCCATGACCTCCTTCCCACATACGAAACAAGCACTCTATCAACTGAGCTACCGTAGTGTTGAATATGCTCCAAGAACCGAATTTAACAATGGACGTACTCAAGACAAGGATATTACTTGAACCTGCTTAAAGTCATGTGGGACCGTTATATATACTAAAAATATGGCTTTGAAAACAAAGTCAAATAAAAAACTTGATATTTGGTTACAATGAACAAAAGCAATATTTGTACACATTCCATCAATAGTTTCTATGGCAATAAAAATATTACTAAAGCAAATGAAGCGAGAATGCACAAGAAGTAATATGTAAATATCACAAAAAGTGTAGATGTCTTCCTACTGCTTTACGGACAGGGTGGTGACGTCCCTCGGACAGGGTGGTGACGTCCCTGCCATGTGCTACTTTTGAGTTGTCATGGAGTAATATATTCAGAAGTAGCACATTTTAAGTTCAGCACATGACAGTTCTGTTCCATACATATACAGTAACATTCTATTCAAATTGGTCTTCCTCGTATTTCAGTACGTACACTTTTTCATTACCAATGCTGCATACCCATAATTTTCCATCCGGGTCCATTGAGAGACCCCTGGATATATTTAAACCATCTGCTTTTGACAAGATAAACTGTATGTAAATTCCGTCTTCATCAAGGAGATGAATCCCGCTAGACGTGTCCCCAACAAGTATATTTCCGTAAATATCAGTTTCTACGTTCATTGGGTTAAATCTATGTCGCATTGGATCATTTGGTGCCGGGTACGTAAACTTGTGGTTTGAATCTTCGTCAACGACAATCAATAACCGAAAATCCCCGGAAGTAGAGGAATCAAGAATGCAAAGATCTCCATTTACGGACTGTTTAACTCTGAACGGCGTCCGGAAATACGGGGTCTGTGTGCCTTTTTTGTGGCGTATTTCTTTCAAAGACTTTCCTTCTGGTGATATCTTTCTTACCAAACCAGGTGCCACTAACAACGATAAACAAACAAAAATTTCACCAAGGCCGTTAACTGTTATCCCCCTTGTCTGAAATTCAGACATGTCGGCAACATCAACTACATTCCCTGCTTTTGTTAACTTCTTAACTTTGTGACCATTGTACACTGTCATCAGTAATTCGCCATTTTTGTCAACTGCAATGTGATCTATTGCAAAATTAACATTTAATGATTTCAAAATCTCGCCTTGGGAAGTCGCCATTTTTAAATAGGGACGCGAGTGATATCCAAACCAAGCAACGGAACTGTCTAAGGTAGCAACCAAAGTTACCGGATCATCAAGACTAAATGATGAAACAACAACCGTATCAAATGAACTAGGCTTAGTTTTAATTTGTTTTCTTGCACCGCTCCATGACGCCATTATTGCAGATGGGTAAATCCGAATGTTCTAAACCTTAAAATCCACCTGATTCATTATAACCTGGAAAATAAAGAATACAGAGTGTGAAATAGCATGTCTAGATCTGATCCTGATCTGTTATCAAGTCTGGTAGCATAAATCAAGCAGTTGTAGATATTTTACAATACATGCCTGTCGGAAGTTTAACCTTACGCTAAAAACTAGTAGAAGTAACAAAACAGCAGCTCAATTCGGCTCCTTGTGAGCTACCTTGTCGGCAGTTGCTACTGTAAACGTATTAATTTTCGCGGTGTACTAATTTTCGCTTATTTCATGGTCGTTTGTTTTGCGCGAAGATTAACAAGCGAAAATAATATTATGCTTATTGTATTATAGTGCATATATAAAAGACGCGGAAAGAATGATTTCCAAAACGCCGAGCTATCCGCCTATAGGAATATATACGCAAGAAACTAGGTTACACCTTTTTCAGGCCTCTATACCCGTCACGTCATTTTTATCTTAATATTAGTAACTAGTAATCAAAATCAAACATACTAATCCATGTCTGAATCACAATCCAGAAGTTAAAGACAAACATACTAATCCATGTCTGAATCACAATCCAGAAGTCAAAGATAAACATACTAATCCATGTCTGAATCACAATCCAGAAGTCAAAGACAAACATACTAATCCATGTCTGAATCACAATCCAGAAGTCAAAGACAAACATACTAATCCGTGTCCGAATCACAATCCAGAAGTCAAAGACAAACATACTAATCCGTGTCTGAATCACAATCCAGAAGTCAAAGACAAACATACTAATCCATGTCCGAATCACAATCCAGAAGTCAAAGACAAACATACTAATCCATGTCCGAATCACAATCCAGAAGTCAAAGACAAACATACTAATCCATGTCCGAATCACAATCCAGAAGTCAAAGACAAACATACTAATCCATGTCCGAATCACAATCCAGAAGTCAAAGACATATATGTCTGAATCACAATCCAGAAGTCAAAAACAAACATACTAATCCATGTCTGAATCACAATCCAGAAGTCAAAAACAAACATACTAATCCATGTCCGAATCACAATCCAGAAGTCAAAGACAAACATACTAATCCATGTCCGAATCACAATCCAGAAGTCAAAGACAAACATACTAATCAATGTCCGAATCACAATCCAGAAGTCAAAGACAAACATACTAATCCATGTCTGAATCACAATCCAGAAGTCAAAGACAAACATACTAATCCATGTCCGAATCACAATCCAGAAGTCAAAGACAAACATACTAATCCATGTCCGAATCACAATCCAGAAGTCAAAATCAAACATACTAATCCATGTCCGAATCACAATCTAGAAGTCAAAGACAAACATACTAATCCATGTCCGAATCACAATCCAGAAGTCAAAGACAAACATATTAATCCAATCCGAATCACAATCCAGAAGTCAAAGACAAACATACTAATCCATGTCCGAATCACAATCCAGAAGCAAAGTAAACACTTTGACACCTGTCACGTGTGTAATCAAAATTGAGTGAAAGGAACTACTTCTACGGTACTGGAACTAAACTTAAGACATTTATCGGAGCCTGTAACATCAAGCACCAAATATATGAAAAGTCCCATATATGATAAGTTACTTGTCAGTTCCAAAGTTTTTACTTTGCTTCTGGATATTTTGATTCGGACATGTATTAGTATATTTGTTTTTGATTTCAATACATGCTTCAGAGTTCGAACAGAGATATGGACTGAAAATTTAAGGACTTTTTAGAGTTTTCAGGGTCTTGTTTGCAAATTTAAGGCCTAATCTGAGGGACAATTTCAGCAAAAAATATTGGTGCAAAGGCAATTAAATAAATAAAAAAAACAATTACTTACGTGTCCATGACGCATCATGGCTATAAAGGTCACCCAAGGGAACAAAAATTTTGCCTTTATGGGCAGGCGGCCTTTACATACAGGTTCAAATAATATGAAAAAGAACAATTGGGATATAATTCTACTGCCCTTTATAAGCAGGTAGCCATTATATATAGAGGTGGCCTTTAAGGCAGGTTGGACTGTAGTCATAAAAATGAGACATGGCATGTACTGTCGGGTATGTATTGGACAGTAGGTAATAAAGTGGCAAAGTCAAGTGTAGATCTGCAATCAAACCTGTCCTTAAAGACCACCAAGGGAATCATTAAAACTGGCCTTTATAGGCAGGTGGCTCTTATATTCATGTTCAAAAAATATCAAGAGCAACTGGGATAACAATAAATGGCCTTTATAAGCAGGTGGCCTTTATATAGAGGTGTCCTTTAACATAGGTTTGACTGTGTTTTAAATACATGTATAACATACATACATGCATATATATATTATATGTATGTTAAAAGATTGATTGAATATATAGGGAGTAGGCCTATTGCTGATCATGATGAATAAAATAAAAACACACTCCGGATACATACCTACCATCGGGTGATCAACGGACTAGTGCATGTTATTGTTAGTGTAAACGTCCATTGTGGGAAGATCCAGATGTATCGTACCTTGTTTAAAACAGCCCATATATTTTGTATCAGTTTTAAGACAAACAATCGTACAAAAGCATATCTCCGATGATTTAACATAAAACACTCCTCAGATTTGCAAAAGAACGGCCAGCATCTCCCCAATTATATCAACGGTAGGATATGAAGCAATGATATGGGGTCCTTAAATTGCAAAATCGGATATAGACGAAATAGAACGCGTCAATAGCAATCAGAAATCAAAAGAAGGAGGATGTGTCACAAAAATGTTCTTACAATTTGAGCTACCAACTTTCAACTCGAGGTGCCCCTGTCATGGTAGGCGTGACACGATAAAGAACCCTGCTGTATATTGCTATCAGCGCAACACGCAGGCAATATTTCTTCACCTTCGCCTATAGCTGGCGACGTCTCGTTATAAGTGAAATATTCTTGACTAGGACATTAAACACCATTACTCTCAAATCTGTTATACAAAGCAGGTAAGAAAACAAGCAAACATAATTTGTGACTTTGGTCCCTTTGACTTTGGCAACTTCGGTTAACTCCGTTTCTTTTTCGTCTTAGCTCATTCATGTTTCTCGAATTAAGGAGCGACGTGGGGTTTGACACTTCACCTAACAAGCTCTCAATAGATCTCCGCGCCACTCAACGTCTAGATTTAACTTGTAACTGAATGATAGCATAGAGCCAAAGCAAACAAGAATACGAAAATTCGAAACAAAACAAGGCCGGCAGATCTTAAGACCATGAATTACAAAACTTCCAACCTCGGATGGGCACTGAAATTAATTTTAAACCAATTAAAGTCAAACCAAATTAAATTTGAACCTGTATGTAAAGGCTACCTGCCCATAAAGGCCACTTTTACTGGTTTCCTTGGGTGGTCTCTATATACAGGTTCAAATAATATGAATAAAGAACAATTGGGATACAATTCTACTGGCCTTTATAAGCAAGTGGCCCTTATAAAGAGGTGGCTTTTAAGGCAGGTTGGACTGTAACACAAGAATAGTAAAGCAGGATAAACAGGGCGGTTTTATTTTGTACGCTCTAACTAGCATGCGTTAATAATTTTATATTTTACATTTTACCATGGGGAGACATACCACAAAAACTTAAACAAGACTCGAAGCACTGGTATTACTGGGGTATTCTACCTTTGACCCTTTCTCTACTACAATTTCAAAAGTAGCACATGACAGGACTGGTGATCGAGTCAGGAATATTTCACTTAATTACAACGTATCGAAACGTCACCAGCTACAGCTGAAGTGGCAGAAATTATAACCTTTGCAGTATACCCATGACAATATGCAAGAATGGGAGCCAAAGCGGTTAAAGTGTCCGACCGACTTACGTACCAGTAATCTCTCTAGACTAGTTTGGAATACCTTTCTGGCAGATGGTACTGTGACAAAGTGTTAAAGTTCACCGATGGTTTTCCTTTACCATTGGAGAACTGTCTCATACTGTGAAATCATCAATTAATTTCCGTGGTTTTTTTTAAATGTCGTGGATAGCCTGACCAACGAATTCACATGTCAACTAAATACTACTGTACATAAAGGCTATTTTGAACATGGAATATTGTAAATTACATTTTAATAAAGAATTGCTTGGACAAATTAACAGTGCATATCTATTCATCATTCAGAGACCTAACTAGAAATTATATTTTTGTCAATGCTGCATGTTTGGTTAACGTCTGTATATAGAAAAAAAATCACATTTGCGACAGAAAATAATGTATTCCAGCTATCCATTTGGGTCCCAAATTACAAATGAATGCACCTTTTACCTGCGTGATTGAATCAAGACAATTCACACCTGGACGACCTACATATAACCAATGAGGTACCTAAATTTTTATTGAAAAGGTGGCAAAATTTATGGTATGTACACACTCACATAGACCGATATATTTACAATATGACTGTATCTCTCTTCGACGAAACATACAGAAGCAATTGTATTGCAATTCCCGTTGACAAACAATAAGGGTCATGACCCTTGATGTGCATCAATTTTCCCGCAATATTACGTCATGTCCCGCACAGGGGGTCACGTGATCATGGCTAAAACCCTATATCAAACGAGCCTATATGGAAACAAGAGGGTCATGAGGCCCTGTGCGTTCACATGAGAATAAATTGAATTCTACACATTTTTCCAATAATGTCATGAATAGAGAGTTAACAAAGTTCATTATTAGTTCATATGAACTTGACCTAGCTTTTGTCCTGAACATTGTTTCTGACAAATTATATTTATTACTTATTAATACTGTGAAATACTCTCTTTTGTGAGTTTCACAATGGATCTCTGGTCCCCTACATCAGCTTCTGACACCAACCTACACTTCTGTTGTAGGATTTAAATAATAATTATAAAATAAAAGTTCTAGTCTACTTTTTATTCTACTGAAATAGTCTAATAATATATACAATATTTACAAAGTCTCGCAATTATAACAGCCATCAACACAGCAACACTTAATATTTTCTTTGCGATTAGCCAATTTTTCACCGTGACGACTTAAATCCCGATCTCGGACAACTCCAACCTGTACTCTAATTTCTAACCGAACCCAACCAAAACTAAACTTCCTAACTCTCGTCTCCCGAACTCCCAACTAACTCTAACTCTAACTAACTGTAACCCCAACTGACACTAACTCCCCGAACTCCCGAAAACCCCCCAAACGTTGTCTTATATACCCCGATTGTGCAACAGGTACTGTACCGGTTCGAAACCTGTTAAACCGGTTACGATGTCCTGCATACATGCATGTAGCAAGTATAGAGTTTACAATACCTGTAGTTACCGGGACAACCGACTGACCACTAGAAAGTATTTAGGCCATAACATCAAGTGTTGCTGTATTATTTGGCTAATTGTTACAGATCTAAATATAGCCCCAGGAACACATTAACCTAAAACACGCCCTATATTATTATCGATTACTAAAAACCAGTTTCCCTTCCCACTAATTTACCGAACAATGAATAAAGTTAAACCCCCGAAATTAGTAACTTAACTGCAAATACTATTTTAAAATACTTCACAATACAACATGACCCATATACAAACTTGACTTAACTTTTGTCATGAACATCGTTCTGGACAAATTATATGAAGATTAGACAAAAAATATGAACTCTAAGAGTATTAATAAGGTTTTTCTATGATTTGACCTAGTGACCTACTTATTGACTTAACATGACCCATATACGAACTTGACTTGCTTTGGTCATGAACATCGTTCTAGACAAATTATATGAAGATTGGACAAAAAATATGATTTCTAGTGTTAACAATGTTTTTCTTTGATTTGACCTAGTGACCTACTTATTGACCCAACATGACCCATATATGAACTTGACCTTGTTTTGGTCATGAACATCGTTCTAGACAAATTATATGAAGATTGGACAAACACTATGGACTGTAGAGTGTTAACAATGTTTTTTATGATTTGGCCTAGTGACCTACTTATTGATCCAACATGACCCATATATAAACTTGACCTTGTTTTGGTCATGAACATTGTTCTGGACAAAATATATGAAGATTGGACAAAAACTATGGGCTCTAGAGTGTTAACAGATTTTTCTATGATTTGACCTAGTGACCTACTTACTGACCCAACATGACCCATATACGAACTTTACTTAGCTTTTGACCTGAACATTGTTCTGGACAAGTTTGATGAAGATATAACAAAAACTGTGGCCTCTATAGTGTTAACAATGAAAAGTTGACGCACGACAAACAATGATTACAATACCTTATTGAGCTAAAAATAGTACCAAGGTACAAAATATTTATTAAAAGAAGGAATTGTAAATGTAAGAAATGACATTTCTGCTTATGGTATTTCAAGGGGTAATGAAAGATAGTGTGGCACGTGCCAAATTCAAAATGAAGGGCAAAGCCCTTCATCGAATCTGGCATGCGCCACACTATTTTTCATTACCCCTTGAAATACCATATTCAGAATGCCATTTCTTAATTAAAAGAAAACATATTTTTTCCACTTATGTCTCTCTTTTCTGTGTTGAAATATAATTAAAATGTTAACAAAAAATTGAAATAAAAATTTAATCGCAATATATGCATGTTCAAAATAGCCTTTATGCACAGTAGTAGCAGCTCCTACCAACACAACTCCTGCATCCACTGGTTGTTCGAAGCTTGATTAGTTAAATCAATGGTTAGCAGAAATTTAAAACATCAATAAAAATAAAAATATAATTGTCGAATAGATAGTTTTATTACAGTTTGCTATAGTTTCATGGAATTTTTATTTTCAACATTTCAACACCAAGTTAACAATATATCTAAAATTATGCAAAATTCAAACTTTGACTGATCAACTCAAGCTCCGAACTGTCTCCAGACTTAAACTATCATCATAGACAAGCACAATGATTAATTGAATTAGGTTTTACGTTCTTCCAGTCAAGAATATTTCACTTATATCGAGACATCACCAGCTATAAGTGAAGTGACAAAATCTTTGACCTTTGCAGTGCGCTCACAGCAATGTGCAGGCAGTGTTCTTTAACGTACCACAACTACCGCAACACTGGCCATCAGTATTTAAGATCTCTGAAAGACCTTTTGACTTTCATTTCAATGCAGAGTGGATGAAATAAAAGTCACCCATTTTCATGTTTTGGTCAGACCCGTCCATGGTTCGAGGTTTTTAAGGCCTCTTCCGAAAGACCTGGTGACTTTCATTTGAATGTAGAGTGGACGAAAGAACAGTCACCATATATTCAAGTTTTGGCCAGACCCGGCCACGATTCGAACCCACGACTTCCCATATACAGCAAACACTCTATAAACTTATATATCGAATTATTTCTGTCAACGACCCTTTTCATTGATGATAGAGACCCCCTTTAAGGTCTCTTTGGATATACAGCAAACACTCTATAAACTTATATATCGAATTATTTCTGTCAACGACCCTTTTCATTGATGATAGAGACCCCCTTTAAGGTCTCTTTGGAAGGACCCGCAACTTTCATTTCTAAATGCAGAGTGTTTCATGAAAGAACAGTCACTGCCTATTTTCTTGGTCTTGGACAGAACCCAGTCTGGGTTTGAATCCAGGACTTCCCAAATATGAAGCGAGCACTCTTCCAACTGAGCTACTATAGCAGATATCCAGTTTGACTATGATACCCGTGTACTAAAATCTTCAACATTGTTCCACAATTAAATTCAGAGAATTAGGATCCCCTGCCAACAGGTTCTTTTTTGTGATTTGCACTTGTGTTAAAAGGGCAATAACTCCAAGGTAAATATGCAAACCAACTTGGGTTAACAATATGCGCATCTTCTATCAATGTGGATGCTTTGCACCAACTTTTATAAAATAGTGCTTCATAGTTTTGAAGAATTTGCGCAGACAAGAATTTCGGATGAACGGACAGAAGGACTGACAAAAACTTGAATTTCATATCCCCTTCTTTCTTCAAAAGATGGGGATAAAAAGAGAAGCTCTCCAGGCTTCTGTCAAATGAGCTAAAAACAAAAACTAATATTTTTTTTTACTTTTATTTTTTTTACATTTAAGCAATGGAACTTGCATTGGATGCTATTCTTGGCCAGAGATCTGCACATTCTTTAGCAACTGGTCCTGTGATAGCTGACCCTTAAACAATCAAAATAAAACACAATTAAGTATATATGCAAAACTAAAGCAAGAACAATGGTGAGCATGCCAAATACATTAAACAGTTATGAAGGTGTTAACTATAAAAAGACAGCATAGCTGTTTGATACCTCTGTGTACTAAAACAACATTGTATATGTTAAAAGTACATTCAGTAAATTAAGATCCCCTGCTAGCAGGTTCTTTTTTGTGATTTGTATATATGCTAAAAAGGCAAACCAACTCAGTTAACGATATGTGCATCTCTTATCAATGTTGATGATTTGTACCAAGTTTCATAAAATAGTGCTTCATAGTAAGTTTTGAAGTAGTGGCTCAGCTTTAAGGGTATTTTGTACCAACAACAACATCCCAATGTTAACCTGGTAATTGGAATTATTCCCCTTTAAGCGATCTTCTTGTTTTGGCATAGAATTCTAATGACCCCTAGTTTCCATTGTTTCGCTATCAAGACAAGCCAGAAGATGGATAATGTGCCATAATAAGCTGAAAGCAAATTTGATGTTGTCTGGGAAGACCAAGACTGTTATCCCCTGCCTAACAAGGGAACCCAAGGTCTGACCTGATCATTATTTCCTTTCTACTTAGTCTAATTTTTAATACTTCTTGTCCTATTTATAATGTATTTAATTCAAATTTAAATTCTATTAAATTAGAAACTGGAGTCATAAATTTGTATTGACACTTTCTCATGGGAAGATAAACATGCCTGTATTTGAATTATCTTAATTATTTAGATGTTTAAATCTTTTCTTTCAAACACCTGCGAGTTATGAACACAATTAATGGTAGATAACCCTTGACTGGTAAGTATAACAAATGAAATGAGATAAACATTTTCAGATGTAGGTCCACTAAATTTCACAAATAGCAGATCTTAAGGCCAGTGGGTAGAAACAAGGTTCCCACAGCTTTTTAAAAGCTTTCTGAAGGTATGCTAGACAATCTTCAAGGTACTCACAGGCCATTCTATTTTCAATCATCTTAAAATTATTCCAATGTTTTGTACAACTAGCCTGTATCAATAGATTTTTCAAACCCTAGGGTTAAATATTAAATTAACTTGATCATAATAAAATCTGAATACCTTTCATTTCTCCTTTATTGTTTACAATGACTCCGGCATTGTCTTCAAAATATATAAACACTCCATCCTTTCTTCTAACCGGCTTTCTTTGTCTAATAACCACTGCAGGCATTACTGTTGATAATAAAAATATATAAGTTTAATAACTTTCTAGCTGTTATAACTGCCCATCTACATAAATAAAGTCAAGGAAATTTAATCTCCTAAATAGTTAAAGCTGGACTAACATATCAAAACCATTATACTGTTGGAATTTTGCAACAGTATATCGACGATTATACTGTCACAAATTTTTGAAGTCAGCCAATGAAAACAGGCGTTACATACAGAATTAGGGATGGGTATTATCAAAAAATTTTGTATCACGATATTATGATATGCAGGTGCTGTATCACAATACATATCATAATATATTATTTTATGGCAAAGAGCCTTTTACAATGTTGAATTTGCCACTGTCGGCCATATTGTTAATAGCATGTTGTTATGAAACAAGTTTCGTATTTGGCTGTTTCATATCTGGTTGATAGCTTTACCTATAGTATGACGTAATATTTCTATAAATTCCAGTCAGTTGAGTTTATAAACAAATCAGATGCCTCCACAGCAATTTGTACATTCATTTAAGCTATAAAAAGATAGGTTACTTGGCTTTTAAAAAATACCGGTATTACCGGATCAGATCTGTCATATTGCGATACGTATGTACTATGAGACTGTATTGTGATATACTGGTATACTGATAATACTGCGCACCACTATACAGAATGAATAAGAATTATTAATTAAACCTTAATAAAGCTTTGTTCACTGGCCCCAGGACCGGCTTACTTCGAAACATGTGTCAAAGTTACTTTTTTTATTGTAGGAGCCAGCCTGGCTCCTTTAGTATATAAATAAATTTGGCGCCAATTGAGACTTTTAGGCACCAGCATCCAGCAATAAAATTAATGTGATTTTATCCTAAAAAGAATCTAAACACACATGTATAAGGTATAATATCTAACATTTAATATCAAACACAATGGATCGATCACCTGCTTTTTGGGAGCATCACACGTACTTGCCTTGAAAGAACTATCAATATACATTGACGGCAGCTTCCCAGCCATGATAACTGTTCTATTCGGCACACTATTAACGTTTCATAATATATATATATATATATATATATATATATATATAATATATACATACGAAAAATTCCCTCTATACAAGACAAGAGGCTGGCCAAGGAATGCAGGGAAACACAAATAGAAAAACGAAATCAGACATGATCGAGAGTTTTGGGCGACTTACGAGTTAAAATTTGTCGCCAATGGAAAAATCTGATCGCCATAGTGTCTAATTTAGTCGCAACTGTGGGCCCTGTGAAGTTCGGGTTTTCCCTTTTTAACAGTAGCTACATTAGCTTGAATCCCGAGTCCCCAGACCTTAACAATACACCCCTACCTCTAGAGTGAGTGAGTGAGTAATGGTGTTTAACATCCCAGTCAAGAATATTTCACTTATATTGAGATGTCGCCAGCTATAGGAGAAGGCGCAGAAATTTTGCAAGTGCGTTGCGCTGATGCCATTATACAGCAGGGTTCTATAGCGTTCCAAGCCTACCATGACATGGGACCTCGTTTATTTTATGTTCCCATCCGAAAGAACCGCCACTTTCATTTCGTAATGCCAAAGGCTTGGCGAAAGAACAGTCACTACCCGATTTCAAGTCTTGGTCAGACCTGGACTGGGTAATTTGAAGCTCTCTAAGGAGTTCCGAACACTTAATGCCTATATAACACAAAGGCGTTAAGTGTTGCAACTGGTAAGATACTTCGAGTTACTCAGTCCTGGTCAGGGTTGGAACACACGACCTCCCACTTACAGAGCGAGCACTCTCGCTAGAAGGGGGTTTTACCGGAATAATTGCGAAATTCCGGAATAGTTAGACACTTTCCGTAATCTTTGCAAAAATCCGGAATGTTTAGATCAAATCCGGAATTTTTATACCAAATCCGAAATAATTGGTCAAAATCCGGAATAATTGGTCAAAATCCGGAATAATTAGAATATTTTTACGGTAAATTTTACGGATTCTAATAATTCCGGTAAGTGTCTATTTATTCCAGTAACTTGTCTGATTATTCCGGTAAAAGACTGATTATTACGGTAAAAATCTAATTATTCCGGCAAATGTCCAATTATTACGGTAAATTTTTTTAAAAAAATTATTTTTTAGAAAATTTCCCGTAATAATTGGACATTTGCCGGAATAATTAGACTTTTACCGTAATAATCAGTCTTTTTCCGGAATAATCAGACACTTACCGTAATTTTTAGATTACGGAAAACTTACCGTAACAAAATAGTCCAATTATTCCGGATTTTGCCCGATTATTCCAGATTTTACCGGTTTATTCCGGATTTTAGCTGATTATTCCGGATTTA
The DNA here is from genome assembly GCA_021292105.1 of Anadara kagoshimensis. Taxonomy (NCBI): domain Eukaryota; kingdom Metazoa; phylum Mollusca; class Bivalvia; order Arcoida; family Arcidae; genus Anadara; species Anadara kagoshimensis. The sequence goes on along the minus strand of CM037867.1, from coordinate 9,499,891 downwards.
TTTGGTTTATTCCGGATTTGGTCTGATTATTCCGGATTTTCGCAATTATTCCGGTAAAACCCCCTTCTAGTGTCTACTGAGCTACCACAGTGGTTCCCACCTTTAGAGGTATAATTTTTGACAGTGAATCCAATTCCTTACCTCTTTTCCTAAGTTCAGGCTTTCCCTTTTTGACAGTAGCTACAAACATGTCACCTGCTCCAGCTGCTGGCATTCTGTTTAATCTACCTTTGATACCACTGACAGCAATCACATATAAATTTTTGGCTCCTATGAAAAAGTGGAATAATAAATATGTATATAAAACAAGTTTACACTAGTAAGCTTATCAGAAAAAATACTGATATATTGTCATATTGCAATACAGTGGTTGTGCCTTCTGTCTTTAAAATTCGGAAAATTGCAGTTTATAATATAGCAAACTGCAGTATAACATGCTTGCAACAACAAGGATCCTAAATGCAAAGATGTCATATTATGACATTATCTGAAGTCAATTTTATGGATAAAGACAACTACATTGAATCTGTTAAGATTGTTTTGGAGAAATTTAGTAATTGGGAAATTTTGGTCATTTTTCTCCAGGGAAATTACTTGTAGAAAATTTAACAAAAACAAAATTGCTGCAACATAATTAACACCAATTTGCAGCGTTTGTAATAAATGTCTACCACTGAAAACATTTGGGCAGGAATTGTCAAGTTTTCTACCATTTTACTACAGAACACTACAGCAAATTATCAGGGCAGGATGAGTTTCCTTATCTTTGCAGTATGTCAAATTCATTTCTCTATTTTTCAAAACTTTCCAAACTGATTTACACTCTTGGATGCAGATTTGTTTAAATTTTCAATAATAACTTGGGTTTCATCCATTTATTTTGGAAAGATCATCAAGTTGAAAACCTAAATATTGAAATACATATATATTCAGCATAATTATATAGCAAATTGTTCTGCAATATTTTTCAATTGGTTTAACTTGTGATTTTTCCATATGTGTAAAAAACAAAAAGCAGAAGCGTGTAAATGCCACCAGACATTTGTATGGATGAATTATTTTATAAAGGACAACCCATAAAATAAACAGTGGATGCATCCTGATACAAATGCCATGGACATGTTATTCCTGTAGGCAAGCTTAAAACCTGTCAAAACCATAAGAATATTTTATACAGAAAACATAATAATGTTAACGGTTGAAATACCTCTTTTCTAACGCGATGAGTCAAGGGTCTCTCTCTCTCGATTTTATTACCTGTATTGTCAGCACAGTTTATTACTGCACCAACTGGCAAAGCCAGGGAAATACGGAATTTTCCTCCTGCAGAACCTCCTCTTCCTATTCAAAAGCAAAAATAAAATACAATTTAGACACTAAACATAGTACCGGTATACTGTATATCATTTTAAATAGGGTCATTGGGCCATTGACACGTCATTTTGAGTATTTTAGAAAAATGACCCCATTGTTTAAGGTCTTAACAGAATACAATTACTCAAGATAGTATACTGCATAGTGTTCATTCTAGATAGGCCCCTGGGGCCATTGACACATTATTTAAGGTCTTAGTGGTCCATATCTAACATTACATGAATGCTGCCAAAATATTGATGTTATGGTGTCCCTTCTGAAAAATCCTAGAATGAACACTGCATATACGTTTTACAAGAGGAATAAGCACAGAATATTAATTTCTATAATCACAAGTGGCTTGGTGCTTTCGTTATATCTCCTTGTTTACATAAGGGTAATTCGCAGGTTCGTGTCAAGTTTGGCAACGCAAAAAGTAGAACATAGATTGATAAACTTTTTCTTTAAAATACAAAATCATAATTGCAATTTCATAAATGCTTTACAACAATTCAGCCTTGGTATGTTGCAGAACATTCAGTATGTATTATTATAGTACAGGGCTCCAAGTTGCGAGTAATTTACTCGAAAATGCGACCAAAAATGCTGAAATGGCGATCAAAATTTAGGCCTCAGTCGCCGTGTGGCGACTGTACAAATTACCGGTTCCGACTTTGTCAAAATCGTTTTCTGTTCTGGACATTACTTTTATGATCTAGGTTATCAGAGTGTTTGTAAATGGACCGTTTTTTTTTAATGACTGTGACAATCGCTTTCTTGACTCGTATGTATATATCGGCATGGCCTCCGCCAAAAGGCAATCGTCTTTAAATACATTTGGATTCGGCAAACCAAGTGATGCTTCCACTTCCAAAGTACAAAAAACAGACGATATATCCTCGTCCAAAGGTTGTGGCGAGTAGTGCTCTGTAAATGGCGACCAAAATTTTGACCTTGGTCGCCATATGGCTACCAAATTCTGAAACCTACTTGGAGCCCTGTAGTATGGTATATATATGTAGTGGAGCTGAGCTAGTCCAGGGGTTGAAAAATGTTTTCAGGTGAGCCAAAGCCCAGGGCTTTTTGATGCAGAAAATCAAAAGCCCACAATTTGTTTTACCAAGTCCAGAATTTCATATCGACAGTTAGAGGGTATTTTCTGTGTAATCCTTGTTATAGACAACCTGTGGAAGTTTGTCAACCCAAAACAATCGGACACACTTCTCTTCATCATACTAGTATTTGGCATCTTTATTATCTTGTGACTTTCTTTTCTTGCCACTGTAACCCTAAGACTTCAGATATTTTTTCAAGATTTTTTCAAGACACCAGGCGACAGTCGAAAATAAATGTCATTGGTCTTTCTAAATATTTAAACCCAACAGGCTTTTCAGGGAAATTTCTGTTAAGTCCTGATTGCTAAATTTTGAGTCCAGGGCATCGGAGTTTTCAACCCCTGATTGGACTTGGTGTTGTATATAATAAAAGAGTGATTTGGGGATGAAGTCAATTTATTTTTTTCTTAGTTAGGGGCATGGCTCACTTCTGAAAAGAAGTTTTAATAGTAATATACACTATACAGCTTAAATGTGTAAACATTTAGGGACCCAGACTGATTTTTAGGAGCCATTGGTCCCCTGCTAATCCTGATGCGTGATTTACTGCAACTTTCTGGTCCGCATCTTTAGACCTTGTGGTAGAGCACTCGCTCTGGCACTCTGTGAGAAAGTAGATTTTTTCCTGTTAGAATACGTTGTTTTTCCAGTCCCTTGTCACAATGGCCAGGTAAAATGCAAGTATTTTACAAATTCAACCAACGTTTTCCTTTCTTCAGAAATAGTTAATGACAATTGCGGATGCACATACAAATTTTCACTTACGATTAGGAACAAGCAAGTGAACAATATAAATATAAATAAAGGCTCAAGCGCAATTCAGTGTCACAAACACAGCGACCCAAATAGGTGTTTAACCTTCTGGGAGCATCTGCCCTCACTTACCCTTAAAAGTTCATGTATTTAATTTGATTTGTCCATTTCAAAGTTTTTACTTGGGGATTGTGATTAAGACATGGATTGGTCGGTTTTTTTATATATATATATATTAGTACATAAACTTACATCACGCGACCCAAACACTGAATAGGAAAGCCACAATTCTGCCAACTAAACATAACGAGAACCTAGCTAAAGTTCTACAACAGTACCAATCGCGACGATTTTCGGGGGTTAACTGTCATATTTTAGGGCGTACCGTTGGTGGATAAAAAGTATATAACTCTGATACTAAAGTCCATTCGGAGACTTAAAAGCATATTTCACCAGGGATTATAAACTGGAGAAGGGGATTCAAATATTGGTTCATAAAATAAGAATCAGAACATCTGAGTGGGAAATGTGAAGCATAACCTTATGAAATATTACCAATACAAGTTTATTTCTCTTCAATAATTAAAAGTAACCCCCAGGTGATTCGATGTAGACAGATTTAATACGTATGTATGTGTTCATTACCTCGCTTAGACATTTTGGAAGGTAAAAGGAAGTGGTAAGGTAATATCGAACACGAAAACGGATAAGACTATGAAATCCGGACATGGGTAACTCTCTATCATCTCTCCGATACCGTTCTTATTTATTTATTTATTTATTTATTTATTTATTTATTTATTTATTTATTTATTTATTTATTATTATTTATTTATTTATTTATTTAGTTATTTTAAGAGATTCCTTACTTAATTTATTTATTTTCTATGGTAAACAAGTTTTTTTCATTCACATTTTCGTACCATATCAAATACCATTTCGTACTATAATCTTTGACAGTTACGTACCATGCACTCAAGCCATTTTTGCCATATTGCAAAGCTACCATTTCGTACCATAGTTAAATGTTACCAATTCGTAACATAAATTTCTTATCACAGTGAAATCTCTCTCTCTCTCTCTCTCTCTCTCTCAGCGCATAAATTCATGTCTCAAACTAGCTACATGTATATAATTAAGACAAACACCGTCAAATAAAAAGTATCAATGTTATTTTTCCCTGTTCCTCATATCAGCGCTAATTACTTTTCAAATAAATCGGATACTTTTTAATCAGACTATTTTAATGGAGAACTTTCAAGTTTAAATAATGTCATTATTATTATTATTATTATTATTATTATTATTATTATTATTATTATTATATATATATTATATTATATATATATTATATATATATATATATATATATATTATATATATATATATATTATATATATATGGTACGAAATGGTAGTATCATGAATTAACTACACCGGTACGGTATGGAATCTTAGCTTACGAAATGGTAATGGTACGAAATGGTCATATGGCATGGACCGAGTTGGGTACGAAATGGTAAATTTGTGTAAGAAATGGTTATGGTACGTTGACTAGCTTCGAAATACGGTAGCAACGAGAAGAAAGTTCGATCAACTCTCCCAAGAGTGAAGACGTAGTACTAAGTGAAGGAAGAGAACATTAAAAGTGTTTGTTCCACATACCGTACTCAACCCCATCTTACTAATTTATACTTTAAAGGACCTGAAAGTCAACAATAAAATACGTCATCTGTATGCATGTGTCATGTGCAGCCGAAATCTGAACTTTTTACCAAAAGAAATATGACAATTCAACTTGTTTAAGTTTGGTACAATTTCCACACAAAAAGTCCGAATTTTTAGTACTTTATTAAAATAAAACATCAAAATGGGAAAAATCCATCGTATTTGACCTTTTCATTTTATCCGTCCGTTTGTCCGTTTTTAAGGTACAAATCCGTCAATTTGGTCATTTTGACGGTTATTTTGATTACTAAATTCTAAAAATTTGCACATTTTAAATGGAAATTTTATCAAAATCAAACACTTAACGATAAAAAAGTACCAAAATGCGACCTTGCACACTAAAAATGTACCGATCTGTACAAATAAATAAATTTGATTGGTCAGCCTGTACACTTATAAAGTTGTATGAATGATAAATCATATGACATATACAGGTTCACGTCAGAGTATTTTTAAAATCTTTATCATACGTCACTACTGTTCGCCCGGCATGATGTTAGATACTACCACTGTTACTTAAGTGACGTCACAGTCACACATATCCGAGATGGCTAAATTCGTCGTTCAAACCGCTTTAGCTTTTTTATTTATTCGTTTTGATGGCGTTTTTCGGTATTGTGATGTTAAAATAATATGTAAAACAAATATGAAATAATTTTTTTCGTTACAGGTGTTCTTTAACTTAAATCTGGCAACTTTTTGCAATATTTTCTGGTACTACAAGTTTCAAATTTTGTTTTACTATAGATGTGATAAGTCAGTTTATCTTGGTGTTCAAAATGACACCTTTAATTGTTGACTCAGGAATATTGCAAGCCTAGGCTTATCCAGGCCCTCAAAAAGTTTTATAGCCGTCATCACGGTATTGTTGATAAGTTTGATGTCTCTGTGTCCAGGATTGCCCTGGATATATTTGACGTCTCATAGTTCCATGTTCCTTTCACACAATTTTGATTACACACGTGGCGGGTGTAGCTAGCTAAACAGGAGTTGCTTACCCTTCCGGAGCACCCGGCCTCACTTCCCTGGTGGAAGTTCACGTGTCTAACCTAACTTGTCAGTTCCAAGGTCTTTACTTTGCTTCTGGATTGTGATTCGGACATGAATTAGTATGTTTGTTTTTGATTACTTCGTGAATCTTGAAGATTAAAAAAATATTCAAGTTAGATTTTCAAATTTGACAGACTTAAGTTAAGGAAAATCTTAGTAACGGGATGATTGCAAAATTGGAGTATGAAAGTAATATTTGAGATATTGTTGTCATTTATGTCAAGATGATGACATGGTGTTTCTTACGACTAAGCCGGTTTGGCAACTTGTCTCAAGTTCAAGTGATTCAATATTTATAGTGTCACGCAAGGTCGCGTGAGAAATCAAATCTTTCTCACTGGGACTAGGCAGATATGGAATATATGGGCACCTGTAAAGGATTCAATTTCCTACAATCGATGTAATTTTTTTCACATTTAAGTTTGCCAAAAAGCAATTTACACGAGTATAAAAATAACATTCCATGTTGCAAAACAAATCTGGGTCCGTTTCACAAAGCTTTATTAAAAAAATAATTATGAATCAAATATTTATATGCGCCACAATACTTGATTTGCTACTTAAGGTTTAATAAATAATTAACTTTCAATAAATTAAACTGTGTGTTATTCAGTGTTATTCGGGGCCTTACAAGCAGAAAGGGGTCCACTAATGTTCAATGTTGTCCGATATGTGGTAGTACAAAAAGAAACTAAATTTGAATATGGTACGTTTGTACTTCTTAGTTTTAAACCAATGAAAACACTCGTTACAAAAACAAGTGCGTGTCCTCCATTGGCGATTGTATTGTCAACACGGACCCATTTGTAATTCACAATTTAGATAATTTTTCTCGAACTAAAACCTTGTTGTGATAATTAAAATGACATTACTGTAATAAATCCAAATAAGTTCTACAAATTTTGCTTTGAATACTATTCATACAAACGTTTTGGTTGCCAATGCTCTTCCAGAACTCTTTCGTAAAACGGTAATCAGTAAAATCCTCGTCTGACGGAAAATCGCGCACTTCCGTGACCTAGAATAATCTAAATATCCTGAATCTTCGATTGGATTTAATTTTTAACCTGAGAATTATTTTATACTGGATAGTATTAAGTGAAAGTGGATTAATTTCGCGTAAAAATGAGCAAGAAGTGTGCAAAGTGTGAGAAGACGGTTTATCCAACCGAAGAACTAAAGTGTTTGGACAAGGTAAAACTCGAGTTGCTCCTCGGATGGGTGGTATTAGATTTACAACCTGCTACTGATTGTGTTTATCATGCAGATTATATGAGATTTACCCTGATTTTAATGCTTGCTTGCTACTCGTGAATTGATAAAATTGTGTACCTCTGGTCAGAATACACATTCCAAATTTCTGTCCATTTTAATATCCAAAAGAATGGAAGAATTCAGAGATTTTTTAGTTACTCCTGAAAAATGGGCGGGACTGAACAACTTGATCCGTGTAGTGTTTCAAGAAAATCCATTGATATTTCGGTTTCAGTTTTGGTTGGTTATATAATTGCTATTGTTTATTTCAAATCTCATTAAGTATAAATATTTATTAAACAAATCCAAAGAAAACTTTTAATTTAACACATTAATTTTTTTTAACTTGATTTCTACAATTTTAAGTTAACTTTATGTACAAGGTGTGGTTTGTGCGAGTGGAGTTTGGGGAGAAGGTATACCCTCCCTGGGTTTACTTTTGCCTCCGTTGTTTAACAAGAGTGTAAGTGTGTCTGTATTTATTATAGAGCATTATAAATAAGTATTTTACAAGTGACATGACCTTGTGAATGTAAGCACCCTAATCTACATATACAGTTTTATCTGTAGTAGTAAATCTACACTACTTCTGAAAGTCCAAGATTTCACTCAGTCGCGAATGTAATTTGTGACACTTTATATAAATTGCGAGAAACAAATCATATTTAAGTAGAAAATATAAAATATAAAAATTCTACTAAAATTTGCTACAAAGATTTGAGCCAGTGTGGACACTGAAAGTTTTTATGGAATTATAATGATTGTAATTTTTGTTCCCTGGTTATTTGCATATAGTTAGTCTGTGTTACATAAAATTGTAAATTTAATATCGATTAAGTGGTTAATAATAATAGTACTAATACCAATATACATTCCGCTAGGTTGATTTTGGGAACTATTTTTAAAAAAAAAATGTAAAAATGCTTTTAAAAAATTACCAAGTAGTACATTTGGCATATCTGTGAGGTCATTAATTAGGATGATCTTTAATGTTCCCACATAAATTGTGCAATCTATCATGCTAGAGTGTGTGTTACAGTACTACATGTCATTTTTAATCCAGGGATTCAAAATTATATTTTGTAATGGAAGGTCCAGGACCTTTTGCCTTTTAATTTTAGCAGGTCCCACAAAAAGTTTTGAATGTCCAATATCTTCTGACCTGGGGATTTTTGAGCTCCTGTAATTGTTAATATTACAATGTTGGTTGTGTATGATTTGGGTATAAATAAACATTACCTTACAAGTAAATATGTTTAATCAGTAATCTAGATTTATGAATTCAGTGTGTGATCATTGATGCACATCAAAATTTGTACTAATCTTGTTAGGAGGTTAGTGGTCTGAACTCAAATTAGCAAGCTAATAACAAATTAACGATGATTCATAATATAAATATTGTTTATCCAAATTGTGAATTCCTTGCTACTGTTTTAGAGAAAAATATTAACTTTACCAGAACATTTCTTAAGCAAATTGGGTAATTGGAGAAAAGACAGTAAAGACTGCCTATCATTGTCATATATAAATTAATTATTCAGTAACAACAATGCTCTAAATTTTCTTGAATAATTAGATATTTATTTAATTGTAGTAATATAGCCACATGGTATATAGTATATACTATGTGCAGATTAAGAGACATTACTACTGTTGCACCTATGGGGTATCTTTTAGGCGAAACAGTAGAGCATTCGTTTTTAAAAACGAGTGACCCGGGTTCGGTTCCCGGCGTGGGTGAAGGGAATTTTATGACAATTTTTTCATTGTAACTAGCATTTGCGTTACATAATACATGTATAATGAACTAAGGAATAAAATTGTTGGTAAATTATAAATAATTGAGGTTCCTAGACAGGATTAGGTAATTTAACACCTGTAAAAGTAATATTGGTATATTTATAAGTTGTAATCATTATTACCCAGCTTAGTTTGGTGTGGAGGGGGAGGGGGGGGGAAGAGTATGGGATGGTGTAGGGAAGAGATGAAGTGTGTGTTTGTTGTAGAGAAAGAGAGAGATGTTATAAAATATTGACAAACAGCTGTATGTTACCTACATTGGTAGACAGCTTATTAATAAAGGGCAGCTGTTTCACGATGCAATTCTTTTTAGGGACCATCTCAAAAGTAAATGGAATAAAAAAATAATTACTTGGAAATTGAATAATTAAATTCATATGTATGTTGAGACAGAAGACCATTTTCTTCATTTACTGAAACCTTTCTGTATCAATGAAATATACCTCTTGCTGTTCAAAAAAAAAACAAATTTCTGTAGGTTTATCCTCTTTCAACTGTTTGTCAATAATACCTGGGTATACTCATCTCCTACTTTATTAATAGGTAATGATATCATAATAAAAATGAAGTAATCTTGACTTAGGATCATTTACTCATTTTTATGTCTCATTTCTGAAGGTTTTGAACTTTGCACACTGAATAAAATTTATCAATGATTGTATAAATCATTACAGGTGTTCAAAATTACCTGGGTCTAAGGGCCGGGATCTTTTGAATTTAAATTGAGACCTTTGATGTTTAAACTGTAAATTCTGATGGACCTGCTATTTTTTTTACCAGGATGATTCTACTTTTTTAATATGATAACATAATGGCTCATGTACCTTCCAATCATGATATTAATTTTGAACCACGGTATTAATGTAAGTATAGTTTGCAACTCCACACACATGTAAACATTTCTTAATCTTTTTTTACTGTAAATTGTAATCAGTTATTATGGTCCTTCAGATGACGAGACCTAAAAAATAGAGTTAAATATGATATGGTAGGCATGGCCTAACCCTATGTTTCCATTCCTGGTAGCCAAAATCGCCATTGGCTACTAATTTCTGAGGAATTCTTTCAAAAAGTAACCTCTTTTAGCAAATTTGTGGAAAAATACTTTAAAAAGGACTATATTTTCACAAATTTTGGAAATTCGGCTACTAATTTTTTTAAATTTGTGAAAACCTAGCTAACCCCCTTGCCCTTTTGTACACCTGTTAGTGGCCACTGGTGATATTTCAATATAATTTCAAAATAATAGTGATCTGGGGAATTTTTAACCCCTGTATAATGTTTGAAATAATTTTGACGGGAAAACAAAGAACACTAATAGTAATAGTTACTATTCATAATGTCAAAATAACCATGACCCGGGGAATTTTTAACGCCTACCCTAGTACCCGTCCCCTCACCCCAACCCCTTTAAAATGTGTGAAATAATTTTGACTGGAAAATAAACCATACTTATGGTTACTATTCATAATTTCAAAATAATTGTGTAGTGTACACGAGTGTGCACATGTAGAACTAGAAAATTGCAAACCTATACCTTTCATGTCATTGTAAAGTTCTATAAACTGTTGTGCCGGTACTTGAGGAGAGTTAGAAGTAGGCTTTATACAGGACACACAATGACATGTTGTTCAATGTTGACTCATGCATAATGATTTACAAAACACTTGCACCTAAGATATGATATGTACATTTATTTAAAGTGGCTGCTGGTTTTTATGCATATGAACACATACACCAGGGATGAAGCTTAACTATTTTGAGTTAGGGACCCAACTCACTTCAGAAAAGAAGTTTTAACAGTAATCTTCATCCCTATACACTTTAGATGATTTTGGTTTGCTCCCAAGGATTGTTATAATTATTGAAAGTCAGTTGATTCCTCAAATTCAAGGATGAAGCTTAACTGTTTTGAGTTGGTGCCCTTTTCTCTTCAGAAAAAAGTTCTTGATCATTTATAAATCAATGGCTTAAAGGGGGCCAGACTTTATTTTTTAGGAGTCATGGGGGACCCCCAGCCCTTGCTAATCTTAATCTCTGGTATCTATGTTTCCATTCCTGGTAGCCAAAATCGCCATTGGCTGCTAATTTTTTGTAAATTCTTTCATAAAGTAACCTATTTTACCAAATTGGTGACGAAATACTTTAAAAAGTACCATACTTTCACAAATTTTGGAAATTTGACTACTAATGATTTAAATTTGTGGAAACCTAGGGTATCTATTTCATGAAACAAGCTAGAAAGAAAAAAAAAATCTGCATCCAATAAAATTCAAAAGCAACCAAATATTCATCAAGTTCTCAGATTTGATGGCCTAAGCAGGCTAAGGCCTCTGACAGTCCAGTGGTCTGAACCTTTTTAAAATTTGGAACATTGGCTAAACTTAAGTTGGTTATCACCAATAATCTTCATCCATAAAAAAGTTTCAGTAAGAATTTTCTAAGTATTATTTATATGTATACATTTAAATATGTTTTGATATAAATTAATGCTCTATTTAGTAATATAAAGATCATGACCAACAAGCTTGTCATATTACCTCTCCAGCTTGTATAAACCATATATTTACATATAGGGTGATAATTGGACCATGATAAGGCCATCTAAAGTAATTCTGAGTTTCTTGTCTTCATATTGAGTCTCTGCTTATTGTCATTTGAGGACAAGCATCATTGCGTTATGCAGTTCTGCCCTAAAATCCCAGACCTTTATTTAACCATCTTTGTCATGAAACAGAAGAGATATCAAATTGCCACTTTGTCTTACAAACCATCTACATGTTTCTTTAATTTCCACTTCTCAACAACTTGAGGGTACCATTCGAGTATAGGCTTTTATATCAGGCACATTACTCAATAGTTTAATTTTAAATACAGCAGGATTTTGAGTTTTGCACATTGTAGGAGCTGTAACAGGGAAACAGATTTTTCATTTGTTTGCCCTACTCAGTCTTATGTTATACATACATATGTGTGTGTGTGTGTGTGTGTGTGTGTGTGTGTGTGTGTGTGTGTGTGTGTGTGTGTTGTTAAACCAGAGGGATGTGGGTTGTTAGTATTGCCATGCCTAGTGGCCCTCTTGCTTGAAATGTGACAGGGGACTCTTGCTCTGCCTAGTGGTGCTCTTGTTAGAGGTATGACCAGGGAGTAGTGTTGCTCCTAATGGCATTCTTGTTAAGAGATGTGACAAGGGAGAAACAGATTTTTCATTTGTTGGCCTTTAATCTTGTGTTATACATATGTGTGAAGTATTGTTAAACAGGATTGAAGATAAGAATCTTAATAGGTCTGTAAAATTGAGCCTCAGAATCTTGGCCTATAATTAGGGTAATAGATAAAGTATGTTAACACACACTTAGAGATAATTCACTGACCACTAAAACAGGTACTTGTAAATGTAGACATAGACTGACTGAAAATTTATACCTTTTAAAATACCATGCACTTGGGCCACATAGTCACATAGATTTTGACAGAAATGCCTGTATGTAATAGGGGTCTTGGTGAAGAATCATTAATGGGGGTCGCCGCTGTACCACATGATCAATACCTCTTAACTTATGTGCGGAACATGTTGTTGGAAAACGTAAACGTCACATATCCATTGGAAGTAAGTGTTTCGCATCAGTGTTAGAGGGTATAACATGGTACAGCAGCAAACCCCATTGTGTCTTTAAAACCAAGGGTAAAAAGAAAGAAAAAAAAAGATCCTATAGTGTGAGAAAGTTTATCAAAGGTCTAATCGTTTTCTCAAGCCACTCCAAATTCCTCATCTACCTCAAAAATGACTGTGCCTCCTGGAAATAAGCGAAAGAAACTTGACTGGGACTTTAAAAACAATTACCCAATCCAATCAAATCTACCATACTCTCTATCAGCCTACGTGCAGATATTGTGTTATAGACTATATACACAGTCTTATTTTTTCCGTTCCTTTAAATATACATGCACCACAATTCTACACCATGGTAGATATAATGGAATTGCCAGAATAGGGGAAAAGTGAGAAACGATTTTGGTCTCACTCAGTTACTGCATGTATATATGTGTGACTAAATACTAAAATTTAAATTCATTTGACATTGACAAATTTTTGTACAGGCTAATCTAGCCCCCCTCGGTTTCCTAGCATGACTCAGTCACCATTTGTTGGTATATATAGTGTTATAATATCACAGTTTTTGTTTATATTATGGATTATAAAATATTTGTGTTTACTATTTGACATACCAGATTCACTATATATCCCAGGTGTTTGATTTTATAAGTGTATACAGTAGGCAGTTATGGTTATACTTGAGTTTGGCAAGTTTGAGCTGGCCATTACAGTCCTTTCAAACCAGGCCCCGGTTTCACAATCATTCCTTAAAGCTAAGATTTTCCTTAATAACTTAAATCTTGCAAAATTTCAAAAGTTTATAATTTTGTTAATTTTCAAGATATTCAGGAATTTAAGATGTCATTTTTAAGGTCACTTCTAGATTAAAACATTTGCATTTACCATAGTTTTTACAAAAATATTCATCAGTATTTCCAAAAAGTGATTACCAAAATTGGCTTAATATAAGGAAAATCTTAGCTAAGGAATGATTGTGAAACCGGGGACAGGCCCCAGTTTCACTATCATTCCTTGGCTAAGATTTTTCTTAACTTAAATTTAGCAAATTTTGGTAATGTTTTTGGAAGTACTAATAAATATTTCTTGTCAAAACTAAATGCAGTTGTTTTAATCTAGGAATGACCTTTAAAATGACACCTTGAATTCTGAATATCTTCAAAATTCAGGAAATTATAAAAATGAAATATAGTCAGATTTTAGTTGAGGAAAATCTTAGCTAAGGAATGATGTGAAACTGGGGCCTGTGTTCAATCCAGAAACGTGGTTATGAGGTCATCCTGGACCAGTGTTTTGAGAAAGCTGGGGCCATGTTTCAAAAATTGTGTCAACATGATAACATATAAAAGTTAAAACCAGATATAGATTAAACTAGAATTCTAAACTAAATAGATGGGCCAGGGTTGGCACACAGGCATTATTTTTGTCAAATTTTGTCAAGCAAGACTTGAATATATTTGAACTCCAGTAGGTTCCAAATTTGGAACTTTTCTGGACCACTGACTGAGGCTACAAAATAAAGGCCACTGGTCCAGGTCCAGTTTGGTTTCAATCCCTGCAGCCATGTAGATGTGTTGACAGGTGTTGTAGTTTGATTGAGACAGAGATTTACAGATTTGTTCCCTCAAGGAAAACATTCTGTTCATACAAATACAAATACTTCATTGGTACAAATACGCCCCCATTGGGCAGTGTACAGACTATACAACATAAAACTTATACTACACGGTAAGATATGTACATGTATATGTAATGCTTATAGGTGAATGCAAAGAATTAACAAAACAGTACAATAATTTATAACACTATTAAAATGTATGGGAATGACTTATGTAATATGAAGGGTCTCAAGTTTATTGGCCAGGCCTCAGTGATTTTTAGTCTACATACAATCACTACATAATCATGCTGCATGGAACTTTCTCATCCTGGAACAAAAATTATGAAATCCTAAAATAAAAAATCCAAAATGATCATGATCATCACATATATACAACATAGTTTTCCTATATCTGTGACCTTGCATGGCCTCAGTCTTAAAAAAGAAGTAAGTGGTCATTCTGACCAGGTCAAACTAGTTGCCTGACAACAATTATGGGTGTTATTACCTGATAACCTGACTTGGTGATTGTAGGTAACACCTTTTGTCTGCATAGATCATCGTGACCCCCAGGCCGTTAGGAGTCTACTACTAGTAGAGTCACCCCAGAAGTTTATTATCAGATAACCTGACTCAGTAATTGTAGGTAACACCTTTTGTCTGTATAGATCATCATGACCCCCAGGTCGTGTTAGGAGTCTACTACTAGTAGAGTCACCCTGGAACTTAATTGCTATTTCATTGCTGTTGGTTTGCATGTATACAGGTGTATAGGTAATATGAGATCTAGGTGATTTACCTGATGGCATGTATAGTGTATGCATGTCAGGACACTTGTGTGTTACTGTATGTTTTAAATACAAGTTTGACCCCTTGATGAAATTTTAATAAATAGTTGAAATTTCTATTTTCAACACACACACACACACACACACACACACACACACACACACACTAAAGCTGCATTAAAATGGCATTTCAATTGTTACGAATTACATGAATTTTCAAATTTATAAATACATGTAATGATAAAGCTATGGAGAGAGAAGAGAGAGGGGAACAAGATCTAGTGTGGTTGTTTCAATTATAATCTTTATTACAATATGAGGACAGTGTAACTACATTGAGTGTAACTGGAGAGAGAGAGAGAGAGTGATATTTGAAAACTGCTGTCCAAAATGGCATGTGTTGTATAGGTAAATGTATTTATCTTACAATGAGGAAAGAGAATAATGTAGCTGTGGAGAGAGAGGAGAAAGAGAGAGAGGTGGGGGGGGGGGGGGGGAAGATTGAAAACTGACAAGATGTCAATGTATTGTATATATGTATTTATCTTTTGCCAGTAGTATATATATATATAGATCTGATGATGAGGTTCACATTTGGTCAGTATATACAATATTGATTTTAATGCATAAACACCAGACATTTCATATCTAAGTCCATGTCCGTCTGTTAACATTCAAACATTAGGCAAAGTGTAAAATTGGATTGGATTGGAATCGTGTACTGTCTTCATGAATTGCACTGTTGATTAGATTGGACTCTAGGACTATCCTCATGAATTGGATTGTCGGAATGGACTCTTGGACTTGACTCATGAATTATTAATACTTTAAGTTTAAGAAATCGCTCTGTTCAATACAAATTAATGAAAATAATAAACAAACATATAAAAAAAAGAAAATTTAATAGAGTTCAGTTTAAGAGTCCAAGAGTCTAGTCCAAAGAAAAGTCCAGTCCATGATTCCTGTCCAAGATCCCAATAAGTTCAAGATTCCACTCCAATGCATGCACATTTAACACAAGAGTCCAATTTAATCAAAGAGTCTAACCCAGCCCATATTTTACACAGGAATCCAATCCAATCCAAAAGTCCAGTCCACATTTTACAATTAGCCAAAACACTATGTCAGCTGCATAGTATACAACAGACAGACAAATAAAGTGAAGAAAAGAGAAGTGAGACTGAAATTCCACACTTAATTAACCGGAACTCAACGTCTGTAAATGTTGTTAGTTATAGTCAGATTCTAAATACAGGTCCAGTCTTGGGCAAGTGGTGATCAGTTAGATGCCATTGATTTTGTTAGCCCAAAATTACTACCGAATAAAGGTACTGGTAGTTTCCCCTAGGGAAAAATGAATAAAAATTCCCAATTTTACCAAAACAACAGTAATGAACAAAACAAAAAATAAATATAGTTGTCCTTGCTTGCAAAATATCAGCTAGTACCACAATATATTGTCTTTGCAATGAAGATACTAGCTTTTGCCAGCATATCATAATGCTGTTTGCTATATCTCAGAACTTCAATTTTCTCAAACTTAAAAGGTACATGTAGGAGGTAGTTTTTAGATAATGTAACAAAATCACTGGATGCTATTGCAAAAATCAGGGGAAAAACAGATTGGCAGCAAAAAAAATAAAATTAAAAATAGATGAGCAAGTAAAACAACAGGGACTGATTCTAATAAACAAAGCTTGAATAGGTATTACAGTTCGGTCTGATTGAATTTCGGGGCTATAATTTTTATCTATTTTTTTATCCCCAAAATACTACATGACATCCCTTAACTGTTGTGCAGAATTGGATAACATTGATATATATATGATATACCGGTACCGGTTAATATTGGTTACCATATTCCAGAAAATTTGTTCAAATTTTGTATTTTTCAGAACTTCCTCTACAATGGGTATCCATGGTCTGCTGGTAAAATTTATTGCAAATTGCCTTGTAAAATGACATTATATTATATTCTGATATGACTTTTAATGAATGCAAATTAGCAGGGGGCCCAGTGCTGCAGTAGCCAGTGGCTCCTAAAACTAAGTCTGGACCCCCTCATATTTACACATTTTAGCCATTTATTACTGAAACAACTTTTCTGAAGAGAGATGGCCCCTAACTAAAAATAGGCAAGTTTCATCCCTGCTTACCGAGTATATAAATTTATTAATACCCATTCACAAACTGATGACCAATTACTTAGATCAAAAGTATATTGTGATATACAAGGGGATTTATGATAAAATTTTGAATGATAAAATTTCAAAATTTTAAAGTATATATTGTGATATATGACAGATTTATGATAAAATTTCAAAATTTTGACAATTTTTAATAGTATCGAAACATAAATTGAAAATTATTAACATATACTTAGAAACAAGGAAACCGACCCTTCTCAAGTAAGATTTAAAACTGAAAGTACTGGCCCCAGTTTTACAATCATGTATTTCTCAGTTAAGATTTTCCTTAACTTAAATCTCGCAAATGGGAAAGCGTCAAATAAAATTATTGGTTTTCAAGATATAAAAATGTCATTTTGAAGATCATTTTGAGCTTATACGATCTATATTCTTATTTTGTTGAAACTTTTTAAAAGTTTAAGATCGACCAAAATTGCTAAATTTCTTAGTTAAGGAATGATTGGGAAACTAGTACCATCCCTATTTTGTTGAAACCAAACAGAAAAAAATATTTTTCTTGGCCCGATTTGAATTTTTAAGACATTATAAGGCTGATCCCTATGAACAAAAATGGTATGGTTCTTAACTTCAAGACAATGATGAAAAACATAGCAGGAATTTTAAGATCATCCCACACTGTTTATATACAGGGAGTGATCAGTCTGGCTTCTTACTGAATGATTGCACATATCTGAAATTATTTCGAGATGATAAAGAGAATGGAAATAATGTCTTTAGTAGTACAATGTACCACTGTACATGATTTGTAAATGTTTTTGTGAAAAAATTGGTAGTTTTACAATTAGTGAGGAATAAGACCTAATGATGTGTAAAAACAAAATTTAAGACTTCTTATCTTATTATCTTGCTTAGTCTGTATCAGTCACCTTTAAGACCACTATAGTACCTTAATGGTAGAGTACTTGCTTCGTATGTAGTAGTCAGGTTGGACCAAGACTTGAAAATAGGCAGTGACTGTTCTTTCGCCAAGCTCTCGACATTTAGAAATGAAAGTCACGAGGTCCTTTAGAAGAGACCTTAAAAACTGATGCCCTGTGTCACGGAAGGCATTTTAAGCACACTGCAAAGGCCCAAAATTTCTGTCACTTCACCTATAGCTGGTGATGTCTTGATATAAGTGAAATATTCTTGACTGGGATGCTAAACTCTTTTCAATCAATCAGTCAATGGCTTTTTATGTAAGCGCCCTCTATAACGGCCTCTTGTTATTTTTTTTTTTTAACTCTACAGAGGTGTCTTTAGCAGGCATAGAGGCACAGGACCTCAGTTTTAAGTCCCATCTGAAAGACTACTTTTACAGCTCTAATATGGACAGGAGATGAAAATCATCTCAGAAAAATTCCAAGTCCTGATTTAGGTTCAAATCCACAACCCTTGACTTCGAAAGCCAGTGACAGTACAACTCGGCCATGTATGCTCATAAAACTTAGTAAGTAGATGACTAATTTTAGGAAGTGAGAATCTCAATGAATTGCCAGTTTTAGAAATTCTGTGTTATATATATAGTACTTAATAATAAACAGAGATGTGAATGCATTCTTCTTGGATGTATCGCAGTTGATCAAAGTGGTTATTTAGGAATGACTACACACTCGGCAATCCTATACTTGTACACAAAATATATATACATGAATATACGATAAATATCAGCTGGTGTAGCTACCGGTATGTTTAGAGAAATTGTGCCTCGTGCCTTCTTTAATTTTGGGTGCGATGCTTGGGAAAATTACTGTTAGACCCAAATATGAAAATATGGGCTCTTTTTCCAAACACTCATAAATTATAGTAAAACTTTATACATGTTGTAAATAAGTTGTGGATTTTTGGAATGATGTGCGAAATATATGGGACTCAATGATGTGATTTGTTAATTATAGTTAAAGTTTAATATTGTAGGTTCTTGTATTGAGGCTAGATGGCATTAAAAAACTTTAATGGTTTTCTGCAACATGGTCTATATCGGGATATAGGTGTACTACAATGCACTATAATTTTGACCATTAAATCCAATCTAATTACCGTAATACAGATTTTTCTTTCTTGCTTTGGGGACCTTGGTGGCATAGTAATGTTAAATGTGCAGTTAGGGATGGATCACAACGCTTTTCATTGCTTAGATTCTAATTCTATTTGAGCTGATCCTAATGTTGAAAACTTTTTTGCTGCCTCGATATCAGTGTAAGAATCTCAACTGTCACATAAAACATCACAACTGTTTTTCTTTCCTCTCTCTATCTTTACCTGAATAATGTGGTAACATGATCATATAATATATATATATATATATATATATATATATGAGTATATAAATTTATATGTGTGTATTGGTAAAGGTAATTTGTCATAATGTACCTAATTGATGTCCAAAGTTTCAACTAGCACCAAATCAACTTGTCAATCAAATGTGTATTAATTACCTGGTGATTAATTACATGTAAAATATCCTCAAGTGTTCTCTCTCTCTCTTTCTCTCTCTCTCTCTCTCTCTGGAGCAAGAGCAGTTACAAACTAGAGAAAACAATGTTTCAATTTGCTAGCTACAGTACAGTGGAAGTTTGATTTCCTGTCATTGGTGTAAATAGCCAAATTTCTGATTACGAGGAAAATAAATTTTGACAAAATTATAATTTCCAGTTATTCACAGTTTTGAACAGTGGAAGATCATTCTTAAGCAGCAATTGTAGTTGTGGGTTTGACTTCCTGTTATTTGTGTTTATTGTTAAATTTCTGATTAAGAGGATATGAATTTTGAATGATTTCCAGTTATGCACAGTATTGAGAAAATGTTAAATATTTACTTTTGAGATGGTCCCTGTTTTACACACTGCCATCAGGAAATGATCAGTAGTTAGTGGTTTTTATGTGTTAACTTACTGTACATACATGTGTGTGTGCATGTGTGGTGTGTGTGTGTGTGGTGTATGTGTGTGTGTGTGCACATGTGTGTAGATCTCCCTTTTATGGATAAACCACTGTGATAGCTCAGTTGGCACAGTGCTCGCTCAGTAAGTAGGAGGTCATGGGTTTGAACCCCGACTGGGTCTGACCCAAGACTTAAAAGTGGGTAGTGACAGTACTTTCACCAAGCACGCAGCATTATGAAATGAAAGTCGGGGTTCTTTCGGAAGGAAACTTAAAATAAATGTGTCACGGTAGACTTGGCTTGCTTAAGAACCCTGCTGTATAATGCCATCATCGCAACGCACAGGCAAAATTTCTGCACCCTCGCCTATAGCTGGCAATGTCTTGATATAAGTGAATTTTTTTTTGACTAGGACGTAAAACACCATTACTTGCTCCTTCATTTTAACAGGATCTATGTTGTGAGTCACTGTGGTTAAACAAACGATTTACCATAAATATCCACAAACTCCCTTACTAACCTTGTGATGTCATGATATGTGTCGTGAACAATTGTTTTGACATAATTTTAATTCATAAATCATTTATTTCAATGGAGGTCATCTCAACAGCTGGAATTTATTTTACAGAACCTTTTTGCAAATAAATATTAAAATTTACTTCCAAGAAAAGAGTTTGCAGCTTTTATTCAAATGATTTTGATATAAGTCGTGTTAGAATTGAAATAATACATGGGAGTTCACATGCCTCAAATAAGCTTCACTATTCTTCTTAGATATACTGCTAGAAGACCCAGGGTTAAACATTTGATGTATTTTTCGTCACTATCCACTTTCAAGTCTTGGGTCAGACCCGGTCTGGATTTAAACCCACGACTTTCCACTTACAGAGCGAGCACTCTACCAACTGAGCTACCACAGTGGTTCAAATATATCAATCATGAGGTGGCTTCGCTATTCTTCTTAGATATACTGCTAGAAGACCCAGGGTTAAACATTTGATGTATTTTTCGTCACTATCCACTTTCAAGTCTTGGGTCAGACCCGGTCTGGATTTAAACCCACGACTTTCCACTTACAGAGCGAGCACTCTACCAACTGAGCTACCACAGTGGTTCAAATATATCATGAGGTGGGTTCGCTATTCTTCTTAGATATACCGCTAGAAGACCCAGGGTTAAAAATTTGATGTATTTTTTGTGGACACAGCAATGTCACAAACTGAAAAGCAGCATAGATATGAAAACAATAATTAAAAAAAATGGTTTTGTTCAGGAAGTTAAGATACTAGGATTCATGCATCGAGATTCTAATTTTTATAGAGCTGCCTTATATAACACTCTGGCAAACTGTTTGTTAAGGCATTTCCTTAGGTAATGAACTTGTTTGACATTGTGTAAAGATACTATAACCTTGAACATACACACTGTAAACCTTCTAATAAATGTCGCACATATAAAGTTGGGTCTGGAGGTTTAAATTTAATAATATTTTTTGGGAGGACATATGTTATGGTCATTGAAACAAAATAATTCAGGCCATCATACTGGTTTACCCTTGTCCTGCTGTCTGTTCGAAACTAAAGTAATTCTGATTTATTATTGCTTGAACTATAATAGTTTCACCAATATATTTTCTGTGACACTTTTAGTCTTGACATGTCACCAATATATTTTCTGTGACACTTTTAGTCTTGACATATCATCAATAGATTTTCTGTGACA
The DNA here is from genome assembly GCA_021292105.1 of Anadara kagoshimensis. Taxonomy (NCBI): domain Eukaryota; kingdom Metazoa; phylum Mollusca; class Bivalvia; order Arcoida; family Arcidae; genus Anadara; species Anadara kagoshimensis. Next base: position 9,478,040 of record CM037867.1, on the reverse strand, counting down.
CTTCAAGGCCTGACGTATCACCAATATATTTTCTGTGACACTTCCAGCCTTGACGTGTCACCAATAGATTTTCTGTGGCACTTCAAGGCCTGACATATCACCAATTGATTTTCTATGACACTTCAAGGCCTGACGTATCACCAATAGATTTTCTGTGACACTTTCAGTCTTGACATGCCACCAATAGATTTTCTGTGACACTTTTAGTCTTGACATATCATCAATAGATTTTCTGTGACACTTTAAGCCCAACATATCGCCAATAGATTTTCTGTGACACTTTAAGCCCCGACATGTCAGCAATAAATTTTCTGTGACACTTAAAGGACCAATAGTTTATGACACTTTAATAAACACATAAAGTTTCAGAAAAAGTCATTGTTATTACTGATTAACTATTAGAATGTTTACAGCACTGGTATACACATCAGTAGGAAGGATTCCTGAAGTTATTTTATCTTCTAATCAGGATGCATTAGTTTCCAATATCACACACCTTGCATTTACCAGTATCTCTTATCTAATTCCAATACAAACTGTTTGTAACAAACACAAGATGAACACTTGTAAACTTATTACTCGGTTTAAATTTAGAAATCTTATACAAGTAGCTTCTAGTTAGTGCAATACCAGTACTATCCATTTGCATATTATTTTAAACATGTCACAACAGCAGATTTTCAGACAAAAAAATCCCTTCTTTATTGAATGCAAGTTAGTGTGAGTACCAGTATTTCTCATTATGCCTCGTTTCGAAGAAAGATGGGAAAATTAAATACAAGTTTTTGTCCATCTATCTGATATTGTCTGCACAACTTCTTTATAACTATGAAGCACTCTTTCATGAAACTTGGTGTAAAGCATCCACATTGATTGATCGTTAACCCGAGTTGGTTTGTTCATTTTCTTGCAGTTATTGCCCTTTGAACATAAGTGCAAATCACAGTCACACAGAAAAAACCTGATGGTGGGGGATCCAAATTCACTGAATTTACTTTTTTGCACATTATTTTATGTCACATCAAAGGATTTTTAGCCAAAATAAAATAACACTTTCTTGAATATGGTATATGTCTTAAATTGATGCAATACTGTAAATGTACTCAATTTCATGGGTTTAATTTTTCGCAGCTTTGTACTTTTTACCTTTTTGCAGATTTCTGAAATTGACTGGAAGGTGGAGAATATTACCTCACCTCACCTATCCTCTTTGTGTAAGGCCCCAGAGAATCATACACATGTATCTATTATTTTACATATGGTACAACTTTTTCACAGAAACTTTCAAACCACTAAATAATAGAAATTTATTACACTGCGAATAAAACTGCACTTTATCCCATTTCCACAGTGTGGAGAAATTTTTGAGGTTGGTGTTTTGGGACAGATCTTCATGTGGGAAATTTGTGTATTTGATGTTCGGGGCAGATCTTCAGCCTGAAAGTTTGTGAAGTTGGGGTTTTAAACAAATCTTCATGTTTGAAATTTGTGAGGTCGGTGGTTTTAGGCAGATCTTAGTGTGGCAAACTCAGAAAGCTTGTGAGGTTGTGGGTTTGGGCAGATCTCGGTTTGAGAAAGTTAGGTGTTTTTGGGCTGATATTAGTGTGGGAAGTTAGTGGTTTTCTCCAAGTTTTTTTTGTCTGGTATAAAAAGATGAACACATTCGGTCATTGAACCCTCATTAGAGGCATCAAACATGAAACATAATAGGTTTTATGAACAAAATAACATTTTCCAGGTTAGATTTTTGAAACCAAATCTTTGTATCATTCGAGCACTACTTGGTGACCCGCGGTAGGTATATTATAAGAATAAGATCGTAAAGCAGTTAGTGAAGATTCATCAGCTGTGGTTATTTACTCCATTCTTTTGTCAATCTGCCAGAATTCTGTGTACACCCCCACCACGGTATATAATCCATACAGACATAGATACATCATTTTGTATGTACGTATGTTTCTCTAGATAATCTTATCTTTATTAAGGCAGAAAATAGCTTAAAATGTATTTATATATTTATATTTTTGATTCAGTAAGCACCAAATCTTGATGATGTTACTACAAAGAATTTATGGCCGTATTGAAAACATATACTGGAATTTTAATATGTGAACTGCCTAGATTTTTGACAATTCATTGGCCCAGTGGTTGTAAATGAATAAATATATATATAAGTAGCCTTTGTGGAAGCGCGTGGCCTAGTGGTTAAGGCATTGGACTCATGATTCGAAGGTCGTGGGTTCGATCCCTGGACCGGGCGATGTGTTGTGTCCTTGAGCAAGACACTTAATTTCACGTTGTTCCAGTTCACTCAGCTGAAAAATAAATGAGTACCAGCAAAATGCTGGGGGTTAACCCTGCGATGGACCGGCGTCCCATTCAGGGGAGAGTCTTGTACTCTCAGTCGCTTAACGCCACTGAAACCGGGATAAGCTCCGGCCTGATGGGCCTAATGGCTCAGGAGACTTTAATTTTTTTTATATAACTAGCCTTTACCGTTTTTGTCAGCTAGGACCAGACCCTTATCCTGCTACACCAGATGGTACACATTTTATAGGTCCACCATATAGTATTACAGTCAAACCTGTCTATATAAAAGCCACCCAAGGGAACCAGTAAAAGTGGCCGTTATGGGCAGGTGGGCTTTATATATATATACAGGTTCAAATAACATAAGTAAAGAGCAATTGAGATATAATTCTACTGGCCTTTATAACCAGGTGACCCTTATATAGAGGTGACATTTAAGGCAGGTTGGACTGTATTTGAATTACAAAAATGTTAAATGTAAAGCATGGGTCAGAATGTTAAAGGTAGCAAACAGTGATTGTAGTGTCAAATCTGCCAGCAATGCTCCATGTAAACATACAAATTTAATGAAGCTGGTATTTCAAGCATTTAACTTGATATTCACTTACTAAATGTTTATATGAGGTTCCCAGAAACTTTCAACAGCTAAGGCAAATATAAAAGTTTATCAGGAGCAGTGGCGGATTTAGGGGAGGGGTTGCGGGGGTTGCAACCCCCCTTTGAAAAATTTAAAGAGAGAGAAAGAGTGAGATATTGACTGATTAAAATTATTTTCTTGGCCCCCATCGGCCCTAGACCCATCGTCTCTGGAAGCTCGCGCCTTTGGCGCTCGCATCTAGCATTGATATAATTCTCATCCCCCTTTTAAAAAATCCTGTATAGTTCTCAACCCCCCCTTTCAAAAATCCTGGATAGTTCTCAACCCCCCCCCCTTTCAAGAAATCCTGGATCCGCCCCTGAGGAGCACATGGGCTTGAATTTAAGAAAAAATTAATTGAACTCAGAAATATTTACCAGACATGTCCATTAGCATAACAACAATTATTGAGGAAAGACTGAAAATCTAATCCAAGTCCAAATCAAAATGTAAGAGGCCAAGATGAAGATCTAATCCATATGTTCAGACACACCTTCATATTGTTTGATGCAACAAAAATGTCTATTGTGTAATAATGTTATAGGAATTTGTGTGCTAATCAGCATTCAAATCACACACACACACACACATCCCCCCTCCCCAATGTTGTGCCTTTACCAATCATGTTTATTGTATCATGTTTTCATTATTGCCCTTGCCCTTGGATATATCATATAATTATGTAATATATATACATCTGTTTAATAAGAAGTTGATGTTACACTATATGTTCAATGCACTCTATGCCAATACATATTACATACATGGTATGATACTGCAACACCAGATGCTAGGTTTCCACAAATTTGAAATAATTAGTAGCCAAATTTCCAAAATTTGTGAAAATATAGTCCTTTTTTAAGTATTTTTCCACAAATTTGCTAAAATAGGTTACTTTTGAAAGAATTCCTCAGAAATTATTAGCCAATGGCGATTTTGGCTACCAGGAATGGAAACAGAGATGAGTTTCAAAAAATTACATTGACTTGCAGTGTTTCAAACCATACACAGTCAAACATGCCTTAAAGGCCACATCTATATTGTGAACTACCCGCTTTTATAAATAAAAAGCTTTATAAAAATAAAAAATGATAAAATGAAATTTTATCCCAAATGCTTTGTATTCATCACGATGTTTTTTAAATTCCATATAAGGTCACTTTTACTGGTTTCCTTGGGTGACTTTTATAGACAGTTTTGACTGTAGTACTTATAGGTCTTAACAAGGAGACATAACTACCACTTTTTGACGTAAAACCCCATTCAATCAATCAATCAATCAATCAATCAGTCAATCAATCTAACCACCACTTTTAAAAAAGTCATGTAAAAAAAAAATAGAAATAAATATTCTCTTACATGTTCTTGTCAGTCCTTTCAATATATTTTCAAGTAGAAGACACATTTAAAGAAGGCAGCAAGGTTGATATGTATCGTAAAAGATATTTCTGTAGCGATTTTACTAACACAGAAAATTTTGTGATTCACAGCTTCCTTTCTGTTCTTACCATAATTTATTTTACAAATCTGTAAACAGAATTTATTTTCAAACTTTCTTGTTTACTTTCAGGTATGGCACAAAGGATGTTTCAAATGTCAAGTATGCAACATGACACTAAATATGAAAAATTACAAAGGTTACGACAAAATGCCATATTGCAATGCGTAAGTAATCATTAAGTTTAAACACTTGATTTCAAGTTTCACAATCATTCCTTAACAAAGATTTTCCTAATTGTAAATTTGACAAATATTCCATACTGTAATAATTTTGTAAATTTTGGAAATATTCAGTAATTTTAGATGTCATTTTGAAGATCAGTCAAAGCTTATAAATGCTGTATTTTAAATTTTGTCAAACTTTTAATTTGTAACACCATAAAATGTTGACAAAATTTGTCAGGTTTAAGTTAGGAAAATCTTAGTTAAGGAATGATTGTAAAACTGTAATACTGGGGCCTTGAACTGTAAATGTTGAATCGGATTTCATTCTGGTCATTGAGGAATAATTGGATTCCATGATGTAGGACCATAACGTTATATTGTTCTACAGTATATCACAGTTAATTCTAAAACTTTTTGGTTTACACGATGACAGTCACATTAGGGTAAGCCAGTCCCTAATTTCCCATTTGTTTTTCACTCCAGAGTTTAGAAGTATACTGTTTATAAAGGCAACTTGGAAACACCAACAACATGGCAGAAAGTGAGGAGATCAAATTTCACTGTTATCCCAACAACATTCAAGTCCAAAATATGGACCCTTATTCAGCTTCTAAAAGTGGTTAAATGCAAATAATGAAGCAAATCTACTTTTTATCTTACCTGACTAGAGATCTATGTGCTTATGGCATAGCTTAGCGTGTGTGTGCGTGTATGAGTCGTTAATACCTATTTTCAACTTCTCTCAAATTATGAAACTAAAATTTTGTATGTAAAACATACATCGTATAGAATTTGGAATTGCAACTCGGCTTGTGCACACTGGTGCCTATTGATTTTTTCACTGTTATCTGTTTGATAGTAAATGATTAACATTTACCTTTGACAAGCGAATCGACAAACTTTCTGCTACTAGATTCAGAAAAGTATTCAAATCCAGGTGGTGAGAAGAATCTTTTTAAGATTTTTGGTGTCCATCTCTTGCTAATTCATGCATATTAGACTGTAAAATATTTATACCCCTTGCTTATAAAGTGGGGGGTATATAGTGATATGGGGTGTCCGTCCGTGTGTCCGTCCGTCCTTCCGTTACATCTTAGGGTACCTATCTCTTATCCACAACTCCTCCTAAACCCTTCAATGGATTTTCAGGAAACTTTCACACAATCTTTGTGATATAATGTAGATGTGCACCTCCTATTTAAAAATTAAAAAAAGCGGGAGGTATTTTTTGTGAGCTTTTGGCTCACATTTTTCTAGTTTAAATTGGTATGACTGTGTGTTTTCTTTTTATGTGTATTTTCATGTTTCTATTTTAGTCATTATCCACAAACAAAGCATACACAAGTCGCAGACACACCAGAAATGAGAAGAATAGCTGATAACACATTAATTCAGAGTAATGTAAGTTATCTCCCTTGAAAATATAGATTATAGAGTAATGAGTTACCTCCCTTTGAATCATTCTGTTTCTATAAAAAATTACATTTGTCAATTTCAATTTTTGAACCAATCAAATTTATATGTGGATATGTAGTTGAAATTTAAGTGAAATAGATTGAACTCTGAGGTGTGAATGCCTCATGGACATTGTAAATATTTACACTGTTTTGGTCTCTGTAAATTAGTGATGTCCAATAATGGGACATCGCTTGTCGGTCCTTGTCAGAGCAGCAATCCTAATAATCGAGCACAAGATTAATAATTGATCATTGCCAATATCTGAATAGTTTCTGGATTGTTGTTAAGTCCATTTCATTTCCTTTTCTTCCTTCTTAAACAACATGGCGGACAGTGATCGGACAATGATCCGTATTCAGGGACCACAAGTTCTAAAGTTTAGAAGTATCATCACTGAGGAACAACAAAAGTAGAAAGAGCCATATGGTTCTTCTTAAACACAAAATTAAATTCTTATTATGGTATTTGCCAGCTTTATTTCTAACTGATGTACAATTTTATTATTATGTACCCGTAATTCCAATTATTAATCAATTGATTAATTGATTATGTCTCCCTGATTATCCATTGTTAATTTTTATCTGATTGGACATCACGTGTGTGAATTTTCCGTCTGCAGGTACAATATCACAGTGAGTTTGAACGGGGACGAGGTACATACACTCAGGTCACAGATACGCTAGATATGCAAAGAAACCTACAAAATACCAAAAACGCCAGCTTGGTATAACTCTGTTTTATAGTAGGCACGCCTTCCTTGTTTAAATCTAGCTCAGGGATGTGTTAACTGTCTAGATTATGTGACTTGCATTATAGCTCACTCTGTATGAAGATAGAACACCCAATGTTATATCCTTGCATGGGTGTTTCAGCTAAGGTATTTTTGAGGACTTGCAGTATAGACAGGTTTATGCTGTTATAGTTGTCCATAATTATGCTTTAAGTGAGCTTGAGTGTTGTATTTATCACAATAGTGTTCAAATGTTCCTTGCATTAATAGCATTTAAAATCATCTTTGATTCTTGCATTCAGTGTTTAAATGGCCCTTGATTAATGCATTCAGTATTTAAATGGTCCTTGAATAATGCATTCTTAAGTGTTTAAATGGTCCTTGATTAATGCATTTAATGTTTAAATGGCCCTTCATTAATGCATTTATTGTTTAAATGGTCCTTGATTAATGCATTTAGTATTTTAATGGTTCTTGAAAAATGTATTCAATATTTAAATAGTCCTTGATTAATGCATTCATAGTGTTAAAATGGTCCTTGAATAATGCATTCTTAGTGTTAAAATGGTCCTTGATTAATGCATTTAATGTTTAAATGGTCCTTGATTAATGCATTCTTAGTGTTTAGATGGTCTTTGATTAATGCATTTAATGTTTAAATGGTCTTTGATTAATGCATTTAGTGTTTAAATGGCCCTTGGTTAATGCATTTAATGTTTAAATGGTCCTTGATTAATGCATTCTTAGTGTTTAGATGGTCTTTGATTAATGCATTTAATGTTTAAATGGTCTTTGATTAATGCATTTAGTGTTTAAATGGCCCTTGGTTAATGCATTTAATGTTTAAATGGTCCTTGAATAATGCTTTCTTACGTGTTTAAATGGTCCTTGATTAATGCATTCAGAATTTAAATAGCCCTTGATTAATGTACAGGTACTTTTAGTGCAATTTATTTTTATAACCGCATTTGATTCAAGCATTTGTAGTGTTAAACAACCGCCTTCATGAAAATTGGTGTTGTGATGTAAAAAAAACATACGATCATACTAAAATAAAAAACAAACTTACTAATCCATATATTAATCACAATCCAGTAGCGTAAAAACTGACAAGTCAGGTTAAACACGTGAACTTCACCAGGGATAAAAAACAAACTTACTAATCCATATATTAATCACAATCCAGTAGCGTAAAAACTGACAAGTCAGGTTAAACCTGTGAACTTCACCAGGGATGTGAGGCCAGGTGCTTTGGAAGGGTAAGCACCTCCTGTTTAGCTAGCTACACCTACCTCCTGTGTTATCAAAATTGAGTCAAAAGAACAATGGGACGTCAAATATATCCAGGACAATCCTGGACACAGAGACATCAAACTTATCAACAATACTGTGATGACAGCCATAAAACTTTTTGAGGGCTCTGATCAGCCTAGCCTTAGGATTGCAATATCCCTGGGTCAACAATTTATTTGTAAGCAGTTGGCACTTTATGTTTTATATATACCCCGTACTTATACGTTTTCATTGTATATAGATGTTGTTTGTGACATTACATGTTTATATATAGTCATATAAGGACCCTTATCTTCAATTACTCATTAAATGTGTGTATCAGATAACAGTTATATTATATCTCTGTATCCTGACCAGTTTTATCTTAAAATAAGATGTTGATTAGTTTGATTTTAGACTATTAAGAGAGGTGTGGCCAAGTGGATGAAGGAAGCATTCATTTAAGAGTGGTTCAGGATTTTTTGGGCATATCCCAAGGGCCAAATACAGTCAATATCAAATTTTCTGCAGTAGAAAAAAGTTGCAGTTTTTCCCAACTTCTGCTAAAAACTGCTAAAACTGTCAATTATTGAAGGAAGTGCACTATTTCAACTATGACTCATATTTTAATTTTAAGGGTAATTTAAGGTTATTTATTAGATCTATATAAATAATGGTGATTTAGAAACAGGTGAGCCAGGCAGTAGCTCAGGCCAACTTATGTCAGTCCAGGCCAGTGGGGGGGGGGGGGGTCATATGCTAGATCTGACCACACAGAAGTGACTTCATAGTACTTTCATACATGTTTAGTCATCAAATCCTAAGTCATGGTAGGCAGAGAGTGACTAGCAAAGATACTTGTGATTACATAAATAGTAACTTCCGAAACTTGGTGCAAAGAATCAACATAGATAGGAGATGCACATATCATTAACCTGAGTTGGTTTGCTCATTTTCATAGGAGTTATGGCCCTTTGAACATAAGTCATTAAGTGCAAACTACAAAAAAGAACTTGTTGGTGGGGAATCATAATTTACTGAATTTGCATGTTTTCTTATGATTTATTAGGTTTCAGTTTTGTGTTATTTTGTTACATGGTTTTATTTGTTTTGTTCCTTAGTTATACAAGCTATTCCCCTTTGATTTCTAGTATAATAGTCAATTTAGTTTTTAATATTGCATGAATAAATTGCCAATTGGTTAAGTAGAAATGTTCAGTTTCAGATTATTGGAATGTGTTCAATGCCCAAGTTGATTTTTGTGCAAATTAAGTTTTTAAATTCTGGATATTTAAGTTACTGAAATATAGTGTTTATTTTATTTTATTTTATTTTATTTTATTTTGTTTTGTTTTGTTTTATTTTATTTTGTTTATTTATTGATTTATTTATTTATTTATTGATTTATTGATTTATTCATTCATTCATTCATTCATTCCCTAGATACTGTAAATTTACATTAGTTTCCTGACACCTTTTTATCTCCTGCTTTTCAGACAAAGAGGGTGATATTAAATTTGAGTTTCTGTCCTTCAGTATGTCCGAAAATCTTCACTGTTAATTTTCCGAAACCATGAAGCACTTTTACAGGAAACTTGGTGCAAAGTACTAACATTGATAGAAGATACAAACCCAAGTTTGTTTGCTCATTTTCCTCGGAGTTATTGCCCTTTGAACATAAGTGCAAATCACAAAAAAAACTGTTTGCGGGAGTTCATAATACACCTAATTTGCTTGTTATTTAATTATTTATATCCTAGATACTGTTTATTACTTTACTTTCATGATAGCGTTTTAATCACAAGGTTTAACTAACTAAAAAATGTTTGTTTAATTTATTTCTTTATTTTTAGTTCAGATTTATTATATTTTTTTTTACTGATCATTTTTGTTCACATGTATGATGTACAAATATGATCAGACTCCCAAAGTTAAGGTACCTGGCATGCCATCAGATCTTAATTGGAATATTTATGAATTAAATGTGTAGGTGCAATTGTACAAACACACACATGCAGGTGCATGCACACATAAACACTCATTATCTCTCTCTCCTTCCATAGTGCACTAATAGTTTCTTCTCTCTCTCTCTCTCTCTCTCTCTCTCTCTCTCTTTCTCTCTCGCTCTATCATATATATACACACACACATGCATGCACATGGACACTCATCTCTCTCTCCTTCCATGGTGCACTAATAGTTTTCTCTCTCTTTCTCTCTCATTTATATACTCACACGCATGCACATGGACACTCATTATCTCTCTCTCCTTCCATGGTACACTACTAATAGTTTCTTTTCTCTCTCTCTCTCTCTCTCTCTCTCTCTCTCTCTCGCTCTCTAGCATATATATACACACACATGCATGCACATGGACACTCATTATCTCCCTCTCCTTCCATGGTGCACTAATAGTTTTCTCTCTCTTTCTCTCTCATTTATATACTCACACGCATGCACATGGACACTCATTATCTCTCTCTCCTTCCATGGTACACTACTAATAGTTTCTTTTCTCTCTCTTTCTCTCTCTCTCTCTCTCTCTCTCTCTCTATCATATATATACACACACACATGCATGCACATGGACACTCATTATCTCTCTCTCCTTCCATGGTGCACTAATAGTTTTCTCTCTCTTTCTCTCTCATTTATATACTCACACGCATGCACATGGACACTCATTATCTCTCTCTCCTTCCATGGTACACTACTAATAGTTTCTTTTTTTCTCTCTCTCTCTCTCTCTCTCTCATTAGCTCACCTGGCCAAAGGCCATGTGAGCTTTTGCCATCACTTGGCATCCGTCGTCGTCCATCGTCCGTCCGTAAACTTTTCACATTTTGACTATCTCCTCTGACACCACTAGAGCAATTTTAACCAAACTTTACAGGAATAATGTATGGAAGGTCCTTTACTTAGATTGCTGAAATTTTTTTGATCCACCAAAAAACATGGCTGCCAGCGCAGAAGATAGTTTAACATTGGACCCTATGGGAAAAATGCATTTTTGACTATTTCCTCAGAAATGACTGAAGCAAATTTAACTAAACTTTACAGGAATGGTGTAAGGAAGGTCCTTTACTTAGATTGCCAAAATTTTTCTGATCCGTCAAAAAACATGGCCGCCAGCGCAGAAGATAGTTTAACATTGGACCCTATGGGAAAAGCATATATTTGCTATCTTCTTTGAAAACGCTGAGCCAATTTGAACCAAACTTTACAGGAATAATGTATGTAAGGTCATTTACTAAGATTGCCCAAATATTTCTGATCCGCCAAAAAAAATAAATGGCCGCCAGGGCCAAACAAAGTTTAACATTGGGCCCTATGGGAAAACGCACATTTTGGCTATCTCCTCTGAAACGACTGAAGCGAATTCAATTAAACTTTACAGGAATGATGTATGGAAGGTCTTTTACATAGATTGCCAAAATTTTTCTGATCCGCCTAAAAACATGGCTGCCAGCGGGGAACATGGTTTAACATTGGACCCTATGGGAAAACACATTTTGGCTATCTCCTCTGAAACTACTGAAGCAAACTTAACCAAATTTTGAGGAATGATGTATAGAAGGTCCTTTACATAGATTGCCAAAATTTTTCTGATCTGCCAAAAAACATGGCTGCCAGTGGAGAACATAGTTTCACATTGGACCCTATGGGAAAAGCATATATTTGTTATCTTCTCTGAAGCTAGTGAAGCAAATTGAACCAAACTTTACAGGAATGATGTATAGAAGGTCCTTTACATAGATTGCCAAAATTTTTCTGATCTGCCAAAAAACATGGCTGCCAGCGCAAAAGATAGTTTAACATTGGACCCTATGGGAAAAACGCATTTTTGACTATGTCCTCAGAAATGACTGAAGCAAATTGAACCAAACTTTACAGGAATGATGTATAGAAGGTCCTTTACATAGATTGCCAAAATTTTTCTGATCTGCCATAAAACATGGCTGCCAGCGGAGAACATTGTTTCACATTGGACCCTATGGGAAAAGCATATATACAAATTTGCTTTAAAAGCATTTTAGTCAGGTGAGCGATACAGGCTCAGCCACACTGAGCCTCTGGTTTATATCATTTGTAATTTTAACAGCATGGTACAAAATGACATTTTGATACATCTTGAATTGATTCTTTATTTGATTTGCCTGATTTTATCTTGCTAATTTAAGCAAAGATTATATAGAGACAAGTTAATATAAGACCTTGGTCTAGTAGCCTTTCTCTCGAGTCCTTTCCTTGCACTGACTATTTGTGTGTCACTCTAATGTTGATTGTATGCCTTTAAGTGAATAAATTATTGTTTAAACTACATAGGTAGAGTATCAGAGCGATTTCGTAAAGTCAAAAGGTACAATCACGACCGTCGCAGACCCGTTAATCCTTAAACATCATCTGGAAAACAGCAAAAAATTTAGCTTGGTATCAATTTTCTTATATGGTTTGAACTTATTAAATGTCCATCCCGATTCTTTATAGTTATTCCTTAAGAAGAGAATTAAAGAAATACCAGTCAAACCTTATAAAAATTTGTATAGTCAAACAGTGATAACTTGGACATCAATCAGGGATTCAAAATTCCCTGGGTACGAGGTCGGGACCTTTTGATTTAACATTTAGACCTTTAATAGTTAGACTATAAAAGTTATATGGACCTGCTTTTTTAAATAGGATAATCCAGCCTTTTCTCTTTAATAACATAATTACACATGGGTCTTTCAATTTTGATATTAGACTTTGTGGGACTTGCAAAAAATAAAAGTCACAATTTAAGGTCCTGGACCCTCCATTGCAAAACCCAATTTTGAACCCCTGTCAATTTTTGGGAACCAAGTCATTTTTGGTGGTCTCAGCGTTTGGTGTTTCCCATTATCTTATTCTTAAATTGATACCGCCATCGTCGTCAAATTAAAGTTTACATCAAAATCAGTCTCATATAGTTCCAAGTTATCAAAGTTTAGCTGTATTTATTTGTAGACCTTCCATTGTTGTGCTAGGAGTACAAGTGTTTTGGTACGGTACCTGTATAGCTCATAGATTTTAAGTCTCAAAAATATTTTCAAACTGTATAAGAAGAAACATTAGCAGTAGGAAACTTTCGTGGTTCGGACTGTAGGTAAAATGTACCGGTAAAATAAGGAAGTTTTTACTGAGAAGATACATTTGTGGCATTAGTGGGACAAGGGGTCACCTTGAAAATTGGGAATATGTTTTCTCGCAAATGTTTCTAACCTACACATGACTAATTGCTGGTTTAAGATTTGTTAAAACCAACCTGGCACTGGTTCCAGTCAGTGTTCTATATGTACATATAGACTACCAGAACACCTGTTGGCTCCTAGCATTAGGTTGTCCTTTTCTCGTTTTATTATTGGTATCACTGTGTTTATGGCACTCTATTTTGCAAACTTTTCATAGAAAATCCAGTATTAAACTTAAAGTTTGATATTGTTAACATCTCACATGAGCCTAAGATCATTATTCACATTCTAGTATACTATGAAATATCTCTGTAAAAAGTACATTGTTGTCCTTACTTCCATTGCTCAGTTGGTAGAGTGCTCGCTTTGAAAGTGGGTAGTGACTGTTCCATTGCCAAGCACTTACTTAGTATTATGAAAGGAAAGTCTCAGTTCTTTTGGATAGAAAATATTTATTTAACGAGGTCTCTTGTCACAGTAGGTATGGCACGATAAAGAACCCTGCTGTATAATGCCATCAGCGCAACACAAACAAAATTTCTGCACCTTCGCCTGTAGCTGGCAATGCCTCGATATAAGTGAAATTTCGTTGACTAGGACGTTAAACATCATTACATGTTTGAAAATGGCTGTCACATTAGACTTGAAGTGATATATTAATTTTACCTGTATAGTATATATGGAAAAGATCTATCATTCAACACTTTTTCAACACAAGAATCCCCATAGCAGGAACTTTTTCCTAAGAATTATGGCCTTTGAACATACACAATCCTAATTCACCAATTTGCTAATCTTGTATGATTTGCAGGTATTTGCAAGTAAAAAATGCCACACTTTATACTGGTACATTTAACTTTCTATGGAAATTTTGCATTATTTGCTGCCACAAACAGTGATACAGACATTGGATTCAACATTTGTTGAGCATGACCTAGATACCATAAACATTATTAGATGCCCCTACCATAACATTTATCTACACTTTCCTTTAAATATAATTGCCAAAAATTGAGTGAAATCAAAATTGTATTGCTCTTCATTTATAGGAAATGTTTTCGGTGTATGTTAAAGATTGTTGACAAGGTCAATAACCCACACACCACAGTCCCTTTCGATTAAGCCACAGTCCCATATAATTTCTGGACCTGAATTATTATTATTTGCTAAAAAATTTAATAATAATGGATTATGTAATGTTGAGCTTGTTTTATGGTTCATCTTAATCTACTTTTGATCATTAATAACCATCCCATTTTATCTCCCCACCACCCCCCTACCCCGCAGAAAATATAATAAAGATTTTATGCTAATAATTTTAGTCTTGATTACAATTTTGTGAAATGTGTGGTATTTATACATACATGTGAATGCATGTGTCTGTGCATGTGAGTGCTTGAGAGAGAGAGAGAGAGAGAGAGAGAGAGAGCAAATAAGTGACAGATAATCATAATGGTCTGGTAACATTACCAACTGGTTTAAATAATTTACAGTATAGAGAGAGAGAGAGAGAGAGAGATAATTTCCTTTTTATGTGCGTTACTTACCTGTATCTGCTTTTAATGATTAATTTATAAAATTAATGTTTATTTAGTATGTAATTATGCACATAATATGAAATGTATGCATATGTGGAGTATGTGTATTTGCATGTGTGTGTGTGTGTGTGTGTGTGTGTGTGTGTGGAGATGAGGGAGGGGGCAGTGTTGAGATTACATAGATGTTTTGATTTAGGTTCTGATTATATTAGTTACAAAATTTTGTAGAACTTTGTATTTTAAATGGAATAATTTTGTGTTCACGAGTTTTGTCTCGTAATTAATGTGGTTGATACATGATAAATGTGTTTACGTTATTGGTATAAATGTAGGATGTTAAAGAGTTCTTCATTCTTTCATACAGATCAAGGGTTAAATAAAATTGTTATATTTTAAGACTGAATTCTAAAAATACATGTACTGGTCAGTAATTTAATGTATGCACTTAACTTTTGTGTAATTTGCAGGAATTAATAAATTAAAAAATTAAAGACTAAAGTCATGTTTGCAGTTCTTAACTATAATGTAATTTGAAAATTTGAACTCGTATTGTTTACTTTAAAAAAAGATTGAATTGAAAACGCTTGTATTTATTTGCAGTTCTTAACAATGGTGTAATTTGAAAATCATCATTTGTATTGTTTTATTAAAAAAAAAAGATTGAATTCTGAAAATACATGCATTAATTCGCAGATATAATGAAAGTTATAACTTGTTATTGTTTTATTAAAAAAACAGATTCAATACCAAAGTGATTTTGAAAAGCTAAAAGGTTATTCCTGTCAGCTTCCAGACACCGTGGAAATGCAGAGGCATCGGAAAAACGTTGAAAACTTTAGCCTGGTATATACAACCATATTTGGTAATCTGGCATGGAATTCTGAAAGTCTCCCACGGACCCTGTTCTTACATTTTCTTGGATAACACTTACTTCCACTGCCCATTTTTAAACATTTTTTTACCTTTATACCCTAATTAAAACCTGATGTATTTTTGAAAAATCATGGCATGGTTTTGAGATGAATGAGATATCAATGAGATTCCTGAGTTTCATCTGAAAGGTGTAGATTTAAAAAAAAAAAAAAAAAAAAAAAAAAAACAAACTATACTATCTATTGGAAATTGAACATGGAATTTTGACATACCATGAAACCATGCTTGCATCCATCCATTTATTGATAGATTAAATGGGGTTTTACATCCCAGTCAAGAATAGTTAACATATATTGAGATGTTACTCACTATAGGTGAAATGGCAAATAATTCCTTTGAAGTGTTTTAGGGCAATGTGCTCGTTCTCAGGACAATGTGCAGGGAGGGTTCTTTAACATGCCACCTTGAAAAAATGGGCATCAATTTTTAAGGTTTCTTATTATGGTCAAAATGACTTCCAAATGCTGAGTGCTTGGCTAAAGAATAGTCATTACTTATTTTCAAGTCTTGGTCAGAATCCTGGCTGTGGTTCAAACCCACAACCTCCCACATACAGAGTGAGCACTCTACCATTTGAGCCACCATAGTGGTCTCTATCCAATTGATCATAAGCGAATGACATTTGAATGTGTTAACATTGATAGTTCAGGTAATTTCTGAGCCCTCTGATTCATTATTGACATCAGCATTAACTCCTTACTCTTCCTTCCCTCACATCCCCTCACGTCCCCTCAAATTGTCACTGATGTTTTGAAAGTGTACCCTCTCTAAAACAGTTAACATTAAATCACCATACTTCTTTAACTAAGGTTCATGTTTAACTGCTGTTTCAAACTTGTTTGTCGCACCAGAGAATTTTTTAACAAACCAAATACCTTTAATAATATTATGACATATATTTGAACACACCTGAAATACCTTAAATAATGTTATGCCATATGTTAATTATAAATGTTCCTGGATTTTGGAAGTAGTCATCTTGGATAACTGACATTAAGCTTGGTTTGATTCCACTGTGTTGTCAATTGTATTTGGAATGGATTTTCAGTGAATGTACTTTTGATTTTCCAGTTTGCACAACTTTTATGAGAATGAGTTTACGAATCACTTTCAAATTCTCAAATATATTAAAATGAGTTTTCTGTTACTGTTATGATTTTTAGATTACATAGACAAAACAAACTTTTGTAGGCCCTATTGGCACCAGATCTGGGTTCCATGATAATGAAAAAATGGCATTTGAATCTTCAGGGTTCGTACAGGCCTGGAAAAGTCCTTAAAGTTTTAGGTTTGCCCTAAAAAGACCCTAAAAACAAGTCTGACCCTAAAAAGCCCTTGAATTTATCCTGAAGGCCCTAAAAAGTCCTTGAATTTGGCCATTGGGTGTCTGTATTTCGATATTAAGTGGTTGCAAATAGATTGATATCAATAAATAATTAATTCATAAGTTATGTTGAAATGGGCAATTTAAACTTAAAGGTACCTGGCCCAAACGAAACACCAAACTTCAACCTCCACTTCAAGTATCATTACTATGGACAAGTAAATAATTGTTTTATTCATTTAATTGGCTTTGCACCAATATTTTTTTGCTAAAATTGTCCCTTTGATTAGGCCTTAAATTTGCAAATAAGACCCTGAAAAGACCCTAAAAAGTCCTTAAATTTGGAGTCCAAATGTCTGTACGAACCCTGATAATGAAAAAATGGCATTTCAATCTTATTTTGTGGAAAATTTCAACTACCTACCGGGTAAATAAAGAAATATAATGTACCGTAGTTTTGATAGGTTGTACTCTCCATTTAAGTGGTTTTCCTGTTTATCATAATAATCAAATTATTGGTTAGATTCTTTACCCATTGGAGCATTTGACCTTGAAAATCAAATACAAATATTTAAAGGTGATTTGTTGATGCATATACATGATTTGTATGGTTTGATAATTGATATGATTTATTGGCAAACATGATACATATCATGCTAACACTATTTATTAATAAAAAAAAAACAAAACGGTTATCCTATTTTACAAAATCTTTTATATTAATAGTATATAAGAGTGAGTGAGTAATGGTGTTTAACGTCCCAGTCAACAATATTTCACTTATAAGTTATATCGAGATGTTGCCAGCTATAGGCGTAAGTGCAGAAATTTTGCCTGTGTGTTGCGCTTATGGCATTATACAGCAGGGTTCTTTAGCGTGCCAACCCCACCATGACACGGGACCTCGTTTATTTTAAGTTCCCATCAGAAAGAACCGTGACTTTCATTTCGTAATGCTGAGTGCTTGGTGAAAGAACAGTCACTACCACTTTCAAGTCTTGGGTCAGACCCGGCTGGTGTTCGAACCCACGACCTTCCACTTACGGAGCGAGCACTCTACCAACTGAGCTACCGCAGTGGTAAATAATAGTTTATAAGATAATACTGCCATTGTTTCATTGCTTGCTTAGGCTCATTTGAAAGCTATTCTTTAGCAATATTTTGCATTCTTCCCTCGTACAGAACAACCACTTTAACAACTGATTTAATAAAATATTCATTATTTCTATTATTTGTCCTCAAATGATATTTAATCTGTAGAATATTAAATGAATACAGTATAACCAGACCCGAGTTTTACAATCATTTATTGACTAAGATTATCCTTAACTTAGACCTTTCAAATATTGATGATCTTTTTTAAGCTACTAGGAAACATTTGTGAGAAAACTTGATGCAGATATTGTATGCATGAACTGATCTTCAAAATGGCACCTTAAATTCTTGAATATCTTAAAAAAATAACAACATTATTAAGATTATCAATTTTGCAAGATTAAATTTAAGAAACTCTTAGTTAAGGAATGATTTTGAAACTGGGGCCAGCCGAAACTGAACAACTTCTGGTTCAGATAGGACAGGTTTTCAGTTCACACAGAGCTTTAGACTATGTTTTTATGTTTTTGACTCTTGAAAATGGTTCTTATTGTCACAAATTGGATCAATCAGTTTTTCATATATATGGTTTTTATTACAAAAATATTAGAAGTATTAAATTGAATAACAAGAGAATCAACACCTTTATGGTAATCGGTGGTGTTAGAGTCTGATGGAAGATCCTTGTGGATAAGAAAGTTCTGAAGTTAAAAAAATTAATACAAAATTACAGAAGACATCACACAGTCCTATGTTATTTACAGTAGAACCTGCCTTAAAGGCCACTTCTATATCAGTGCCACCTGCTTCTAAAGGCCAGTGAAAAATTGTCCCAATGGCTCTTTATTCATATTATTTGACCTGTATATAAGGGCCACCTTCCGATAAAGGCCACGTTTTATTGGTTCCCTGTATAGCTGTTATGACAGGATAGACTGTATTTAACATGTTTCGCCATGTTGATGGCATTTCCTGAGAAATTTCGTTTAAATAGCAAAGTGTAAAAAATTAAGTCTTTCTAAAAACTCTCTCAAGTCTACTATATACCTGGGGTAAAAATAAAAATCAGTATTTTCTCATCAGTCAAAATGGATTGGAAACATTTTTGCTATGATTGGCCCACTGCTGTCATTTTTGTGGGCTGTTAAAATTTCTTTTTTAGGGCCAATGATGCAAGGTTCCCTTTTAGGTGGCAACACCACTAGAGGCCATATTGGTGATGTTAAAAAGCGGTAGGGGTGTTGGAGTTACTTTACATCAGTTCAACCTGTTTCTGGCTGATCTAGATAGGAGAAATGTCGCAATGTACCAATACTGCTCCAATATTATCATTCAGACTACTAATGGCTGGAATTTGAAATGCTGATAAATCTATTTTATCATATTAATTTCTTCTCCAGGTGAATATCATCAGAGTTTGAAAACAGAAAGGCAAAAAGATTTCGGTGGATGATGATCCAGAAACAACCCGCGTAAAACAGCATATGAAGACGATTAGCAATGTGGCTTATCAGGAACTTTAGAACAAAAACAGCATATGGAAGAAAATCGTCCTAGCCAGGAGGAGGTATTATTAGAGAAGGTTTTAAGGGCTGATGAATGTCTGCCTAACTCAGGGTTTTGTTGACCGAGTGGTCAGCTGATTTATGATTCATCATCTTTGTTAGTGCATTTCATATTCTTTTTAGCATTTATATATGCCACACAATTGAAGTGGGGGGGGGGGGGGGGGGGGGTTATAGGAATCATCCTGTCTGGCCATCTGTCCCAATATTGAAAGAAAAAAGGCCACTATTTTTTTTTGCTGAATTTGAAGTATTAGTTGTGATTGGTTTTGTTAAATTTATTTTTAACTTGTAAATGAATTTCAGATGTAATATTTACACATTTATGATTCAACAATAGGTCTATCTAGATCGAAGTCAAGTTATCATCATTTTACATTACAGATGCCAATATGTTGCCATTGCAATCCTGTAAAATTGTTGTGATTTTTTTTCAAATAACAAATAATCTTTATCATGTATTTCTTGAATGCTCAGCCATTTTGCCGTCATCTTGGTAAATTTGAAAATTTTATTATAATAACCATTACCTTGCATTTCATATGTCCAGGATTTCTGCAATTTTGACCATGGTAAATAACCTTCAGATTCCCAGCAATTGATGGATCGCCGGCCACGCCCACATTGTTCTGACACTGGCCGCCATCACGGTACCAAAGCAGCGTCACGGCAACTAATGACATACTAGTGTCAGTGACGTCATTAAATGGCGCTATTCAGGCTGAGTTTTCATTCTTTTTTGCATGTAAATCAAGCATCCAACCATTTGACGGAACATTGTGGGCGTGGCCGGCGATACGTTAATTTCCTTGTGATCCTGGTTAATTTTGGTAGTTTTATTCAAATAACCATTATCTTGTTTTTAGATGTCCAGGATTTTTGCCATTTTGATCCTGGTAAATTTTGCAATTCTATTCAAATAATCATTATCTTTTATTTGAGATGCTCAGCATTTTTACCATCATAATCCTTGTAAATTTTACAATTCTATGAAAAAAAACATTTCATCTCATATTTCAGATGCCCAGCAACCTTTGTAAATTTTGCAGTTCTATAAAAAAAACTTTTATCTCGAATTTCAGATGCCCAGCAATTTCGTCGTCGTAACCCTGGTAAAATTAGCGAATATGATCCCCCAGTTCAGTCAGGAGGTACCCCTTACTCACAGAGAACTTCACAAACCAATGTAGTATATGATTCCGAGATCGGTAAAGGTGAGTTGACCTGTTTGAGTACGCTTGTACTTGTCATGATGAAATGCTATATATGGCTATATATGTACATAGAGTGGAACCTGTCTAAACAGCACACCTTCCAGACTAATTACTTTGTTGAGATAAGACAGGTATTTTCACAGATTATTTTCTCCATTTCATAATTTAGGTTGATATAGCATTAAATTTGAATGATTTGTTCTGATGAAGTAATGATGTGTCCTAATACATAGTCTCAAATCTAAGTAATTCAGTTGAGACAACTTTTGGGTTCAGTTTTCTCAGGTTCCACTGTATTTTTGTTTTCATTTTTTCACATAAAATGTCAACTGCTAAGTGCAACTGTACTGTGATGTTAGATATATACAGTAAAACCTGTTATACCAGCGCCTCTTAATAAGACCTCCTCTCTATTAAAGCAGACTTGCCATCTCCCTCCAGCCATGGGTATGAACTGCAAAGTATCTATGACCCATGATGGGTATAAAATTTCTAAAAACCTAAAGAGTCACGCATTTGCCAAATACACCATTTCAACATTAAAAGCCATTTATTTTACTTCATTTTGACGTCTTGTGTAACCTATATGTTTGGCAGTGGTTTCTTAGTCAAAAACAAAATTGTTGAAGGGGAATAACTCTACTTTTGCTCAGTACTTGAACTTAGATACTCAGATACTCTGTTGTTTAATACTTTGAGCATCTTCATTGAAGTCTTTATGTGAACCCAATATTCTGTGTCATCTTTTCTTATTAAACTTGAAAACCACTGCAGTAGTTCAGTTGGTAGAGTGCTCGCTCCGTAAGTGGATGGATGGTCATGGGTTTGATCCCTGGCCAGGTCTGATCCAAGACTTGAAAGTGGGTAGTGACTGTTCTTTCGCCAAGTACTCGGCATTACGAAATGAAAGTCACGGTTCTTTTGGATTGGAACTTAAAATACGAGGTCCCGTGTCACAGTGGGCTTGGCACTCTAAAGAATCCTGCTGTATAATGCCATCAGCGCAACGCACAGGCAAAATTTATGACCTTCGCGTATAGCTGGTGACATCTCGATATAAGTGAAATATTCTTGACTGGGACGTTAAACACCATTACTCAACTCTTATTTAACTTGAACACTCAGAAAACTAGGAAGTCAAAATTGAGTTCAATTCTGTTTCACTATTTTTAACCGAAATAAACTTTCAAAATGTACATGATATACAATGTAATTTCTACAGTCCAATGAACAATTTATATATATATATATACAGGTTTTACTGTACTTTAAGGTTTTATTATGAACATTTTTTACCTGTATAAGTTCACTTTTACCATGCTGTCATCATGTGAATTGCTATGTGTATATTGTTTTAAACTTTTGTTTTTGAATATTTGAATATAAGCATGTTTTGGTTATTCCCATCTCTCTCTCTCTCTCTCTCTCTCTCTCTCTCTCTCTCTCTCTCTCTCTCTCTCTCGTACACATCTTGATCATTATCAGCATTTATTCATGTACATCATTACCCCCACAGAGCTATTATTTTGACTCTGAAATGTTTACAACACATATTTGTAGAAACCTAGAATACCAGCAATGTTTTCACAAAACAACAATGTAAGAAATTCAATCAATCTGACCTAAAAAAAAAAGCTTATATTCACACTTATATTCAATGTATCACATGATTCATTTGTAACTCATGATTTCATTAACTAAAAGAACCACTGCTCAGTTAGTAGAGTGCTCACTCCATAAGTCTCGGGTCTCCGGTGAATAGTGAATGTTCTTTTTCCAAGCACCCAGCATTACCAAATGAAAGTCATGGTTCTTTTGGATGGGAACTTAAAATAAACCAGATCCAGTGTCACTTCAGGCAAGGCAAGACAAAGAACCATGTTGTATAATGCCATCAGCAAAACACACAGGCAAAATGTCTGCACCCTCGCCTAGAGCTGGTGATGTCTGGATATAAATGAAATATTCTTGACTGGGACGTTTAACATCATTACTCTAATCAACTCCATTAACTAAGAGAAATTAATTAACATTTTTAAACAATAAAGTTGAGAATAAAACTTTGGTTTTTTGAGGTACACTTACACAGCTGAAAATAACAGCTCTAACATCCCTAACATTTTGTTTAGGATTATTTTCCATCAACCTACACCCAGATATTTTTTTGTATTTTTTCAATAACATGATGGCTAACTGATTTCAAATTAATTGGTTTATACTGTCTGTATCACTATTTCTGTGACAGTGAATTATGTAACTCCAACTTGAATAATGTTTGATATTGTTCACTACATTGTGCCTAGTTGTATCTGTTTGTGCATATGCGAGTGTTGTAAAGTATTTCTGTAGAAAGGAAAATGTTGGCTTTTGGGGATTTTACTGACGAAAATGGTGATGTTTACACAAGAAGTTATGTCCTTGGTGACATTTTACGTCTTATGGGCAACAAGGTCCTCCATTTGCCTGATTTTTCAACCTGTTAAATTCCCATTGTGCCAACATTTTACTCTGTGCAGAAATATTTTATGCTAATCATTGATGCATGTACAAGTAAGTAAAAAAGGACTAACTTTTTTTTTTTTTTTTGGTTTTCTATGGAAATAAAGCATAATTCACTTCACAAACATAGTGATTGGAACAGTAGGTTTTGAAGTGTATTTATTCTTATTAATATTTATAAAATTCCATAAACATGATAATTTTTTTTTTTGAACAACTGATATATATATATTATTGGTTAACGAGTACTACTTGGGCATCATGCACTAAGCATCATGTAATTTATGGTCCCAAAAATTTTTGTGCTTCAGGTAATCTTAAAAAACCCAAAATCTTTGGACCTTACCAACAATTGTTTTATTAATAGTGTTGTAACAGTCATAAATATGATATTGCCACCATGTTAAAGAAATTATTTGTTCCCTATTTTCTCGATTAGAACCCACACTTTTTTGCCGAACATTATAAATTTGAGAACGGGTAATTTGGCAAGTTACAAGAAAAATTTGTATAGGCCACCTTGCCGTCCTACATAATACATAATAGTTTCAGGGATATTATGACCATGATTTTGTGATGTGTATTTTACTAAATTCGTTTTACTGTAAAATATATAGATAGAAATTCGAGACGCCATTATTCTTCAGGATCGGACAGTAGTAAGTAACCAGAGTAGTTCAGCTTTTATCATTAGCTTGTTATCATTTTAACTTTTTTCTGGTGTATATATATTTTTATATAGTGAAACTGGAGAATAAAATACCAGCTTTATAAAATAAATTTAGTGTCACAGTGGCTGTCTCCTAAAGTTGCAAAATTAATGGTATACCTTCAGTTGTTGTTTGTTTGAGAAATTTCAACAATTTATAAAACACAGTTTAGGCGAAAAATTCCAGAGTGACTTTTTGAAAAAAGTGTGATGGGCCATAACTAGGGGAATTTAGCACACAAATGTTGACGCAAATTATGAATTTTAATTCAATTATAAAATTACAAATTAAGCTATTTCACAAGGGACAGAGTGGCCTGTAACTCCAGTTAACAGATCACTGAACCTCTTAACAACTAAGTTTGACTCCCACTTTAGACCGATTTTAGCATGAACAACTTTGTCAGTTCACTTTCTGAAGGTCAGTTGTTTTTTGGGGGGTTGTCTGGTTTCTTCCACCATCCCAGAATTAACTTCCGCAATATATACAGTCCAAAATTTGATACATTTGTACAGCTATCTATGTCTGCTACTTTCACTGTCGTTTATAATTATAGTTTTATAAAGCTGGTTATTTTTTCAGTTTCTACCTCTTATTTCCTCTAATGTTTTTATAAACATCTTGATTTAAATACGTTTTATTCATCTCCTACATTTAAACACAGTAATCCAGTATCATTTTCTAGTCTGTTTTTTATTACATATATATATATTTACTTGCCTATTGCTTTGAAGTTTTTCATATTTTACTGCAAGCTCACTATATAATAATTGAAAAAATTACCAAAAAACACTAGAGTCATTAGGTATTTGATTCTGTAACTATGGGAACAGATTAATAACAATTTAGCTTTTTGCAATAATAAATTCTAATGTCATATTTATATATAACTTTATAATCTGGATATGTTTTTTAAAATATTTCAAAAAAAAATCCATTGATAAGCAAATGATTAGTTTTAGAGAAACATATATACATTTTTACACGGATAAGCTAAATTCAAATTTCAAATAATTCATTGCTTAGTCTGATATAAAACTGCATCTAAGTCAAGTCTGGTGATGGTTAGAATTAATTTTTAAACACGACACATTATTTTGATATTAATTTTTGTGAATAAAGGGGAAAAACTCCTATAAAACAGGAATATTTTAGGAAAGGGAGATAACTCATTAGGAATATTTAAGGAAAGGGAGATAAATCATTAGAAATATTTTAGGAAAGGGAGATAACTTAGGAATATTTTAGGAAAGGGAAATAACACATTAGGAATAATTTAAGGAAAGGGAGATAACTCATTAAGAGATGACTAATAATAAATTTAATGGGTTAAAAAAAGGATCCCATTAAGAGATGACTAATAATAAATTTAATGGGTTAAAAAAGGATCCCAACAACCTAATAATGTAGGTAGATTTTTAATGTTTTTTTAAGGGATGTTATGTGGTTTAATGGTGATGGTATTATTTTAACACAATGATGGTTATAGATCATGAAGTCATTTTACCTGGTAGAGTTTAAAATTGAGAATGAGGATTGAAAATGTCAAAATTAAATGACACCTTCTAAAACAGATCTTTTGACCAGGTGAAATTTGAATCCTTCTATATGATTTGAAATTTGTAAAATATAAATAGCTGATTATAAATATTAGAAAAAAAATCTGTGATTGCTAATTTTGAAAAACAGATTGTAATAGATACATGATTATAAAAACAGATGAATTACACAAATTTTCTACTTGGGACTGTGAATCTTTCAGAGCATGCTCAAAAACAAGTCCTATTTGTATCACAGATTATTACTTATCACAAAGACTAACACAATACCAATGTAACTATATCTATTTCAACCACCATTTACAAACTTGGGCAAATTAAAATTAATTTATATCAACCATTTACAAACTTACACACACTTAAATATAATCTGGATCATGCATATATGTTACAACTCATAATGCACATAAGGGGCTTGGTGGCCAATTGGACTTCATCTCATAATAATAGTGAAGGAGTTCTGACGGTAGATTGATATAATAAAAGGATTACAGATCATAGCCCCAACCAGTTGGTCAACATCTAAAGTACTAACATACAGTTCATGGCGCCTTTCACTGCCTAGGTTTGATTCGTGCTCAGACAGATCCTGTTTTGAGAAAATTTGTCAGTTTGCTTGAAGAAGATTAATTTCTTCCACAGTCCCAAAACTGACCGCCTCAGTATAACAAAATGGATCCTGACTGGGATGTAAAACACCATTACCGTCCAACCTGCCTTAAAAGCCACCTCTATATAGGGCAACTGCTTATAAAGGCCAGTAGAATTGTATCCCAGTGGTTCTTTATACATATATTTGGAACCTGTATATAAAGGCTACCAGCACTAAAAGGCCACTTATACTGGTTACGTTGGGTGACCTTTATAGACAGGTTTGACTGTACTTTACTTACATGTATATCCACAAGTTAAGGCCACTGGCTATCCTGAACATGTCCTACACTTTATAATATTTCTCTTTTGTGCATCGACTGACCAAAACTTGCCTTTTTGCCTTGTCAAATTTTATAAACTAAAAATGTTGACTAAAATTTCCGTGGTCTGTTTTGCCATAATCAAGAATGCCTTAAATACTGTTCTGTGCATATATAACTACCAGTACCCTAAATATTACAGTAAAAATTGTGAAATATGGTTGGCTAATGATGGTCTATTCTGCATATATATTTAGTGTATTTTTAATTGTTGCTGAATTCCTGTGCTTTCCAAAATTTTCAACTTTTTAGCTCACCTGACCAAAGGATAGTGCTTAAGTGCTGGTTCAGTGCTGATTTATGTAATATATTCTAGCCTGTGCTTATAAAAACTCTGCCGTCAGACTATAAATAGCTTATTCTTTAATTATTGACTCTGAACTTGGATTCAGCATAGTTCATAATTTGTTACCATGGTGATAACGTAACAAATTTGTTTATAAATGATGGCATATGCTAAGTTACATGGACAAAAATATGCGGTACGTGGAATTTGTTCCTTTGCAATGTTTCCAGTCAGTAATGTCAGCTCACATGAGCACATGATACATTCAGTCCTTAAGTGAGTTATTATGATAATTCTTTGTCCATTGGGCAAAATTCATCATCATTTCATTGTTAACACTTGAGTGTTAACAAGCAAGCTTGTGTTTTCCAATACGAGAATGTAACACAAGTAAGTGTAGGCAATTAAGCCACCAATGACCTTATATTTAACAGCAATGCTCTATGTTAAACACATTTAAGAAATGAAATCTTACTTTTTTCTACTATGAGGTTATTGAGAGCATGAGCTGAAATTTAATGAAGTGTTAGGTGTTTCATGGGAAATTATGGTCATTTCTCCATAACCCCATGACAGAAAAAAAGTAAAATTCCATTTCTTTTCTTTTCAATCTTTCAAAAACACCAAAAGCTTGAGCATTTTTTGTCAGTATGACATTTAAAATACTTATCTACTACTGGTGGTTGGAGAAATAATTTTGTCGAAACAGCTTTTGGTTTTGACAAACATTAATCTACAACTACTTAACCAATCATCTTCGACATTATTATGACAGACATGAAGCTCCGCCCACATTTGTTGACCCTATGAAAAGGGCTATAGGTTGTGTGTGTGATGTTTGTAAACAGTAAAACTTGGCTTTGTTGTGTAACTATCTCCATGAGGTTATGGGGATTGATTTGATAGCAAACTTGGCCTTGTTATGTGACAATCTCCATGAGGTTATGGGGATTGATTTGATAGCTAACTTGGCCTTGTTATGTGACAATCTCCATGAGGTTATGAGGATTATTTGTGTATGGTGTTTTATGTAAGGAAAACAAAAACATTGTAAATATTTTTACATGTGGTTTGATCCTTGTGAAATGTCATTTATTAAACAATGCTTATTCTCTCTGTACTTCCTGTTTGGCAAATTTTAAGCATGATGCAACTTTCAAGTGTCACATTTCTAACATTAATTCCTGCTTCAATTTAAACATTTTTGTCCCTAACAAGCGAGATAATATTGAAAGGAGACAAATAAAACAAAGATGAAGAAACTGTGTCATGGATTTTACTTCACTTGAATAGAACTTAGTTCTGCTTGCCATTTCAATCTCTGGTTTCCTCCATCTTTCTGGAACTGACCTCTTATATGAGGAAAATTGTGGTGTTAAACACCATTGCAAGCTTCTCTCCCCATATGTTGAAGCAGTAGTTTCAATAATGCTGCCAGCTGCTGAAGGAGATGAAAGTTGTCTGCTACTTTATATATCCCCCCTGCTAATTAGTTTGAGGGGTGTAAAGAGGAATCACCATGTCTGTCTGTCCATGTAAAAATTGTGTCCAGGCCATATCTCAAAGCAGCTTGTACCAAGGTCATATAAAAAAGGTCAAGGTTGTGGGAAAAGTATGTTTTGAATCGTGTCTGGGCAATATCTCATAGCTGCTTTGGACGACTGTCATAAAACTTCACACAAATTAATCTTCATGGTCCAAAGATGTATCTTGACCTTGAACGAAGGTCATATTTGAAAGGTCAAGGTCGTGGCAAAAGTATGTTTGAAAATCGTGTCTGGGTCATATTTCATATCTGCTTTGGATGACTGTCATAAAACTTCAAATAAATAACCATCATAGTCCAAAGATGTGTCCTGACCTTGAACCAAGTTTATATAGTCGAGGTAGCAGGGCGGGAAAAGTTGTTTTTTTAAATCATATCTTATAGCTGTTTTGAATGACTGTAATTCACATGAATAATCTTCAAGGTCTACAGAAGGGTCATGAACTTGAACCAAGGTCATATCACATTAACCTTTATAAGTGTTATAAAGGTTAAAGTTTGGGGGGGTGGATTTAGCTTTAAAGAGACAGTTTGGATTTCACTAATTTTACATCTTCTGAATATGTTTTTGCAATAATATTACTCCATACATTCTGCCTACTTTGAGAAATTTGTCTTCTACTTTAAAATTTACTGAAAGAGATTGCAGAAGTTTCAGGTATATAGCTATATTGCATGATTAGGGATAAAATATGAAATATCTGAGCATGTCTTTGTTACCTATGGTTTGGCTTAAATTTACCCAGGAATGTGTTTGTGTTTGTTTTTTCAGTGGAGAGTGCCAGTTCTGGCCGTAAAGTTGGAAGTATTGCTGATTATGATCCCATGAATGACAGATATGGTTCAATAGCTGGGCAAGGTGAGCATGGCTGAAGAATGAATGTTTATTCACTATTTCCAGGATGTCAGGATGTTGAATGATATTTCGGACCAAAAACTGGTTCTATGCTTACTGGAAAAATTTTCCATCCGACTTCCTTACTGTGTGTAGCTTTTTGTTCCTCCATTTTTCATTGCATTTTGAAGATACATGTACATTGAATCTTTGTTTCTGTTATATTTAACTCTTACTCTGTTTGTGAAGTTTTTTAAATGACATATCATGATACAGGTTTACTATCATATTAACTAAACTACTGGTAAAACTGAAAGCAATACTTAATAATAACATTTGCTTCGTAAATTATTTATAGCCACTGTAATAAGCAAAAAAAAAAAAAAAAAAAAGGTCCATATTTTGGACTTTAATGTCATGATCTCTTCATTTTGAGCCATGCTGTTGGCCTATCGGATCAATCCAAGTTACCTGAAATCAGTATACAATTATAATCTAGAATGAAAAAACGATTGGTAAATTTGGAAATAGCATACCTTGAAGTGACTTTGTCATACTGTGAAATAAAGCATCTTAAAATTAACGATGGACGATTACAATCATATTAAAATAAAATATATATATTCATGAAAATTTTATTTTCATGTATAAAATACACATACCATGCTTGCCTACCCTTACGATTTTGGCGTAAGTTGTACGATTTTGAGGTTAAAATTACGACCTTATGATTGCAAGTAAAAACTTAGAACTAAAAAAGAATCCTGTAATTGGAGTTGAAACAGTTTTCTAGTCCGTGTTTGTAGTGAAATGGCAACTTCCTACAATTCAAACTGAGCAAAGGGCAATGTGTAAATACTGTCCAAGTGTGCAAGACGGGGATCCAGTGATGTACATTTGTTAATTAATGGCTTCTTTACATCATGGGCATAAAAGTGACAATCTTTAGCTGCCAATCAGGATCTTTGGCTGCCAATCTAAATGAGGAAAGAAACAATGGGATAAAAAATTATACAGCATATCCATATTTTGTCAAGTCAAATACAGGAATCCTTACGACAGATTTTGTAAAACTTATGATCAAAATTTATACAAACTTACTCCTTGTCTCAGGAAAGTGTAGGCAAGTATGATTACATTACCATATACTGTAAATCGAAAAATTTGGCATTTGTTTTATTTTTTGCATATTTTAATGAGAGTAACAATATGCGAAAATAGAGCTTTCGTGAATTAATTTTGATACCATTCATCTGCATGTTTACAGACCATTATTGGGAAATAAAATAAAATTATACGGCTATCTTAAAATGTTGATTCTTGCAAAAAATTACTAATGTGAAAATTTCTTTTTTATATTTACTGTTTATTATTTACTCTTTTACTTATAGCGTCACAATACAAAGCACCACCCCAGCAGCAGTACCAGCCTCCTCCCCAACAGTATCAGCCACCACCCCAACAGTATCAACCACCACCCCAGCAGCAATATCAACCACCACCACCCCAGCAGCAGTATCAGCCTCCACCCCCGCAGGCACCAGTGGATAGACAGTCAAAAGGGGTAAATTATTGTATTAAAATTTTATGCAGTATTTTATTTCAATTTATAATTAATCTTAAACACTTGGATATCTTAATTGATGGCATGTTTGTTGTAAGTGCGGGGTCACAAATTTGATCATACATACTGTCAGTGTCAATTTGTTTGTGACAGTAAATTTCAGAAAATATTTACAGGAAATCTAATGAATACAAATAAAGCACTGGGTCTCTTTGTGCCATTGGTTTTCCACATCCCTGAATCTCTAGGTACTGAAAAGCACAAGCAATACTAGCACATTACAATTCCTTAGTACATTGGAATTCCATACACCTGCATCTCTTTGTACCATACAGGTCAAATAAGACACAAATATCCACACCCCTGTGCCAGGTGTGCACCGGATAGGATAACTAGAGCATTGAATTTCCATACCCCTGTGTCTCTTTAAGCCAGAAAGGAAAAATAGGAGATTGAATTTCCACACCCCTGTGTCTCTTTAAGCCAGAAAGGAAAAATAGGAGATTGAATTTCCACACCCCTGTATCTCATTGAACCAGAAAGAAACTGTAGGACATTGAATTTTCCACATCTGTTTATCTCTTTCTTTAATAGAGATGTTCATCTTATAGTCACTCTGGCATCTTTAATAACCGTATACATATGTATTATAGGAAACAATTCACAAAACCATATAGATCATATGAAAAGCAATTTATTTTCATTTTTATTTTTTCACATTTTATTGATTTTATTCATCAAATTATTATTTTCCCAAAAACAATGTGAGTGACACAGCTTTTCCTCTATTTCTTCTGCTGTTATTTTTTCTTCCATTCTTAGATCTTTATGAAACTACACAGGAACAATCTTTATGTAGATGTATGTGCCATTGGCTATATGTATTCTGGTCATGCAAAGAGTTGGGGATTTCTTAGTTGATTTGGCTTTGGCATACTTTTGAAAATGTATATGTAATCGATAATTTTATCCAGGTGAAAATATGTCCTGGAGGATATAATTTCATGGTAAAATCTATCCAGCGGAATAAATGTCATGGCTTACTCCGTAAAATATTATCCATGGATAATATTTACCTATAAAATATTTTGCATTGAACAAATCTCACAAGAAAATATCATCCTAGGAAAATATTTCATGGGGGATAAAATAAACTGTTACACATATCATTTATAACTTTATTTTAATTTGTCTCCATCCTTTCCAGATGGTATGTAAAGCAATGTACGACTATACCGCTGCCGATGATGATGAAGTTAGTTTTCAAGATGGCGATGAGATAACTTTTTGTCAACCAGTAGATGCTGGATGGATGATGGGTACAGTCCAGAGAACAGGCCAAAGAGGCATGCTTCCATCTAATTATGTTGAACAAGTCAAATAGTTATTTTAACCTTATAGCTCGTTTTATGAAATTACCTCCCCCTTGTTTCTTTGCTTTAATTTTTAACCTTTTAACTGTTATTGTGATTTTTGTAACTCAAGCTTAATATAAATATAATATTCAATAACTTGAGTGTATTAGATAAACCTAGAATATTTGTTAGATGGTTTTCTTCTGATCAAAAAGATTTTTCAGAATTTTCATCGCATAAATTGACTCTTAATATGGAAAACATGTACATCAGTTGTATACAAATTCCTAAATTTATGTTCATGATATTGCAGGCTTAGTAGTACAATTTCTTTGTAGAATATATTACGGTTGAACCTGCCTTCGAGGGCTACCTTTATTTATTGAAGAACTAGAATTTATTTATTTTCTATTATGATATTGGGCTATTTGTAAAAGACACTTGCATTGTAAAAAATGCTCACTTTTACTTTGGCAGTGTTCATTCTAGGATTTTTCAGAAGGAGCCATCTCTAAAACATCATAACATCAATATTTTTGCATTTATGTAATGTTAAATATGACCTACTAAGACTAACAATGGGTCATTTGACACCAAAAAAGGGCCATTCCTTCTAGAATGAACACTGTTTGAGGCTTTTTACTGAGTTTTGACTGTCCCAGGTATTTATGTCATCTGAAGTGCTTGCGTATACATCTTAGCACCTTTCATAGCCCCAGTTCTGGTTTGAGAAAGTTTTTCATTTGATATGCTATCCCAGAACTGAACACCAAGATATCAGGGGAATAATCCCAATTTGGATGTAAATTTCTATTTACATTTCAATGCATCGTTGTTTGGTGCATTGCTAAATTCAAATTAGATTCATATCATAATACTTTTAAATGTCTCAATTTTGGGGGAAAACAACAATTTCTTATTTGAAAATTTGTTGTCTGAAATTAAAAATCCTTTTGATGAGAAACTTGACATAAAATATTGTAAACATAGATGTTTTTTTATATTTTGCAATAACAGAGAAATAATAAAAATGACCTAATCATGTTACTCTGGCATTAAGTTTTTTTTTTAAAAAAATCATGAAAGTGAAAGTGGAAAAACCCAGCATACCAGACTAAGTTTTATTCCTTTATCTTTCTATCAAGCTGTGGTGTGATCCAAACGTTAAAAAATGGGTCATTCCATTGTAATGTTTGGAGGAGAAATACTAGAAATATAAGAATATATTGTTAAACCTAAAAAACTAGTTTCTTCTATCCTTGATATAAGGATAACTTGAACTCGCTATTTAGTTCCAGTGATGAAAACTAGCATCTTCTATCCTTGATATAAGGATAACTTAAAGTCGCTATTTAGTTCCAGTGATAATTTATTGTTTTGGAATTTGATGGACCAGAATTCTCTGCAAAGATTTGATTTTTGTTTGTCGTATTTTTGAATTTGATAAAAACTTTGCAAAGCTCGGCAAAGTCCTGTTCCTTCACAGGCCTCAAATACTTAGGACATCATCCAAATTCAATATCAATTACTGCAAGGTACACTGCCATCAGTGTCATCTTTTATTTACTTATAATTTTTTTTCTGTTTTAAAAGATAATTAATGTATCTATATATATATATTGTTATTAGATGGATAAAATTTAAAAGCAGAGAATGTTTGAATTGTAAAGTTTATATATAATCATATGATGCAGTTTTGTACATTACAGGAATGAATGATTATGATAAATAGATATATATGTATGTATATGTATATATATATATATACACATCTTACACTGTATACTATGTAAAGACGTGTTTAAAA
The DNA here is from genome assembly GCA_021292105.1 of Anadara kagoshimensis. Taxonomy (NCBI): domain Eukaryota; kingdom Metazoa; phylum Mollusca; class Bivalvia; order Arcoida; family Arcidae; genus Anadara; species Anadara kagoshimensis. The sequence goes on along the minus strand of CM037867.1, from coordinate 9,443,954 downwards.
TAGTTAAATTGTTTTCAGATATTTTATAATCATAATGTAGTTAAAGAATTCAGAAGATTTTAAATTAGGCGGAGATTTGTTGCTTGTTAAGAAGCCTTGGATGTTTTATAAGTTTTGTTTGAATTTGTATTTGAAATTGTTTAAACAAGAGTTGTCTCTCTTGATCCAAATGCAATCTGTATAAACTGGATTTTGCTGCCATGATAATTAGCCTACATACAAAAAAAAGTGGTAGAGCTGTATTAGTTAGCTTACATACAAGAAATAGTAGAGCTGACAGGCAGTAATTAGAATAAGTTCACTCATAAACAGAATCTGGTCATGCTAAAATTGAAGGTTTGCTAAGCCACTCCAAGTTTGGTACTTGCTAAATTGAAAATTTTGATAAGGCAGACTTCCTGTGTTTGGTTCATTTATTTGAACATATTTTCAGATAAGTTTTATTTTTTTCAGTGAATTTGTGAAAGTTTCTTAAATATTTAAATGTGATGTAATTTCATTTATTTTTGAATGGCTGTCACATAACTAACTAAATAACAAAGTATGTCATGTAAGTAAATAAAGAAGAAGTCACATTACTAAATTAAGAAGTATGTCACGTTACTAAATTAAGAAGTATGTCACATAACTGAATAAAGAAGTATGTCTTGTTACTAAATTAAGAAGTATGTCACGTTACTAAATATAGAAGTATGTCATGAAATTGAATAAAGAAGTATGTAACATAATTGAATAAAAAGTATGTTTATCCTTGAACTAAGCAAAAGTTTAGCCATGTCTAACAAATGTAAATATTTTATTTAAGATTGGGTTATTTTTACAGCACTATATTTTTTAAACTTGCAGATAGATTTATTCACAAATTAGAATATTCTCATTTATAACCGGAAATTATGCTAGATTAGAAATTTCATAATTTTGAAAATTAGAAGTGTCCGATAACAAATTGAATTATTTATAAAAAATAAACACTATTTTTTTTTCTCTCTCTCTCTCTCTCTCTCTCTCTCTCTCAAATTATAAATAAATTCCCTCTCTTGTTATCATGACTCGTATTCACTGTTTTTTGAAATATTTCATGTGTAAACTTTTGGAATTTTAACTATCTGTTACAAATGTGACTTTAAAATAAAATTTGAGACATTACTGCCTCATATTTTTGTGCATTCAGTTATCATCTGTCTCTTAAAATACTGGGATAGTTTTTAAAATACAACAAATGCTGTTTTGGTGATTTACCTAAAATGTAACTTGGTGCATTTATTGGCATTGCCTTGCATGGTCAGTTTTTATAAGATTTATAACATTTTTATTTAAAAAAAAAAAGATGAAATCGCATATCAGTTGTAAGTGTATTTAGTTGTTGACCATGCATAGTTATCTCCTGTTAACTTATCTCCCCTTGATATGCCTGATCTTGGTATGCTATACATTATTGGGCTCATATGTCTTGGGACTATTATCAGTTTTCAGTCTGTGGCATAATTTATACATTGTCAATTATGTTCTACACTATGTAAAGGTCGGTAGTATTTTTATGGAACTTTTTTCTAAACAGCAAAATTTATGCAGAAGGTTTGGGAGACAACAATGAATATCAAATTTTTAGGAACATGATGGTTACTTCACATCTTAACATGGTAAACAAGCAAGTTTTTAAGTACTTTGTCAATACCCCCCCCCCTCCCCAAAAAAAACCATTAAATCCTTCAAGTGTCACATTATAACACAGTTTTTAAAAAAGTAGTAAATATTTAATGTACTCTGTATTTACCTTAAATTTGAGTTTATGAAAATAGAAAATTTGTAACTCTGTGGGTGTTTTTATTTTAGATAATTATTAGTTATCATGCAAATGTATTTATTGTAACGCTTCATTATGCAATATTTTTGTTTTATTTTTACATATTTTCTGCCAGTATATTATATAATAATTAATCATTTTGTTTGTGTGTTTTCAACATTGATCAAATTGATAAGGCTTTTTTGTGTTTAAATCGGACATCTTTTTCTTAAATATATTTTAAAATTTGGAAAGCTGTAGACGTTTTTAAGGGATTTTTTTTATAACATTTACTTTTGATCTTTTGAAATTGAATGGGAAATTTTACTTATGAAATATTTGTTTCTGTTGATCATTAAGATAAATTCCCTTATTTATTGTTGCTACAGAACAGAATTTTAATTTGAAATTTGACTGGATACTTTTCAAGAAGAAACAAGTCATTTCGAGTATGTCTGGATAAGTTAAAAGATGTCATTGTATTTTTTTGTTGGTGATTGAAACAGGACAGAATATTTAGTATTTTTCGCTTGCACTGCAGTGTCATGTTGGTAGGGGTTTGCACTGCAGGGCTAAGTTTCTAAGATTAAAGTTGGAAATGTATGCATTGCAGTTTTACTACATTTTAAGAGATCTATTGGGAAGGTTTTCACTGCAATGCAGTGTTTAAAGGCGATGTTTTGAAATGTTTTCACTACAGTGCCAAGTTTCTAGGTACATTTGTGTATAGTTAGAAATGTTTGCACTGCAGTTTTACTACATTTTCAATATATCAGTAGGTTTAGCCCCTGTACCACGTGATCAATACCCCTTGACGATTTTGTCGAACGTTTTGGAAAATGTTAACATCACAATTTCCCAGAATAACATTGTTTTCACAGGAAAATGTCATCTTATGCAATTCCATATCCATTGGAAATAAAGTGTTTCGCACAAACATTAGAGGGTATCAGGTGGTCGACAGCGGTGAATCCAATTTGAAAAGGTTTACATTGCAATGCAGTGTTTTAAGTGTTTGCACTGCAGTGCTAAGTTTCTAGGTGTACATTTGGAAATGTATGCACTGTGTTTTAACTATGTTTTAAGAGATAAATTGTAAAATGTTTTCACTGCAATGCAGTTTTTAAAATAATATTTTTGAAATGCTTAAACTGCAGTGCCCAGGTTCTTTTAAGGAGTTATATTTGGAATTGCTTGCACTATTAGAAGAGTGAATTATTTAAAATAGAGATAAAAAGCATGTTTATAGTAATCACTATTGCCTGAACGTTTATTGTACTTACAAAGGTATTATTATATTTAGCTGTGGCAGCCAATAATCTATTAAACATTTTTATTGTTACAGAGTACACAGTTTTTTTGTGTTCATTGTGTATGTCACTCCTTCGGTTGACACAAGACCACTTCGGTAGCATAGTGCTCACTACGTATGTAGGAAGTCGTGGGTTTGAACCCCAGCTAGGTCTGACCAAGACTTGAAAATAGGTAACAACTGTTATTTCACCAAACAAATGGCATTTAGAAATAAAAGGCACAGGTCCTTTGGAAGAACTACTATATTAGCTCAGTTGGTAGGTTGTGGGTTTGAACCCCAGGTGGTATGGTGATGACTTGAAAATAAATGGTTACTGTTGTTTCACCAAACACTTGGCATTTAGAAATGAAAGTCATTGGGTACTTTGGAAGAAAGAACAACTAGGTAGCTAGCTCACTTCTTATGTAGAAGGTTTGACACCACCACTGGTATGGCCATGACTTGAAAAAAGGTAGTTACTGTTATTTTACCAAACACTTGACATTTAGAAATGAAAGACACAGGGTTCTCTAGAAGTACGAACAACTACAGTAGCTCAATTGACAAGAGTACTCCCGTTCTTTGTGGGGAGTCATGGATTTGAACCCCAGCCAGGTCTGACCAAAACTTGAAAACAGTTAGCAACTGTTATTTTAACAAACACTTGGCATTTAGAAATGAAAGTCGCAGGGTCCTCTGGAAGACAGAACAACCGCAGTAGCTCAGTGGTAGAGTACTGGCATCCTATGTGGAAGGTCATGCGTTGGAACCACTACTGGTATGGCCATGACTTGAAAATAGGTGGTGACTGTTCTTTCGCAAAGATGTCGGCACTTAGAAATGAAGGTTATGGGGTCCTTAGGAATAGACCTTAAAATATGATGTCCCATGTCACGTCAGGCCTGACACCCTAAGGAACACTTCCTGAACATTGGCTTGAAGCACTGCAAAGGTAAAACATTTCTGCCATTACATCTGTAGCTGATCGTGAATTATCCTTGACTGGGAAGATCAATCAATCAATCCTCCCATACAATTGCTAAGGACAGTCAAGTCTTGTGGTGAAAGACACTGCCATACTGAAGATGAGGGGCAACAGTCGACAATTGGATAGGTCTTTACTGTCTTCCAACTCGAGACATCTTACTGCTGTTGGTTTGACCCCAAAAGCCTACTTGTTTACTTGGTACCAGCATATTGGAGTTACGAGGGGAGGTCAAAAAGTTCATAGAACGGGGTATATATTGCCGCAACAATCCATACATTTTAGTATTATTTTTCAATATAGTCCCCATTTACCCCAATGCACTTAGCCCACTTTTCTTTTAGACTGTCCATACCTTTGAAATAGAAGTCTTTGGTTTGTTTCTGAAACCATGCCTCTGTGGCAGCCTTAAGTCCATCATCATCAGGAAATCTGATTCCCCGTAAATGGGATTTCAAATTTCTAAATAGGAAGTAATCACCGAGTGCCAAATCGGGACTGTAGGGTGGGTGATTTTAAAAGTTGTTCGAACTTGCATTCACGAATCGCTACTTGTGCAATCCTTGACTTGTGCACAGGAGCATTGTCGTGAAGAAGCAATACCCCTCGGCTCAACTTTCCCCTCCGTTTTTATTCGCGAATGATCTTGATCATTCTCGAATTTAGCTGTTACATGCAGATTTCTCAACCCGAATATTCTTCCGTTACAGATAATCAACTCTCTCTCGTATGTAGGTTCAAAGTTGAAATAAAGGTAGATAACTCAAATTTTGAATGCGGGTTATGGACGTTTCGCCCCAATATTAATATTTTCCGCCCCAACTATATTCTCCGCTTTATCATACCTGCCAACCCTCCCGATCAGGGATTGAGATTAACGGGCGCCCAGTTTTTCGCTCTGGGCGATAAATGTATCATACACAGGTCGCCCAGGGCTGCCAGGTGGCGATTAGAATTTTCAGTTCGGTGTATTTGACATTCCGATCCGTTTACCGATTTCCTGTTTATATTTCTGACTGGCGACAATAATAGTAAAATTGAAAAATGGGTATCATATAGTTAACAAGTGTAAATGGACCGGTGTTCCGACCGGAATTCAAATACGGTGCCATTTCGTTTCCTTTTCTGATATTTATGTATAAAATGATACTTCCGGCTTTCTGCCATGTGGAAATTTTTAGGAGCATCGACTCCAAAGGCTAAACAAGGACCTGCGGAAAAACGAAAGTACTATCAAGAGTATGATAAGTCCAAACGCATCGGAGCATATAAAAAGCCATGGGAAGATGGCAGGCCTTGGTTGTATGATACGCAGGACAGAATGAAGTGTGCCGATTGTGATTTGTGTAGAGTTCGACAGGAAAAAAATCTGTATTTACCGAGGGTTGCACCAGTTATAAACTTGACAGTGTAAATAAACATGACATTTCTGAATATCACAAACAGGCCCAAGCCTTTAGTAATGCAAAACAAGTTCCTGCTAATAAATCAAAATCTGCCAAAATTATACAGTCATTGACATTGGCAGTACCTATAGATCAACATTTTCTGCAAAACCATTCGTCAATGTAATTGCAGATGTTGAATATCGAAAAGTAAAGCAAAGGATAGAATAATCCAAATGTATATGCCTGATATATTCAGATCAACCATCACTCTTGACAGTTCATTGTATGGCTCATCGAAAAGTTAAGCTCAATCCCTGCTGATGTGAGGAGTCTCCCCATATTAAGACAAAAATTTTGGAATTTTGTGCTATCATACTGCTTTTCCCCTTTTTCAAAGCATTCCATGAAGTCATCCTTAAAAAATTATAAATTGATTAGAGTGAAATCTGGGATAGCTGTCACTTTGTAGAGTGGTCATCTGTCAACTACATTTTTATCATGTACAGAACCTTTGTAGAGGGGTCACCTGTCAAACCCAGTCAGCGGGGATCCTAACGGCCACCCGATTGAAAAAATTGTTGTTTACAAAATTTAATAAAATTATGCTGGTCTCGGGAATAAAAAGTCTTCCAAAAATTATCGAATTCTTAAAACACAACTCTGGTGATATAAATAATAATAAAATATAGTTAATTTTTTCAAGTTATTAATTTATTTAAAAAATATCCTCAATTATGACATGAAAGATATCAGAAGCTTATTAGCTCACCTGAGCCAAAGGCTCAGATGTGCAATTGCCATCTATCTTCGTCCGATGTGCGTCATGTATAAACTTTTCACATTTTTTATCAATTCCTCCAAAACTACAGAGCCAAATTGGATGATATTTGACAGTAATGGTCAAGTAAGGGGTTTTCAGATTTGCACAAATGCAAGGATTATGTCCCCTTGGGGCCCCATAAAGGGGAAATTTGTGAAAATCTTTAAAAATCATCTGCTCTGAACCTACAAGAGATATAACTTAGATATTTCATGTAAAACACTATGGGCACCTAGTTTTAGATTTGCACATATTGTAGCTTTAGGGGCCAAAATGAGATAATGGCAAGGTACTTGAGGGGGAAATTGCAAAATTAATGTATTTGTCAATATATTTGAAAACTATAAGCTTTTTGTATGGGCATCATCATCATGTGTATTGGAATACTGTAGGCATTTGCACAACGGTCATTTTGATATATGAATAGAGGTCATAAGTTCAAAGGTCAAGGTCATAGATGTAAACGAATACTGAAATGGTTAATTATCTCAAAAACTTTGAACTCTTTGTGTAGGCATGTATATTAGAATATTGTAGGCATTTGCCTTACGGTCATTTCCATTTATGAACGAAGGTCATAGGTTCAAAGGTCAAGGTCATAGATGCAAACAAATACTGAAATGGTGAATTATCTCAAAAATGATAAACTTTCTCTATAGGCATGTATATCAGAATGTTATAGGCATTTACACAATGTTCATTTTGATATATGAATGTAGGTCATAGGTCTAATGGTCAAGGTTATAGATGCAAATGAATACTGAAATGATTAATTGTCTTAAAAACTATAAACTTTTTGTATAGGCATATATGTTAAAATATTGTAGGTATTGGCCTAACGATCATTTTGATATATGAATGAAGGACATGAGTTTAAAAGTCAAGGTCACTGATGCAAACAAATACTGACATGGTTAATTATCTCAAAAACTATAAACTTTTTGTATAGGCTTCTAAATTGTAGGTATTGACCTAATATTCATTGCGATATTTAGATTAAGGTCATGGGTTCAAATTTTTCTTTACCTTTTTAGTTGTTTATAAACAATATATTGTAGCTAGATTTCAGATATATTATATGTAGCACTCTTATGACTAGTTATGTTATAATACATTTGCAAAAAATCCTTACATATAATTGGCCCTTACTGCTTAAAATTTATTTGGACATTCTCTTTAATTAATGTCAATGACCATTGAACCTCTGCATGAGATATGTACTCAGCTGCATGTGAGCATTAAGGCTCATGGACCTCTTGTTTAATATTAGGGTCTCCATGACGATGGAAGTAACTTTGACAATCCTTGATGGTTCCATACATGCATTTATTCGGATTGAACTATTTCCTACATGAATCCTTAATATTGGTCCAATGTGTGAATATTAAAACAGCCCCATGCTCATAGTCTGCACATTGCACACTACATGAACCCGCTATGTTGTGTTGGGAGCAATGCAAGGTGAACATAACAACCTCCTTTCAGTTACCTGACAACTTCATATACCTGACACTACATTGATGGAGACACTGAACTCCCTGTCTTTCTAATCTTTCGCGAATTTTAGTACTTTCAGTACTTTGATAATCTAATAGCAGCTTTCAGCTGCTTCATTAGATCAGCATAGTAAGCCCCAGTGACAGAGATTACAGCAGGTTTATAATTGATTGACAGAACGCCCTTAGAATACCAAAACACAGTGGCCATGACTTTGCCAGCTGATGGTTGGGTTTTGAATTTCTTTGGTGGGGTTGAGCCTGGGTGCTTTCATTGCATGGACTCTTTTTTGGTTTCTGGGTCCCAATGATGAATCCATGTTTCATCACCAGTTACTAAACGTAAATGGAAGCTCTCCGGGTTATCATTATAAATGCCAAGAAGCTCCCGACTTGACTGGAGTCTTTGGAAGCGATCCTGTACATTAAGGTTTCTGGGGACCCATCTTGCGGATACTTTTGACATCCCAAGATGCTCGTGGATAACCGTGTATACACTTCCATGTGAAATGTCACACTCCCTAGCTATGTCATCAAATTCGACGATCATTCATGAGACGTGACAATTTCCTTTGTGATGGCATCAGCTGGTCGACCTGACCGTGGGTCATCCTTCAGTGAGGTGCGCCAACGTTTAAATTCAGCTGACCATTTTGCCACTGTGGAATAGGCAGGAATACTCAGTGTCATCGTACACCTCGGCCATTCGCCGGTAAATTTCTTTGGCATTTGATCCCTTTACTGTGAGGAACTTTATTACTGTCCTGAACTCAACGTTTTGATTTTCCATGATTGCTTGATGGTCACCAACTTTGAATGCTTTTGAGAATACACAAATATGTTTTGATAAATAAACTTGATATGTTTAAAATGGCGGAATGTTGTGTTGTCTAAATAAGTAAAAACGATATTATAAAACTTGCTTATAATATCGTTTTTAAAAAAGGATTTTCCCCTCAGGGAATAACTTTAAGAAATTTATAAATAAGTAACACTGAGTAAAGAAAATGTGTGTTACGCTTGGCTGAATACACTGTTCTATGAACTTTTTGACTTCCCTTCGTATGTGATCTATGATGTTTATCTGAGGTATTTCATTGGGTACTAGCAATCTAAAGCTGGCTATAATAGCACATTAGTGCAAAGCTGAATAAAATACTTAAAAAGCTTTGCACCACATGATCACATTTTTGTGTATAAGTACTATGCAGCTCCACGAAATACCTTTGAGGGACGTCCCTGACCGGGTGGACTAAAACATGTGCATACGGGTCATGGACCATTGGTTTACTTGGTTCGAACTCTGGCATTTCGAAGATCCTTGTATGTAGACGTTTGGAAGTCTCATCCGGGCACTCCGGTTTGTCTCCACCATCCCATAAAGGACCTTGATGTAAGTGAATCAATCACAAGATTACAAAACTGAGACTTTTGAATATACTTCTCAAACGTAAAAAACCGGTTGTTAAAATGCTGCACATCATCTTGGAAGCATGTACAAAATGTTGTTGGGTAATTCTCCACATAATTCCGTATGTGGGAGGTCGTGGGTTCGAACCCCGGCTGGGGTCTAACCAAGACATGGAAATATGCAGTAGATGTTCTTCCGCCAAACACTGGACATTTAGAAATGAAAGTCACGAGGTCCGTGCTAGGTAACGAGAGGGCAGAGTATCGACAGGTTCACCCAGTGTAATGATAGTGTGACTGAGAGAGTGACATGCTTGCCGTCTGCGGCGTGCTTACTCTGTGAGCTAGCACTCTTAAAGGTCTCCCGGAGTATAATTCGGTAGACCATAAAACACATTCGCACATGTCACAACTACACGAACTTTTTTCATGAATCCTTGAAGCTTAATAAACTTGCCCTCGTCGCGAATTGCTGAAAAATTGCTACTTCGACGTAAAACAACATTACAACAACAATGTCCAAAATAATTCAGTTATTCAGTATTAAAATTAATCTATCTTTGGATTTTTGTAAACAACTGTCGACTTTAGACAAAAATAATCCATACAACATTTATATATTCATTCTGTGTCAAGATGTGGGAAATGCTCCCCATACAATAAAAAATTCCCTTCTCTCTATTTTAAAGTAGATGTCTTGCAAGGAAAAAACGAATTAAATAATATCTGAAGTTCTACAATCCGGTATCAGTACATTCTGATAATTAACACTTGCATCATTAAAACAGATGTGTTATAAAGACGCCTTTTCAGATGTTTCACGCCTTACAACAGGCTACACTTAGACGTTACACTCCAAAATTTCCTTTAAATATACAAAAACTTATCATTTTGTGTATTCAGTAACCAATTAACGAATTTATCTCAATTGTTTTAGCTAATTTTTACCAGAGAAGTTTGAACACCATATAGGCTGGTGGTTTTGATAAACCAAACGTGAACCATTCTCAGACCGGTCTCTGTGCTCAACAGATCGTTTCTGTAGAACCTTCTTGGACCTTCTGGGATTCTAATAGAGATACCCCGTACTGGGGTTCGATTATTTTACTCCGTCCTTGGGTCCGATTTTTCATCTCTTCTGTCGTAAAGGTACTGGCATCTCCTTCCCTGCAAGATAAAAATATAAAACCCATTTTTGTTTAAAGTATGTTTAGCGTGTCTATTACGACATTTTTGAACACGACCTTTCGGCGTTTATGGCTTATTAATCTGGAATCATATATTTCTAGATTAATAAATGATACCAAGTTGTTTAATATTTTAATTTCATTAAAATTGTTCAAAAAAGAAAATAAACGAACTGTAAGAAATAATAGCACGAGACTGAATAACTTGCCATCTCCGGTATCATAGACCAGAACCATAGAACCAAATAGCTTACAATCTCCGGTTTGGTTGGAGATGTTCATGTTTTTGGTCTATGAATTCTTCATTACACATAAGTACATCCCATACCAAGTGACTACACACACCTAGCGCGTTGAGAAGTACCAATGTATATAACAAAAACTAATGTCTTGAGCCTTTTCTGTATATTTAAGTATAATACACTGTGTGCAAGAGTCGAGTTGGTTGGTTGGTTGGTTGACTGGCTGAATGTTGCTTAACGTCGCATCAGCAATTTTTCAGCTATTCGCGACGAGGACTATTTTATTAATCTATGAACAAGTTCGTGTATGCATGTGGAGTGCGAGTGTGTTGTATGGTTAACCTTGTACTAGCGCGCACTCAGGGCGACTTTAAGGTGCTAGCTCACCGAGTCAGTACGCCGCAGACAAGCATACCAGTCCCTAAGTCACATTATACTGATACCAGGTGAACCAGTAAAGGCCAATGGCAAGGAAAATTCACTTTCCCGCATGTGGTCTGAGCGGAACTCGAACTTACAGCGGTCAGAGACCTTGGATTTGTAGACTGACGTCTTATCCATTAGGCCACCGAGGCAAGAATAGAGGTATGGTGCTTTACGCCCCAATCAAAATTCTTTTACTTATATTGAGGTGGTCAGTTCATGTATGGTGAAGGAAACCAGAGTGATCGTTGAAAAGCACCGACCTTCGGCAAGCGATCCGACAAACTTCCTCACAAGGATCTCCCTGTGTTGGATTTTAACCTATTCGGCGAGAGGCACTGCGCTTCGTAAGAGCTCGCTTTAGACAACAGATGTCCCTTGTAGGCAACAGAGAAAACCTTAAAAAAGATATGGCAGAAAGCTAACACCAGTTGTGTAGAACCAAATGCTCAATGCCAATGAAGTGTAAATGTTTATTGAATACCAATAAAAATGGTAGTCCCACATTATCTGATATGGTGGAACAATGCCAATCCCCTGTTGTCCTAAATGGCTGAATTTTTAGGAGTTGAATAATAATAATAGAAACAGACCTTTCCCTCTGTAAACCATGGTTATAGTGGCACCATGCACCGAGCACGTGACCATTGGGTAGACAGGAGTTTCTTGATCCCCAAAATCTGTAAAGGCTGTTCCAAAATACTCCCTATCAGTACCAAACGATAAACTTCTGGAATCGAGATCCAGGTACATGTAAAACCGATCTGGAATTTTTTGTTTCCTTTTCTGTGGATAATTCTTGATAGTCTGACCGTCATGCTGTGTCACTCGTGATGATAAATCAATTCCCCAGGAATCTATCCCTGTTCCGACTGAAACGGAAGTTTTCTTGGCAGAAATAGCGGCCAATTTCTTTCCAATTCCTATAGAGGCTTGTTTACCGCGCATGTGACAAGGAAACGCTATTTCAAATACGTGTTTTCCACTGACAAATCCTCTACACCATCGAGCACCATCTACAGTGCCGGAATCTAAAAGAAACAAACACATGTTTGGTAGTTATGATTCTGTGTAAAGGAGGAAAAAGAAAAGACCAAGTTTTATTTTTTCTTGATCAAACTGTTTGTTAGTTTACGTCATGTAAACGTAAGGTTGGCGTCATCCAATTGCGTGTACAAGATGTTGACAGGAAATGACACCATTGTCTTTTTGTATTATTGCAAGTAACACAAAACAAAAACGTATCAAATGTAATTCGCAAGTGTACAACGTGACAATATACCTCCTAACGTTTATGTGGAACGATTTTGGAAACCTTTCAGGTCGTTAATTCCTGAATTAATGTTATTTGTACGGAAAAACGTCGACTATTGTGAATTCATATCAAATGAAAATAATTGTTGCTCATAAACGTCATGTGGTATCTTGTGGTACACTGCATGGCAAACCCAATTATCCACTAGCAATATTTAACTTTCTGACATCTTGTATATGAACATCGACTTTTTACATACATTACATAATGATTCACATATATATATATATATATATATATATATATAATATATATATATATATATATATATATATATATATATATATATATCAAACAAACATACTACCAATTCATGGCATTATCACAATCCGAAAGCAAACACACTCACCCATGTCCAAAACCGCAACATACCGGTCCATGTCCAAATCACAACCCAAACGCAAAGTAAACACTATGAAATATTGTCGAACGTTTAACACTAAGCTAATGAAATAGTACCGAATCTCAGTCTCATCTCGATACCAATATCTAGAGAACATTTCGGCAGTTGCCATCTATATATCGGCAGCTTTGTGTTCTCTGACTATCCGTATCTCGACAACTCGGCTACTCCTTTTTGTTAGCTCAGTGTTAAACTTTAGACATGTCTGTACTATACCCTACTAGCTTAAGAAAACTTGCTGAGACAATACGTGAGATAGATCACAGCAACTTGACATGGGAAACCTAAAAACATATATCTGACGTACCATTGTTTCATGTTCCTCAAGTTCCATTCGCAATTTCGATTTCACACGTAGCGTATATAGCCAACTAAACAGGAAGTGATTGCCCTTCCGGAACACCTAGTCTCATTTTTCCTGCTCGATGTTAGTTAAGTGTTTATCTTCATTCGCCAGTTTCAAAGTTTGAACTGTCCTGTGAGATTGTCATTTGAACATGGATTAGTATGTTTGTTTATGACTATATCCCATCCTTTAATTTTTAATAGCAAAAAAGTTTTTATCTCGGAGATGGAAAGATTTATGAATCACGTGGTTTCTATGGTTTTGAAAAAAGACTACCTAATTCCAGCAGTTATCGATTCCATTTTACTGGAATAGCTAATCAAGCAAATCTTTAACAGAAAATGATTTTATGGGTTTTTTCTATAAGTAGCTAGACGTTTTCTAGCGTTAAACAATCAAGTCAAAACCGCAGTGAGACAATAAAAGAGAATAAAGCATTAGAAAAGGTTATACTAATTAAAAACTCCTGACTTTGGACGTGCGCCGGGTTTGATGACAATATAATATACATGTGTACAATGTTGTGGTTATAATACTATTAGATTGATTAATTTATGCACTGGGATTTATGTCCTAGTCAAGCATATTTCACTTATATCGAGAAGTAACCAACTATAGGTCAAGTGACAAATTTTTTACCTATGAATAGCGCTCAAAACAATACTCGAAACGTTTGTCATGACACGGGAATATGTTTTTAAGGTTGACTCCGTGCCTTTTATTTGCCCAGTGCTTGGCGAAAGAACAGTCACTACCTATTTTCAAGTCTTGGAAAGCGGTTCGAACCCACGACCTCCCACATACGGGGCGAGTACTTCATCAAAGTTAACTGAGCTTCCGTAGAGGTTTTAGTATTATTTGAGGTCGGATACATGTAAGCATTTTCATGCTGTATGGGTATTTCATTTTACCTTCTCGGGTTCTCACAATTGTGTTTCCATTCACCGATTTCATCCCTGGAGAAAATCTATCAAATTTGTCGCCCTCAAATTTCCTTCGTAGTTTTGCTGTAAACATCCATTTTTCTGGGATATCACGTGACTCTATAATATAGCAATTATCGCTCGTGTTAATTTATTTGTCAGTATATAGAGTTTTCATTTTTGTTAAAAAATGTGTTTTTCCTCACCTTTGTAAGCTTAGTTGCAGTATAACCTTCTTAAGTTGTCTTGAGAGTAACTTTATGAAGGGTTTTGACATACCCGGCCGGGGTTGGAATCCATGCAAATGTAACCAATTCATGTTATTTCATAGGATTTTACAATGTATGGTGGCACATATATGTCACTACTGTCATGTGCTACTTATGAATTTATTATTTCATAAAAATTCAAAAGTATCACATGACACTACTACCAAATGAGCTACTGTAGTGTATAAACAATAACAGGAAAAAGAATGATAGTGTTTCTCAGTCGATAGACCCCGTTGCAAACGAGATCATACTTATGTTTGAAACCTGTGTATTCCAATACGTAATACAATACCTATATAGATTTTAGAAAGAGGAATTCTTTGACTGCTTGTAATTATTTTATTAGATTGTGTTTTGAGGTCCGTGACAGAATCTTTTCTGAATAAATCTCGTAACTAAGAACGATTCCGACTTACCGATTTTGGATTCCGTTTTGCCCATTGTTGCAACATCATACTTGCTTGAAGGATATATTGTTTTCTACAACAGAAACAACATAATTTTTTAACAACCATAAAAATTTCTATACATGTAGGCTTTCAGGGCATTAGCTTACTTATCAATGATGAACAAACTAATACATGTTGTGGCAAGCACAAGCAAATAACCGTTCCCATCATGTGGTAACCTGATCATGTTTTTGGTAGGAAGAGAGAGAGAGGGAGAGAGAGAAAGGAGAGAGAGAGAGAGAGAGAGATATCAGCATATTTATATATTCCATATTTTCTCACAAACTTCATGCTGCATTTCGGACTGATATATAACTGCCTAAACCCCTGTGAGACATGCTACGCGCATTCAAATGTATGACACCCTATCACATATGAAGTTTGATTATCGCGCCATTTTAATTTACTTATAACAACATAAAAACTGACGTCTTTTTTACACTTTGAAAGTTGACATTTTTAACCTCGGTCTAATATATTTTCGGCTCAGA